>JAWNNO010004993.1:0-38808 GCA_035044985.1 Lordiphosa fenestrarum | reverse complement strand
CATTTTTTATATTTAAATAAGAAATTAGTATTAATGGGGCAATTTTTTGTCAAGTTATTAATATTAGTGCGTTTATTCAGGTTAAACATTCTATTATATTAGGAAATCAAAAATGAAAAGGAGCAGCCCCACTTTTTAATAAAAGTGCTGATGTTATTATTATTGATGTAAAAGATTCATTAGTTTCAGTATTAATATTATTATTTAATATTAATAAAATAATAGAAAATAATAATACAGTTGAAGCTAAGGCTTGGGTTAAAAAATATTTTAAGGATGCTTCTGTTGACGTTAAATTATTATTATCTCTTAATAGGGGAATAAAAGATAACAAATTAATTTCTAGTCCTATTCAAGCACCTAACCAAGAATTAGATGTGACTGTAATTAATGTTCCAATAATTATAATTATAATAAATAAAATTTTTGAAGAATTATTAAAAATTAAAAAGAAAAGGATTAAAACCTTTATAAATGGGGTATGAACCCAGTAGCTTTATTAGCTTATCTTTTTATATTTTAGTGTACGATGCACAAAAGTTTTTGAAACTTTTAGAAATAGTTTAATTCTATTAGGTATAAAGTCATTCTAAAAAAAAACAATAAAACCAATTAATGAATGTAAATTATTACATAATTTACCCTATCAAGGTAATCCTTTTCATCAGGCAATTCATTAATAATACGAAATCCTCATTTTTTTTTTTTTTTCATTGTTTATTATTTTTTTTAAAAAAAAATACAGTTTTAAAAAATAAATTTATTTAATTTAAATATCTAAATTTAGTAAAAAATTAAATATTATTGTAAAAATAAATAACATAATTTTTTTTTCTATATAGATATATATTCAATGTAAATCTACAACAATATATAAATATATAAATATATAATAATTTAATAAATCGTTATATATTTATATAAATCCAAGAGATATTAGATAAAAATATATATATAAAATGTTTACATATTATGTCCATATTTTTGAATTGCGAAATTTTTTATAGGAATTGTTAACCATATAGTAATATATTAAATATTTATATATATATAGATTATCTATTAATCTTGTACTTAGTATACACTTTTTTTAAATATTTTTTTTATTATTCAATTTTCATTCCATTAATTTTTTAATTTAAAAAAAAAAAAATTAGGATTTTTAAAAATTAAAAAATTTAGATTAAATTTTAAGAATATTTAATAGACATTTTAAATTTTTAAAATTTTATAAATTAAAAAAATTATTTTAAAAAATTCAAAATTATTAATATTAAATTATTAATTATTTAAAATAATTATGTAAATTATTTTATTATTTAATATTTATATAAAATTAAAAATAATTATTTAATTGTTATTTATTTGTATTTATTTTTAAATATTTTTGTAAAAATTAAATAATAGAATTGAAAAAATTAATTTAATTAATTATATTTATAGGGGATATAACTAATAAAATAATGATTTTTTCTAACAATAAGATTTATTATTTAAAAATAACAAGAAATTTAGTTAATTTAATTTTTAAAAAATCAATTTTTTTTTATTTATAAGAATATTTATATGTGTATCGGGTCTAAATTCTGGACGACACTGTAGTAGAACATTCCTGTGACTATTGGCGACTGCGCTATGTGCCGTTATTCGCCAGATGTTCAGCTTAGTTCGATGCAGCTGTAGAAATGTTGCGTAAGGTTCTAAGTGGCGTACGTGCCAAAATACTGTTAGACTGAGGTTTGAAGAAAGAGTTACGCAGGAGATAATTGTTGTGCGTGTAATACTGAGTCACTGAGAGAGAAAGAGATAGCAGTAGTGCTAAAGTGTTAATAGCATGCGTGTGAGCAAGGTTGCAAGGAAGATGCGGATTATTAACGTTTTGACAAGCAAAGAGAACAGTGCACTCGGTATTCCTCGCCATAGGCAATTAACAATTAATCATTTACAATGAGTGACAACCACCAAGAAAACCCCAATGTTAACCCGACATCAGAAGTGGGATCAGTGCCAACTCCTGCATTGTCTACAGATCAGTGGCGTGCTATTTTGGAAATGCAGAATCGTAATTTTATGGAAATGTGCGAAGCTATGCAGACGTCTGCGCGTCCGCAAAATCATGTGGTTTTACCAAAATTTAACCCTGATGCGACTGATGCTGATGCGAGTCAATGGTGTGCAACAGCAAGCATAATTATGGATGAGCAGCCGGTCGATGGAAGCGCGCTTATTGTGTTGTTGAGCAGTTGTATGCAGGGCAGTGCTTCACCGTGGCTTGCGCAGATCTGTTATCCCGGCATCAATTGGGAACAGTTCAAAGAATTGTTTGTGCAGCGTTTTGAAATTAAGGAAACTTCAGCAGCTACATTCCTGAACCTGCTGCATAGTCGTCCAGAGCCCAGCGAGAGCCTCGCACTATATGCAAGCCGCATGGTCACGTCCCTAACCTCAAAATGGCGAAACATGAGTACAGAGGAGATAGCTGTATCGACTGTGCTTGCGCACATGGCAAATTTCGACAGTCGGTTGCAGCGCATTGTGTTCTCGGCCAATATACAAACGAGAAGTCAACTTCAAATGGAACTGAAGGCGTTTTCATTTGACAAAAAGCGCAGTGCTGGAAGTTCTGATGGAGCTAGTGGTGACTACAAGCGAGCAAAAATTGTGTGCCACTTATGCAAGAAAACAGGACACAAAATGGCGGACTGTCAACTCAAACGTTCTAGATCGGAAAATAAACCGCAGCGAGACTTGCGGAGTGTAACCTGTTACCGATGTGGACAACTTGGACATCTTGCTAATCGCTGCACGAGTAATGCAACAAAATCTGGAGCGGTTTCCGAGAAGAAATGTAATCAGTGCTCCGTGTCTGAGCCAAAGGGAGTTATGATACACCGAGGTGAGACCTTTCCAATTTCTTTCGACTCCGGAGCGGAATGCTCGCTTATTCGAAGCAGTGTTGCCGATAAATTTGATGGCAAGCTCGTTAACAATGTTGTCATAATACGAGGTATTGGCGACGCTGGCATATACAGCACCCATCAAAAGTTATGTAAATGCTCGATTAACGCAAACATCATAGAAATACTATTCCATGTTATATCAGACAAGCATCTCATCAATGATATTGTAATCGGTAGAGAAATTCTTAATCAAGGATATGAAATTTCGTTAAATTCTGATAAATTTGAAATTGTTAAGACAAAGTCTGTAAATTCTTGTGCAGTGTCTGAGCCAACTGCTCTTTCAGTTAATATTAATACTGAATTACTTGATAACGACAGAGAAAACTTGATTAAATTACTTAAAAATTATTCAGCAGCATTTATTGAGGGAATCCCTTGCACAACAGTTAATACAGGTGAAATGACCATTAGGTTGATTGACCCTTACAAAACGGTGCAGAGGCGTCCATATCGACTGAGTCCTAATGAAAAAGAAATTGTACGTGAACGGATAAATGAATTGTTAAACTGTAACATCATTCGACCTAGTTGTTCTCCCTATGCTAGTCCTATATTATTGGTTAAAAAGAAAAATGGATCAGACCGCCTTTGCATTGATTATCGTGAGCTAAACACCAATACGGTTTCTGATAGGTTTCCTTTGCCACTTATTAATGACCAAATTGCTCGACTCAGGGGTGCAAAGTATTTTACGTGTTTGGATATGGCTAGCGGGTACCATCAGATTCCAATTCACCCTGATTCTATTGAATATACTGCGTTTGTGACACCTGACGGGCAATACGAGTATTTGACAATGCCAATTGGCCTAAAGAACGCTCCGTCCGTTTTCCAGCGAACTGTTCTAAACGCTTTGGGAAATCTAGCACATTCCTACGTGATAGTGTACATGGACGATATCATGGTAATATCACCAACCATAGAATTGGGTTTTGAGAGACTAAAGGTTGTGTTAGATGTGCTGACTGCGGCTGGATTCTCATTCAATATTGCTAAATGTGGGTTTCTAAAAACTACTGTAGAGTATCTGGGGTATGTGGTGCGAGCTGGAGAGTTGAGACCTAATCCGCGAAAAATTCTTGCGCTAAGTTCTTTGGCACCGCCACCAACCATTAGTAGTGTGAGACAATTTATTGGATTGGCGTCTTATTTCCGTAAATTCGTGCCTCAGTTCTCTCAGATAATGAAACCGATATATTCACTAACTTCGAGCAAAAACGTTTTTAGTTGGAATGATGAATTGGAAGCAATTAGAAAAAAAATCATTACTGTTCTTACAAATGAGCCAGTGCTTATAATATTTGATCCACAGTATCCGATAGAACTGCACACAGATGCAAGCTCTCATGGCTATGGCGCTATGTTAATGCATCGGATCAATGGCAATCCTCACGTAGTGGAATATTTTAGTAAAACAACTTCCCCTGCTGAGTCCAGATACCATTCTTATGAATTGGAAACATTGGCAGTTGTTGAGTCTGTTAAGCATTTTCGGCATTATTTGCTTGGTTGCGAATTTGTTGTGTATACAGATTGCAATTCTCTCAAAGCATCGCGAACAAAGATGGATCTAACGCCAAGGGTGCACCGCTGGTGGGCATATTTACAGTCTTTTGATTTCAAGATAGAATATAGAGAAGGGAAGCGTATGGCGCACGTAGACTTTTTATCTAGAAATCATGTACAAGAGACCACTAAAAATCAAGGGTGTAAATTGCCCGAAAAGCGTGTAAATTTGGCTGAAATCTCTGGCGATTGGCTTGCTGCTGAACAACGACAAGATTCTGAAATCACCGACATTATAAATAAACTTAACAGTAATGAATTGACTGACGATGTTGCACAATCTTATGAATTGAGAAAAGGCGTTTTGTTTCGCAAAATTCAAAGAAATGGAAGGACACGGTGTTTGCCCGTGGTACCGCATCCATTTCGATGGTCCGTGATAAATCAAGTTCACGAATCGATCATGCACTTGGGATGGAAGAAGACGCTTGACAAGACCTACGAATATTATTGGTTTGCTAAGATGAATAAATATGTTAGAAAATTTGTCGATAGTTGCATCACATGCAAAACAGTGAAGGGTTCATCCGGTAAAATGCAAGTTGAGTTACACCCAATCCCAAAGTCGAACATTCCATGGCATACGGTGCATATCGACATAACAGGAAAGCTTAGTGGAAAGAATGACCTTAAGGAATATGTAATAGTGCAAGTTGATGCTTTCACTAAATTTGTTTATTTGTTTCATACTTTAAAATTAGATACCGATAGTTGTATTCAGGCAATGAAATCATCTATTTCTTTACTTGGAGTTCCGACCAGAATAATTGCTGATCAAGGTAGATGTTTCACCAGTGGAAAATTTGCAGAGTTTTGTGCGTCACAGAAGGTTAAACTTCATCTTATAGCTACAGGAGGAAGTCGCGCGAATGGACAAGTTGAGCGCGTTATGAGCACTCTTAAAAACCTTTTGTCCGCGGTTGAATCAAGTCCCCGGTCTTGGCAGGATGCTCTTGGCGAGGTACAGCTTGCGTTGAATTGCACAGTTAGTAGTGTAACCAAAGCAAGTCCTCTAGAGTTGCTAATCGGCAAAGAGGCACGTCCTCTGGGCTTGATTCCACCGTGCGATACAGAGATTGAGATCGACAAAGCGTATATTAGAGATAGGGCATTAGAAAACATAAATAACCAGGCTATTTACGACAAAACCAGATTCGATAAAAATAAATCAGCTGTCATTAGACACAAAGTTGGGGATTATGTTCTATTGAAAAATGAAGAGCGGCATCAGACCAAGTTGGATGCAAAGTTTAGAGGACCACTTTTGGTTAGTGAAGCTTTAGAAGGCGACAGGTACATTTTGAAGTCATTGCATAATAAGAGAACATATAAGTATTGCCATGAGGATTTGAAAAAATAAAGTTTTAAAAGTAATTATATAAAATAAAGTTTTAGTATTGTTTAAAGAAAAAATAATTTTAATAATAGTTTAATAGTATTGTAAAAGAAAATTGAAATAATTTGAAAAAATATTATTTTATAAGAAAATTTTAATTATTGTACCTTGTGTATCAGTGTTTATTAAATAAAAATATTTATATATTTTTCTCGATTTTAAAAGAGTTAATATAATATAAAAATTAATGTGATAAAATTATTTTTAATATTATATTTGAAATGAAATGTTATTCGTTTTTAAAGGTATCTAGTTTTTCAAGAAATAAATTTAATTTAGAAATTATTAATTTATTTAGTTTATTTAAAGAAATTATAAATTTGTTTAACAAACAAAACATACAAATAGCCCACAAACCCAAAAACACCATGAGAAATATTTACAACAAGACGAAATCCAAAATTGAAACAATAGACAAGAACAATGTAATATACAAAATACCATGCAATGGAGATGCAGAAAACAAGTGCAATAAGCTTTACATTGGAACAACCAAGTCTAAATTAAAAACAAGGTTATCACAACATAAATCGGACTTCAAACTTAGACACCAAACGACCATACAGAAAACTGCACTGGCCACCCACTGTATGGAGAGCGGACATTCACCAAACTTCGAGGGAACAACAATCTTACAACAAGAGAACAACTACAGAAAACGCTTTACTCTTGAATGCTCCACATAATTAACACACCAACAGACAAGAGACTGAACTATAAATCGGATACTGAGAACGGTGCACATCTTTACAGACATCTCTTAGAGAGAAAGTAGATTAGTATTGAACTCCACGTCAAGCGGTACAGACGTGTCATAAATTGTATGTAGAAATGTTCACGATTTTAGTTTTTCTTAAAATGTATTATAATTGGTAAATTGTTTTTGTAGTGTCCCTGAAGACGGATGCCGATGCGCGTCCGAAATATATTGGAAGAAAAGCAATAACTTCATTGAGTTTTATTCACGACCTCGAGCCGGCTAAACAACAATATTCTAATAATTAGAAAGGTCGCCAAACAACAAACATAATAAATTAAAATATTTTATTGGGGTGATATTAAAATTTAAAAAACTTTTAATTTTTAAACCATTAATTTATGAATAGTTGATCCATTAATAATGATTAAAAATTTAAGTTACTTTAGGGATAACAGCGTAATTTTTTTGGAGAGTTCATATCGATAAAAAAGATTGCGACCTCGATGTTGGATTAAGATATAATTTTGGGTGTAGCCGTTCAAATTTTAAGTCTGTTCGACTTTTAAATTCTTACATGATCTGAGTTCAAACCGGTGTAAGCCAGGTTAGTTTCTATCTTTAAAAAATTATTATATTTTAGTACGAAAGGATTGAATATAAAAATAATATATTTTAATTAAGAATATTATTAATATATAGCTATTTTGGCAGATTAGTGCAATAAATTTAGAATTTATTTATGTAATTTTTATTACAGATAGTACTTGTTTTATATAGAATTAATTATATCATTAATTGGAAGTTTACTATTAATTATTTGTGTATTAGTTAGAGTAGCTTTTTTAACATTATTAGAACGTAAAGTTTTAGGTTATATTCAAATTCGTAAGGGTCCTAATAAAGTAGGGTTAATAGGTGTTCCCCAACCTTTTTGTGATGCAATTAAATTATTTACTAAGGAACAAACTTATCCTTTATTATCAAATTATTTAAGATATTATATTTCTCCGATTTTTTCTTTATTTTTATCTTTATTAGTTTGAATATGCATGCCTTTTTTTGTTAAATTATATTCATTTAATTTAGGGGGATTATTTTTTTTATGTTGTACAAGTTTAGTTGTTTATACAGTTATAGTTGCTGGGTGATCTTCTAATTCTAATTATGCTTTATTAGGAGGCTTACGGGCTGTTGCTCAAACTATTTCTTATGAAGTTAGTTTAGCTTTGATTTTATTATCTTTTGTATTTTTAATTGGAAGTTATAATATTTTGTATTTTTATTATTATCAAATTTATATATGGTTTTTGGTAATTCTATTTCCAATAGCTTTAGTATGATTAACAATTTCTTTAGCAGAAACTAATCGAACACCTTTTGATTTTGCTGAAGGAGAGTCAAAATTAGTTTCTGGGTTTAATGTTGAATATAGAAGAGGAGGTTTTGCTTTAATTTTTTTAGCTGAATATGCAAGAATTTTATTTATAAGAATATTATTTTGTGTAATATTTTTAATTTATTATTTTATGTAAAATTAATATTTATTTCTTTTGTTTTTATTTGAGTACGAGGTACTTTACCTCGATTTCGTTATGATAAATTAATATATTTAGCTTGAAAATGTTTTTTATCTTTTTCATTAAATTATCTATTGTTTTTTATTGGTTTTAAAATTTTATTACTTTCATTATTGTATTGAGTCAAGTTTCAGTAAAAGCAATGAGATTGACATCAAACACAGTACTGTCCCGATAGAGTCTGGAAAGCTTGCTGAGCATGCCTCTGACATTCTGATAATGAATTATAAAACTAAGTTTTTCGAAGGCGCAGAGGTTGCTAACGGCACATTGTCTGCTAAATTAAGTTCCCTGTTTTCAAATTCGCGCACAATGGTATGTACAGGCCAAAGGTCAGGTCTTATCCTTATAACATTATTTCTTCCTAATCTGTATATGTTCCCAATATTTCGGAAACTTCTCTGCTTTCATTTTTGAAATCACTTAGATCTTTATACTCTCCTGGGCCTGACAACATTCCTAGTTGTGTGCGCAAACAGTGTTCTAGTTCTTCATGCAAACCTTTGCTTAAGCTCTTCAATCTATCACCCGATTCTTCTGTCTTTCTAACTCTTGGGAAAGAATCTTATATTATTCCAATCCAAAAAAAAAGTGAAAAGTATGATATTTCCGATTACAGAGGCATTGCTCAGCCATTCGAATTTCTTTACTTGATTTAATTTAAAGTTGGTCGACGGAATTAAATGACACCAAAAATCTCCTTTATACTACTTAAGTCCGTACCGTGCTCGAATACTTTGGAAACAATTCTTCCTTTTTGCACTTAATGGCTTAAATTGGGACCCTAACCTTTGTTTGCCATCGTACTCCAGAAGACTCTTGCTTATTGACCTTCCTTCGCTAGCTAATCGTAAAATTGTGTTAGGTCTTTTTTTCTTAATTTAATTATCGGTGATTTAGATTCTTTTGAAATTCTATGTCGCCTTAACTTCTCTGTTCCTTCTATGCCAACTATAAACTTGTATCCTTTTATCTTGTCTAGATGCTCAACTGATTATGCCCAGCATAATCGTCTTCGGGTTTTGCACCTAGTCCCACCAGGTAAGAGACTTTTCGGTTATTCATTTATTATAATTTTATTATATTTTTTCGTTTGCGATTTTGTTTTGTTATTCTTTCTTTGTATTTTTTAATTATATGGGTAATTTATTCTCAAGTGAGCAACATTTTTTTATTGTCTTTAAATGCTTTCATTTCATTATTGGGCAATAATTTTAACTTTACCAGTAACAAAGATCAAGCGATTGATTTTTTTTTATTAATTTGCTTATAGCTAAATATTTGATGGGTCAAAAATAAATAAAAATGTTCAAAAAATATTTTTTTCCCTTTGCTTCATATAATAAATATAGTCGTCCAGAATCGTTTTGCCTTGGACAAAATTCTGAAACTTTTGAACCGCTTAATATTTTGAATTCATCTTTTGTTTATTTGATTAGGAATTGTTCAAGATCTCAAATAAATAAAAGTTTTTTAAAATGGAGTGAGCAGTACCGGAGATAGAGAGCGCCAAAGTCAACATTTCGTAAAATAAGTTCCTTTTGAAGCTCCTGCAAGCCATTCTATTAAAGCTAATGTAGTGGCGCTTGTTCCTAAAATTTCGTTGTTAGCCTTAGATATCACACCATCAGGTCTAGCATTAGAGGTCGATAATCAGCTATTGAGAAATTGTTAAAATAAAAATTTCAAATTCCTTCGCATGCAAGTTAAGATAAGTTAACATTTTCGGTTGGAAGTCTGACAAAATTTTTTTTTATGTTGGTATTACTATTCATTCTTCATATATTCGATCTATTCGATAAGGTCCGAATCGATTACCAATCGAACAATACATCCCTACTGCCACGTACTTCCGACCCAGCTGCACACGCCATCCCTAAGCCACGTTCTCTTTCGCAAAAAACTATTAAGTCAAGCAGACGTGTCAGCGGAAAAGTTTTGTGAATTTCGAGGTTGAACCTAACCTATTGGCTCTCAACAAAGCTTGCAACCATTTTCACCAATCGGCTGACTGAAAAGAAGCTGCAAAATAATAATTGTTGAAGCTGTCTTCAAGCGCTATAAAACCAGCGTTTTATTTTCGCCGGCTTTAATCCCACTTAAGCCGAAGAATATCAGCCCTCCATTGGTGAGTCACATGTGTGCCTTGGCGAATTATGTGAACTAATTTGTATTTTTGCTGCAGATGATCAAACCCATCGACGTCGGAAAGATTCCGAATCCGTATCCGATTGGCTGAGCCTCTCGATTCCGCTGCCTCGAGCAGACAACCAAAATCTGAGTGCCAGTCCGCTTATGGTAATTATATGGTCATCTATCCAACAGCACTATACTAATTACCCCATTCGTGGCGACTTCCATTCTCAAAACCTAAAGGTCTGGCCCTTTTTCCCAGATTGCTAGCTGCCGAGCTCTAGCTGCCTCACCTAACCTTAAAGAAGGAGCTGCAGTTTCGCCGACCCTCATCAGCTTTTATTTGGCAAATACCAGCGATGGCCAGCATGCTCACCAAAGCAACCTAAATCAACGATTCATCAGTGCAGTGCAGTGAACCTCTCGTGTTTCCCTCGAAGGCCCAGCGCACACCCTGGGATCCATAATCGGTTAATTTATAAACCAGAATCTGAGCCCCAATGTCATAGTGAGAGAATAGTGAAAGTCAAGCCAAGTGAAATTAAAAGAAAAAGAGCTAAAGTAGTGTCCAAGCCTTAAATCTATACCATTAAACTAGATCAATTTTTTTTGATTGCGGCCCAATTGGCCAAATGCTCTCTCCGAGCCAATGATCGGTCCTTAGAGTTTCTTTTATTTTTGCCTAAACACTTGTCTTGGCTAAAGGTTCTTTAGTGTGGCTGCTGCAATCTCGTAAAACAAAACGAAACCGAAATGCAAATCCGGGAAACACGATAAAGACTTTCATATCCAAAACAAATTTAAAAATCAACAGCTGTTCACGTGGAGAAAGGCCTTTCCCCCGCTGGATCATTAAGCCGTAAGTGTCTGCCCTTCAGGCCAAAATTCATATATGTTTATTTTGAAAGAGCTCTTACTCTGTCAAAATAGTTAATTTTCTTTTGGATATTCGGTGCTGGTGACCTATCTCCAAAAAAAAAAAACCATAACAAAAGAGAAAGAAGCGCACACAATTAAACGATTAAGCAAACCACCAGCCTAAAGAGAAATCTCAAAAAGTGACCACCCGAATTCATGTGCGCAACTTGCATGTTCGCTTAAACATTCTATTTGCTCACACCTATCATGCATTTCATGAGCGCCGGTATGGACCGCCGTTAAATCGCTGCTGATCATCCCGAGCAAAACAAAACAACAAAATCCAACGGAAGATCTCTGCTGGCAGCGATGCTCCCACTTTTGGTCTTGTAACCAAAAACTGACCTAGCCCAACTCAGCTGTTGAGCTGCAGACAGTAGTACCTCGTGGAGGATAACCAAATAATTATTGCAATGCAATTGTGGAATATTTGCAAACGTTAAATTTATATTGTTATTTTTTTATCTTTTGCATTTACCTACTCCTACTTACACACATATTCAATGACGAACTGTCATTTATAAATAATTTACATTTAATTTACAGCTTTCATTTTCATTTATATTTCACTTGCGCTAAACTTAAAAGAAATGTACTTTTTGGAATTCCTTAGGAGAATTAGGATCAAAAACTTATAACTAAGAAAAGATTAAACCTGAAGTTTAGTTCCTAAAGCCAGAGAGCTGATATCGACATAATGACTAGACTAATTTGATACCCCCTAACTGATCATTGCTAAAGTTCTTTTTGCCCAATTGCTAATATTAGTTTCTTTTATTGTTATGCTTGCCACTAAACAAATATGAAGTCAACGATTAAAGTTATAATGAAGTCCGAATAAGTTATTCTTTTCATCCGGAAATCATAATGCGCCGCCATGGAATGAAGTGACCAACACTTCTTTGTTCAAGGGATCGCCAATGAACGTCGGTTCATACCTGCCCCTGGCGATCATGGTAGGGTGGGAAACATTGGCCACTGAACCAACACCTCAGTGTGGCCTGAACCTTGATTTGTCTTTCTGAACCAACTTTTTCTTTCTTCTCTCCTTTTCTTGTCTATGCTATCCCTCTAGTCCCCTTTTCAATCCATCCTATTCTAAATGATAGGCTTCCCAATACCCTATAAAAACTAAAATAACCCGTGAATTATTAAAATTAAATAACTATGCCCTAAGCAACGAGCTTGTAGCCCGCGGTAACGCTGTTGGACCTCCCCCACATTGCCGACGAAGATAGCCGGATCGAGCACGGGTTCCGCACCGGTCTACAAATACCATCTGCTCAGCTAGGATGCAACCATTCGTTGTATGCTACAATTATTATTATTTATTTAATTTTATTTGGCGCCCAACGTAGGGGGCCTGAGTGATCCGGTAAGCCCCTATCAAAACAATACGAATCTTCAGTCACCTACATCTGACTTAACTCATTTGGCTTGGATTATCCTTCAATCCCCTTGTCCTGATTTATTGGTCTGAAGCTGAGGACTCAATGGTAGTTTCAGTATAGCTTCATTACCCGGCTGAAGAGAAACCATTAAATACATGCACATTAGCTTAGAATTGCAGGACAAGTTTCATCTTCGCAATAGATATAACGCCGCAATTTCAATTAGCTTTTGATGAATGATCCTTGTGTGTTATTTATTATGTGGAGTTGTAGCTGGACAAAGGTTTTTCATGGACGAGATCTGTGGCCTTCCGCTCAACGAAAGCAGATAAAAAGTACACCTTAAGTTGTCAGATAGTAATGTGATACTTTCGGACAAAAGTTCACTAACTAGATAAATGAATCCTCTCCCATATCCTCCTATCTCTTTTCTTTATTCTTCTTCTTTTCTTTCTCCGCGTTTAACCAAGTTTTTCTGAATCTGTTACTCGAAATCAGACCTACCACGCCAGGTTTTATAGCTTTTTCTGGTGCACGAATAAAACATGGACAGGTTTGGGAGCTCTGTCATCTCGTAGTACCTTTGCTAAACGCATTCGTTGAATGTAGTTAATTAATTTTCTAACATCTCGATACAAAAATCGTTTACTTTCACTATCCTCAGAAGCTCATTTCGCAGTTCTATTTTTTTTTTTCATGAAAGCAAGTCATGATTTCCGGATTCCATTTATGATTTTTTTTGATTTTTTTCGAAACCATCATTTATTATTACTATTATTTTCATTATACTTTTATTTACTTTTAGTAGGCAGTCATACTCAGGGAATATTGAGTCCGTATTTTGCTCTGATTCAATTTATAATAGTGGTTAAGTCAAAATCATCCTTTTTCTGGTGCAAGCTGTCATGTATGTAGCCCGAAGCTGTGACGACTTGGCTGGAGATATTCAGTGCTACATCTGTCTTAAGGACATTGAATACTCTGCTCAGTTGCTGACTACCAGCTGCAACCACACATTTCATTGGGTGTGTTTCAACACCAGAGTAGCAAACCGAGAATTTTGTCCCGTTTGCAAGTCCCAGTTGCAAACCTCCTTGTTGAATCTAACCGTAAATACGGAACTCAGCCAGTCCACCCAAAGTTTGCCGTCTTCAGCAATGCCAGCTCTCACGAGAAGCCAACAAAGATTAGATAATACCAATCCCGACAACATGGAGAGCGCTCAATCAAATACTCAACCCTCTTCGGAAAATTCTAGTGCTAACACTGAACTTCACGCCTCAGCTAGCCAGATGCAGCAAGCCATAGCTAATGCAATGGAAGCTGCAGCCATAAGGCAAACAGAAATATTGTGCCAGGCTATGACTACAGGCTTTCAAGGCCTTTTGACCGCTATTACCTCTCGGGTAGAGGCACCTTCGCCTCCAGCGAGAGAAGGTAATCCGCCAAATAGTAGAATTCCAAGCCTAGAAAATCAAACTTCTTTTCGGCCGGCCACGGTTCCACCAGCGCCGAGATATTCCTCCATGAGCTCCGATTTGCGACCTGATCGAATCAGCCAGATCATAAGCAATTGGAAAATCAAGTTCTCAGGAAGATCAACCATTAGTGTTGACGATTTCCTTTATAGTGTCGAAGCCCTAACAAACCAAACGTTAGATGGCAACTTTGAGATTTTGACGATTGGAAGAGACCAATTTTTCTACTCCCTATACCCCAGACTTGACCACACTACCTGCTTTACCTATTCATAACCGTTTAAAACAGCCCCAATCTGGAGCTTACTATTGCAAGAGCCGAAGAATTGAACGTTCAAAACAGCGCCGAATTGATTTTCGCCAAAAACGCATATTAGAGCATAAGTCGCTGATAGCTGCAATTGTAGACCATGACGTTCGACCTTAGTCACAGGTATATTTATTAGGAAGATTAATTAGTGGTTTAATGGATACCGGCGCTTACATAAGCTGCATCGGTGGCAGCTTGGCCAAAGAAATTCTTGTAGAAAGCACTCCACTTAAACCAATTTCGTCAACTGTGCGCACCGCAGACGGTAAAACCCAAAGCATTGTCGGTAAGATGCGCACTTCAGTCCGTTACAATGGTAGTTCTAAACTAATTACTTTTTACGTTATACAGTCACTGGTCCAACCATTATATTTAGGCATTGATTTTTGGACAGCGTTTCAACTGCTGCCCTCAGATTTGTCTAGCAAACCGATTCCTGCACACCTCGCAGAGGTTGACTTGCAACTATTCAGACCCTTGTCCGAATCCCAGCAAAAAAGCTTAAATGAACTAATTCACAGTTTTCCTTCGTTTGCCGAAAAAGGACTGGGAAAAACTTCCTTGCTGTCGCATGCGATTGATGTTGGCGATGCCAAGCCCATCAAGCAGCGACACTATCCAATCTCTCCTGCCATGGAAAAGCTAGTTTATAAAGAGCTTTGAAAGCTGAACTATCCAAAGCCCCGGTACGTCACACTCCTGATTTCGCATCCCCTTTCTATATCCATTGCGATGCAAGTCACACCGGAATAGGAGGAGTGCTCATGCAGATAAACCAAGAAGGTGATGAAATCCCTATTGCTTACATGTCCGAAAAGCTCAACAAATGCCAACGTAACTACTCTGTTACTGGTATTTATTCAAAACGTGTTGAAACCACAGACTATGAAGCCACGTGCCGCACCTCGTCGGCTAGTGCATGCTGTCGCTGTGGAATCCGAATGCGAGTCCGACATCAGCGACAATGACATATCAGCACTTGAACTTTCTTGTTGGAATTGTTCAAAGAAAGGTCATCGCTACCAAGATTGCGTATCTGAAAGACGCGTCTTTTGCTATGGCTGTGGCCAAGCGGATACGTACCGACCCTCTTGCCCAAAGTGTAGTAGTGCAAAAAACTACCCATCTCGTGCACTTATGAAAAGTGCACACAGACCGACAGTTTCGAAAGCGACCAACACCGATTAGAAGAGACCAATTCTTCTACTCCCTATACCCCAGACTTGACCACACTACCTGCTTTACCTATTCATAACCGTTTAAAACAGCCCCAATCTGGAGCTAACTATTGCAAGAGCCGAAGAATTGAACGTTCAAAACAGCGCCGAATTGATTTTCGCCAAAAACGCATATTAGAGCATAAGTCGCTGATAGCTGCAATTGTAGACCATGACGTTCGACCTTATGCACAGGTATATTTATTAGGAAGATTAATTAGTGGTTTAATGGATACCGGCGCTTACATAAGCTGCATCGGTGGCAGCTTGGCCAAAGAAATTCTTGTAGAAAGCACTCCACTTAAACCAATTTCGTCAACTGTGCGCACCGCAGACGGTAAAACCCAAAGCATTGTCGGTAAGATGCGCACTTCAGTCCGTTACAATGGTAGTTCTAAACTAATTACTTTTTACGTTATACAGTCACTGGTCCAACCATTATATTTAGGCATTGATTTTTGGACAGCGTTTCAACTGCTGCCCTCAGATTTGTCTAGCAAACCGATTCCTGCACACCTCGCAGAGGTTGACTTGCAACTATTCAGACCCTTGTCCGAATCCCAGCAAAAAAGCTTAAATGAACTAATTCACAGTTTTCCTTCGTTTGCCGAAAAAGGACTGGGAAAAACTTCCTTGCTGTCGCATGCGATTGATGTTGGCGATGCCAAGCCCATCAAGCAGCGACACTATCCAATCTCTCCTGCCATGGAAAAGCTAGTTTATAAAGAGCTTTGAAAGCTGAACTATCCAAAGCCCCGGTACGTCACACTCCTGATTTCGCATCCCCTTTCTATATCCATTGCGATGCAAGTCACACCGGAATAGGAGGAGTGCTCATGCAGATAAACCAAGAAGGTGATGAAATCCCTATTGCTTACATGTCCGAAAAGCTCAACAAATGCCAACGTAACTACTCTGTTACTGGTATTTATTCAAAACGTGTTGAAACCACAGACTATGAAGCCACGTGCCGCACCTCGTCGGCTAGTGCATGCTGTCGCTGTGGAATCCGAATGCGAGTCCGACATCAGCGACAATGACATATCAGCACTTGAACTTTCTTGTTGGAATTGTTCAAAGAAAGGTCATCGCTACCAAGATTGCGTATCTGAAAGACGCGTCTTTTGCTATGGCTGTGGCCAAGCGGATACGTACCGACCCTCTTGCCCAAAGTGTAGTAGTGCAAAAAACTACCCATCTCGTGCACTTATGAAAAGTGCACACAGACCGACAGTTTCGAAAGCGACCAACACCGATTAGAAGAGACCAATTCTTCTACTCCCTATACCCCAGACTTGACCACACTACCTGCTTTACCTATTCATAACCGTTTAAAACAGCCCCAATCTGGAGCTAACTATTGCAAGAGCCGAAGAATTGAACGTTCAAAACAGCGCCGAATTGATTTTCGCCAAAAACGCATATTAGAGCATAAGTCGCTGATAGCTGCAATTGTAGACCATGACGTTCGACCTTATGCACAGGTATATTTATTAGGAAGATTAATTAGTGGTTTAATGGATACCGGCGCTTCCATAAGCTGCATCGGTGGCAGCTTGGCCAAAGAAATTCTTGTAGAAAGCACTCCACTTAAACCAATTTCGTCAACTGTGCGCACCGCAGACGGTAAAACCCAAAGCATTGTCGGTAAGATGCGCACTTCAGTCCGTTACAATGGTAGTTCTAAACTAATTACTTTTTACGTTATACCGTCACTGGTCCAACCATTATATTTAGGCATTGATTTTTGGACAGCGTTTCAAATGCTGCCCTCAGATTTGTCTAGCAAACCGATTCCTGCACACCTCGCAGAGGTTGACTTGCAACTATTCAGACCCTTGTCCGAATCCCAGCAAAAAAGCTTAAATGAAGTAATTCACAGTTTTCCTTCGTTTGCCGAAAAAGGACTGGGAAAAACTTCCTTGCTGTCGCATGCGATTGATGTTGGCGATGCCAAGCCCATCAAGCAGCGACACTATCCAATCTCTCCTGCCATGGAAAAGCTAGTTTATAAAGAGCTGGATCGAATGATTGCGCTAGGAGTAATCGAAGAATCCGAAAGCTCATGGTCTTCTCCTGTTGTCTTGGTGAATAAGCCAGGCAAACTTCGTCTCTGCCTTGACAGCAGACAGGTAAATTTAGCCACGCGCAAGGACGCTTATCCTACTCCTATAATAGACGGATTGCTGAGCCGGTTGCCAAAAGCCGAATTCATATCGAGCATTGACCTCAAGGGCGCCTATTGGCAGATTCCTCTAGATCCAAGCTCTAGAGATAAAACGGCTTTTACGGTGCCAGGTAGGGCCCTTTATCAATTTAGGGTGATGCCCTTTGGTCTCACCAATGCAACCGCCACCATGTCGAAACTGATGGATCGAGTAATTCCGGTTAAATTCCGAAATGAGGTGTTCGTGTACTTAGACGATTTACTTATAGTCTCAGACTCATTTGAACGCCGCCTCGACGTCCTAAAGGAAATAGCTAAATGTCTATCTGGAGCAGGACTAACTATCAATGTCGAGAAAAGCCAATTTTGCGTTAAGGAAGTGAAATATTTAGGTCACATAGTCAGAAATGGTTCCATTTCCATGGACACTGACAAAATACAGGCTATTACTGAGTACCCAGCACCACGCTCTGTGAAACAGCTGCGCCGTTTTCTTGGCATGACTGGCTGGTACCAGAAATTCATTAAAAACTATGCTTCCTTGGCTACTCCACTAACAGACGCATTGAAGCACAAACAACGCTTTGAATGGTCAGAGTTGGCTGAAAAAGCTTTTGTAGCTTTGAAAGCTGAACTATCCAAAGCCCCGGTACTACACACTCCTGATTTCGCATCCCCTTTCTATATCCATTGCGATGCAAGTCACACCGGAATAGGAGGAGTGCTCATGCAGATAAACCAAGAAGGTGATGAAATCCCTATTGCTTACATGTCCAAAAAGCTCAACAAATGCCAACGTAACTACTCTGTTACTGAAAAAGAGTGTTTGGCGGCAATTCTGAGCATAAAGAAATTTAGGGCATACGTGGAAGGGCATCCCTTCACTGTTATTACTGACCATGCCTCATTGAAATGGCTAATGTTGCAATCAGATCTCGGAACGCGTTTGGCTCGATGGGCACTCAAGCTGCAAGCTTACACCTTCACGATCCAGCATCGAAAAGGGACAAAAAACCTCGTACCCGACGCTTTATCGCGTACTCATTGCGAAGACTTATCCGCCATTGACCAAGTCTGGCCATATAGGCATTTTTATTGTCCTAGACCACTTCACTAAATTTCCATTTCTGAAGCCGGTAAAGAAATTCACCGCAGACGCCATATTGCCCTATCTTGAAGAAGAACTCTTCCACTGTTTCGGAGTGCCTGAAACTATACTTTCAGACAACGGCGTGCAATTTAAATCGCATGTATTCAACAATTTGTTGCAAAAATATGGAATTAACCATTCGTATACTGCGATTTACGCGCCCAAGCCAACGCCTCTGAACGGGTAAACCGTTCGGTTATTTCGGCAATAAAAGCTTACGTCCATCCTAACCAGTCCAACTGGGACGGAAAATTTGAGCAAAATATGCTGCTCCTTGCGATCCAGTTGGCACAGCGCAGTAAATAACAGCCCTTATCGTTTAGCTTTCGGCCAGCACATGGTTACCGACGGGTCAGTATACGAACTGTTGCGAGAACTAAATTTGCTGGAGGATCGTTCTGTTTGTTTTAATAAGGACGACTCATTTGACCTTATGCGAAACAAAGCCGTGAGTGTCATGCGCAAACAGCACTCGCGCAACGAAAAAGCTTACAATTTGCGAAGTGCTGACGTATCCTTTGCTGTCGGCCAGGAAGTGTTCCGAAGGAACTTTCAGCAAAGCAACTTTGCAAAAGGTTTCAATGCCAAACTGGCCCCAACATTCCTCAAAGCTAGAATCAGACGCAAAATGGGCCAAAGTTATTATGAGTTGGAAGACTTACAAGGGAAAGTAGTCGGCAAATTTCACTCCAAGGCCATCAAGCAATGAGCTAATGACCCCTTGTATCTGTTAGAAGGTCCAAGCGCAGATCACCCTTGCTGCCACCCATCAAGTGTGATTTTGGCCGGGGGGACTTGTAGTGGCGCTTGCTCCTAAAATTTCGTTGTTAGCCTAAAAGTAGGCAATAGATATCACACCATCAGGTCTAGCATTAGAGCAGGGTTCGGAATTGCTCTTTGCTCGCAGCTCTCGAGAGCCAGCTCTTGCTCTCAGCTCTTAGCTCTCGGCTCTTGGCTCAGAGCTGAGAGCCACAGCTCGGGAGCTGTGAGCCATCAACCGGCTCTCGGCTCGTGAGCCACAGCACACGGCTCTGAGCTGTGAGCCACAGCTCTCGGTTCGTGAGCCAACAACTGGCTCTCGGCTCGTGAGCCACAGCTATCGGCTCTAAGCTGTGAGCCATCAACCGGCTCTCGGCTCGTGAGCCATAGCTCTCGGCTCGTGAGCCATAGCTCTCGCCTCGTGAGCCTTAGCTCTCGGCTCATGATCCATAGCTTTCGGCTCATGAGCCATTGCTCTCGCCTCGTGAGCCTTAGCTCTCGGCTCATGAGCCATAGCTCTCGGCTCGTGAGCCACAAAATTTGATGCTGATCAAGAATATATATACTTTATTGTGTCGGAGATGATTCCTTCTGGCTGTTACACACTTTTGCACTTCTTAGATACAGACAATATTACTGTCGGGACTGGCAAAGTGTCTTTTTTGTTTATTAATGTGGTGGGCCGACGAAAACCCTCTAACTGAACCCTCCACGAGGGTGTCGGCTGGGCAATGGACACTGTATGCACCTCGGCTTAAAGCGGGTAATACATAGTGTCTCTTGCTCGTCTTGCACCTAGGAAATGCAGTGTCCAGCTAAGGTGATGGCCAACACTACCACAACAGCACAATGTTGGGTGGAGCTGAGCCAAAGCCATGGTTAGAGGTGCCTGGCAGCAGGCATAAAATGCTATGGGGTGGTTCCCACGAACAAAAATTAACCACTATGGGTACATTAATAATGGAACACACAAAGAACCCAACTCGGGCTGGGATATCAGCCCAAACGTCGATGGAAGGCGTGACTGCTACCACCGGCGGGCACGGTGGGGAGAGATCCCCACTTCGTGTCGCCAGCGGTCACACCTCTGTCGTGGTTGGAGCAGGCCAGGACAGTTGTACAGCTACTGCCGATACGACAAGGACCAAAGTGTGGCGCGGTACTTCAGTCGATACAGACTCGGACTGTGAATCGCATGGAGGTTCAACTAATACAGAGGCGGAAGAAAAGCTGCTGCTATCTCCAGTTCGGGCGGGGTCTAGTACCAAAAATAAGGAAAAACCCACACGAACAAAGGAGGGCATGCGAGCGAAAGCCCAGTATAAAGCGGCTCTCAAAATCAAGGCGAGACTGAACGGAAGCGGTGAGCTCACCCTAGAGGAGAGAAACAAGCTTGCGTGGGCCGAGCAAAAGATTAAGGAGGGTCGAAAACACTTCGCGGAGAAACCGGCGATGCAAGCCACCTCCGCCAAATACGCCAATAAAATGGAGGAGTGCTTGGCCAACAAGCGGCAGCGCTCAACTGAGCAAGCGAAGGCGGAGGCCCCTGCCAGTAAAAAGCCCCGCCAAAGACCGCAGCACCAGGCACAACCCCTCCCCAAAAAGACAAGTCAGCCCAAGGAATCAGCTAGCGACGTAGCAAAACGGCATCTCACTGTAGCTATCGTCGACAAAAGCGACCCTAACGGCAAGATGACGCCCGAACAGTGGAAGCAAGTAGAGGAGAAGCTGTTCGAGGAAATTTTTAAAAGGATGGAAGACCCAGCCGCGCAACCTGTAGCGTTTTACGGAGCAGGCTGGTTGTATGGAGTCAAAATCCTTAGATGCAAGGACGACCCCACCCTTAAGTGGGTCTCAAGCGTCGTTGCAGACTTGGAAAGCCTGTGGGAGAGTGCCCAGCTGGAGGTTGTGGACAGAACCTGCATTCCGTCCGTTCTGAAGGCGAAAGTACTCTTTCCACGGGTCACACCAAAGGAGCAGGCGCTGAAACTTCTACAGTGGCAGAATCCTGATGTGCCAACTGGAGACTGGAAGGTACTACATGTTGCAAAGCCCGACAAAAACGGGCAGCACATGGTCCTCCAGATCAACAAGGAAGCCGAGGATCTGCTCTACCCAAGATTCGGGGTGATGGCATGGGGAGTAGGTAGCGTGCACCTACGTCTCAAGAAACGCCACCCCGAGGACACTAATGAGCACACACTGGAGGCTGGAGAGGTGGAGAACGACCTCGGCATCGACATGATGGTCGAAAAAGCCAGCAGCCTCGATATTACGGGGGCAGTACAGTCTGCTGAAGAAGACGAGGATGGCGATACAACCTTGCAGGCTGACCCATCGGGACCGGAGGATGCTGGCACCAGTCATGCAGTTGAAGGTCCTCCAGGTCAACTTGCATAAGAGCAAGATCGCCTCGGCGGAGCTCCTTCTAACCTTGGAGGAAGGACCCGCAGATGTGGCTTTAGTTCAGGAACCTTGGATAGCGGCGGGAAACAAGGTCTCCGGACTAAAGTCACAAAACTACAACATCTTTTACCCCACCCCAGTAAGTAGAGCAAGGACTGCCATTCTAGTAAGAAAAGGCATCTATGCGTATTTAATGACTAATTACAGCACGGACGCATCTCACTGTTGTGGCCTTGGAGGGTGGCAGGGACGAGCCAATTCTTATGGCGTCCTGCTACATGGCGCATGAGCGAGAGGCACCACCAGCTGAACTCGGAAGACTGACGGCGGAGGCAAGCTACAAGAAGCAACCCCTCGTCATCGGAACGGACGCCAACGCACACCACACTGTGTGGGGCAGCCCGGACATCAACGACAGAGGTGAGTCTCTCTTACATTTTATTATACAAACCAGTCTAAGTGTAGAAAACGTTGGAGACGTACCCACATATGTGGGACCAACCTCAGCCAACGTCCTAGACTTAACCATGACCCTAGGGAACAGTACTCAGGCGTCAGAATGGAGAGTTCTTGATAAACCCTCCTTCTCCGACCACAAGTACATCCAGTTCAAGATACAATTTGACTACTGTCAAACTAGAAACGTCTATAGGAACCCCCGGAATACCGACTGGGTGAAGTACCTTAAGACAGTGGAATCAAAACTGCCGACGTCAACGCCCATCTGCTCGGTGGAAGATATTGAGAAGTCCGTGAAGACGCTCACTGTCAATCTCATCGAAGCATACAAAACCTCGTGTAGGCTCACAGTTACAAAAAGGAGAACCAGACCCCCCTGGTGGACCCCAGAACTGAAAGAGCAGAGGAAGGACGTCCAGGAATGCTTCAAACTCGCCAAACAAGCGGATGAAGTGATCATCTGGGAGGAGTACAAGATAAGACTTCGCTTATTCAAAAAAGAAGTAAGGAAGGCAAAGCAATACTCATGGAGAACCTTCTGCTCCAGCATAGAGAAGGTCTCGGAAGCAGCCAGACTCAGGAAGCTGCTTTCAAAGCAGCCACCTATGCAGAGTCAACTAAAAACAGACGAAGGTCACTGGACAGAAAGCAGCAAGGAAGCTACATGCGCTCTTCTCGATGCGCACTTCCCGGGCTGCACTATAGTCACCGAGCCAGATACGCTTCAGGACTTAAACACTCAACAAACTAACATCCCAACCAACTTAGTCACTCCAGGAAAAATCCGATGGGCGATCGACTCGTTCGCGAGCTACAAGTCCCCCGGTCTGGATGGCATAATTCCCGCCATGCTAAAAACGACTAAAGGTTTAGTCGTACCATGGCTACAGTCCATTTTTGAAGCCTGCCTGGGGTGGGGCTATGTACCTGTGGCCTGGAGGACAGCACGTGTTGTGTTCCTACCCAAAGCGGGGAAATGCAGTCACGTGCAGCCAAAAGACTACAGGCCCATTACCCTCACTTCATTCCTGCTTAAAACAATGGAAAAATTACTTGATCTCCACATAAGAGAAGGCATGAACCTGACCTTGGAGAACAACCAACACGCATACACGAAAGGGAAATCGGTGGAAACAGCGCTACACTCCCTAGTAGCCACCATCGAGAAAGCAATGTACCATAAAGAGTATGCCTTGGGAGCATTCCTTGACATATCTGGTGCATTCAACAACGTCTCCACGGAGGCGATAATGCGCAGCCTAAGAGCTGTATCAATTCATAAGGCTTTGAACTCGTGGATATACAACCTGCTGAGGTGCAGAAGAGTACAAGCCGAGTGGGGTACCACAACCATGACGAAGGAGGCACACGGCGGCACGCCTCAAGGCGGAGTACTGTCACCCCTTCTATGGAATCTTGTGGTTAACGAACTGCTAACAAAATTTCGCAGGAAAGCACCCAAGATAACTGCATATGCCGACGACATATGCATAATTATCATCGGAAAATGTCCATCGACTCTCAGCTCAATCATGGACTCTACACTCAAAGAGATACTAAAATGGGCCACAGAAGCCGGACTTAGTATTAATGCGGAGAAGACGGACCTCATTCTCTTTACCAAGAGATACAAGGTACCGCCATGGATTCCACCAAAGATAAATGGAATAACACTAACACCAAAGAATAACGTCAAATACCTTGGAGCAGTAATCAATAGTAAACTGTCATGGAAGGCGAATGTGGAAGAAAGAGTGAAGAAGGCGACCAACGCACTATATGCATCCCAGAAGATGCTGAGTAGCACTTGGGGCCTATCACCAAGTCTGATGCACTGGCTTTTCATTTCAGTAATACGACCGATCCTGCTACACGGCATACTGGTATGGTGGCAGGCCACGGAGAAAACCACATACCTAAAGCTGATGGAGAAGACCCAGCGACAGGCACTGGTCTGTATTACGGGGGCGCTGAGGTCCACTCCAACCAAAGCATTAGAACACATCTTAGGTGTCAACCCTCTGGACATCCAAGCACGCCTTCTGGCACAAAAGACCGCCCAACGTCTATGTGCGACAGGCACCATGGCGCTACAAAGCTATGGACACAGCATAGTTGGTAGAGAGATCAATAGTAGCACGGACTACATTATCCCAAAGATCAACCCAATATGCACATCTGCACTATTGGGACCAGAAGACTGGCGTACAGGACTGGCCCAAGAAGCAACGCATCTCTTTACAGACGGCTCAAAGATGGACCTAGGAGTCGGAGCCGCCGTATACTGTGCAGAGCCAGAAATAAAGCTCTCATACAAACTGCCAAACCACTGCACCATATTCCAGGCGGAAGTCTTCGCAATAAGGAAAGCAGCGGAGTTGGCGGAAATTCACGCTCCATACAACCAAATAAATATCTACGTGGACAGCCAAGCGGCAATCAAGGCGATGCAAGGACACTCCATCAACTCCAGAAATGTCCTGGCGAGCAGGGAAGCGCTAGATTCCCTCAGCATCTCCAGAAAGGTGCAAATCTACTGGATTCCCAGCCACCGGGGCATCGACGGAAACGAGATGGCAGACAGTCTTGCAAAAGCCGGAGTCGTAGTCGGCCAAGAAGAAACACTAAACATACCTATCTCCATACAGACGCTTCATAGCAAGATGGAAGAGATAGCAGAGAAAGAAGCGGAGGTAAGGTGGGAAAACACCAGCGGATGCAGAATCTCTAAAATTATGTGCAAGACAATAGACAAAAATCTTACGCACTATCTGCTACAGCTCCAGAGAAGAGACTGTAGACTGCTCATTGGCATACTAACGGGACACTGCCTAGCAGCCGCTCATGCGATAAAGCTAGGCATAACAACAGAGGACACCTGCAGGAAATGTATGGAACCTGGAGTCGCAGAAACTCTAGAACATCTAATTTGCAGCTGCCCAGCAATTGCCACGACAAGACTACAAATTCTGCACACCCCACGGTTCTCTTCTTTGGAGGAAGCGGCCAAGAGACCCCCAAAACAGTTATTGGCATTTGCCAAAACGACAAGAATCCTCATGGACTTCTAAGACAAACGTACCCAATTAATCACCCGGCCTCATTAAGGACCCTAAGGTCTATGTGTGACCCCATCTGGGGTCAGCCGGAACTACCTACCTACCTACCTTATTAATGTATATAGTATACATAAAGAAGGCGTGGTGCCAGAAATCTGATTATTTGTGTCATTGTGTGCCCTTGAATTTATAAAATGAAATTATTTACAATGAATAATTTAGTAAAAAATTTTAAATTCACCGATGATAAAAACGCGGTTTGTTTGAATTGCGGTAAAGTGCTTGACAAACAACTCTTCAACTTAGTGCATGGTTTGGAAATTCCCAGCCCAAAAACAGAAACCAATTCTTCAAGTGCTGACGAAAACCCTGAGCAAGAACCAATACAGAAGAAGTCTAAGTTAAGTGCTAGCATAACAATGACCAAAAATGAATTTTTAAAATATTGCATTGGTCTTGTGGCGGCAAAAAATCTTCCCTTTCGAATTTTTGATGACGAAGACCACTTTAAAATTTTTTGAAGCCATATGAAGTCGCTTATAAACTTCGAATCAATTCCAAAAACATTGGGACTACTTTGGATAAAGCTTCACAGCAAATCCAAAATTATATTACCAAGAAACTTCGCACCAAAATGGTTTCTCTTAAAGTGGACATAGCCACCAGAAGAAGCAAAAGCATTCTCGGAATTAACATACAATGGATCAAAGATTTTAAAATCAACGTGGTCACTATCGGTAATTATCTAAAATTAATTTGGTTTTTAATACAGTATTTTTGATGGTTTTTTCTGTGTGTGTGTGTTGCAACAGGCATGATTCAGCTGCATCAAAAACATGCAAGTACCTATTTGAAGGACGAAATTCTCAAATGCCTCCATTCTTTTGAGATGGATATTAGTCATGTATACTCCACCACCACTGATAATGGGGCCAATGTTATAAAAATGAGCAAAATCATGCAAGAAGAGCAGGATGACTTCTTTGATGGAAACCAACAGGAGTTCGCAGACGTGGAGGACGATCAATATCAAGAGGCATTAGAGTCAGTTATGTCTATTGTCAGATGTGCTGCGCATACGCTGCAGTTAGCGGCATATGATGTTATTGAAAAATTGGATGTGCAAATAGGTATTTGCAGAAGTCTTGCAAAGAATATAAGGACTCTTTGGAAGCACAGTTCGCCAAGCATAACACTGCCTGTGCTGGACAATGCGACGCGTTGGAATGCGACCTACAATATGGTAAATTCGCTGTGGAAGTTGTGGGACTCCATCTCTTCAGAGGACTGCCTCTCACAATCAAATATATCCTGGGAATTTTGCGAAAAATTTATAGCTGCATTTGGACCCTTGGCTACTTGTACAAACAGACTGCAAGCCCAGAATTATATTATAGGAGGTTTTTATAGAGATTGGCTATGTTGCGAAATAGAGCTTGAGGAATTATCGCATGAAAATTCTTATGCAGAAATGCTTCACTGTGCAATGCAATTGCGAAAGCAAAAACTGCTGGAAAATAATGCATTTCTTGCGGCATTATATTTTGACCCGAGATTCAACTACAATGGCTCTGGAATTTTAAGCGAGGAACAAAAAACTTCTGCAATCGTAAGTAACTTATTTCAATGAAGTTAACGCATTTGTTTTACCAAATTTTTCCTAGGAGCATTTGCTAAAAACAAATGAAGCTATAAGAAAGCATGAACCTTATGATGTCGATGTTGCCGCAACCACCTTGGAACCAGTGGTCGCCAGTAATGACCCGTTCGGAAAATTGCAGAAACGCATGAATGCAATTGGCAGTGAGCTACAGAGTAGGCCAGCCCACCTGAGATCTCTTAAGCAAAAATTATTGGAACTTGCTGAAGTGCCCCAACTTGCGCTGGATTGTAATGTGTTGGAGTATTGGAAGACACTATCAACTAATTATGATGAAAGCTTTATAAAACTTGTGCAGGTCGCACTGGCTGTTCCAGCTACCCAAGTGTCCGTTGAACGGGCATTCAGTGCGCTGTCAACAATTATTACAAACCAAAGATGTAATTTGTCAAAAAAAACAATTAATGATTTGTTGATTACTAAGCTGAACATGTCGATATTAATAAATCCGAACATTAATATAGAATAGAAATAATAAAATAAAATAACATTATTTGTAAGAAAAGACCATAACATAACACGAGCTTATATTTTTACTTGAAATTACAGATTTATCAAGCAGGTAAAAATAACCATGAGAGCTGCAAGTGTACCGTTACTTCTTCGAGTAAGTAAGAAATGATTGCCGCTTTTTTGCGACAACCGATTAGCCCCTCTTCACTTTTGTATGAAAGACTATAGCATCATTGAATTGCAATTTCCTTCTCTTCGTATGAATGCCACTGCATGCATGAAATCGGCATTCCCAGCATTCAAGGATATTTTTGGATCCTTGGATTGAAAGTGCGAGCAGTATCCTAAAGTCTCGAATTAAGCGCCAAAAAGTGCCCTTACTGACCTGGCCACCTTAATTTCCTGGTTTGAACGAATTTAAATGTTAATAGCGATCTGCAGCCACAGGTAGTACCTGACAAGTTTAAAGTGTGTAATCTCGCAAACTGTTTTAAGTCTTGTCCATCGTTCTTCGACAAGAGTATACAAACTAAAGAAGAGTCCCGCTAGTAAGAAGCTGTTAGTGGCTGTGGCTCACGAGCCGACAGCTATGGCTCATGAGCTGAGAGGTATGGCTCATGAGCCGAGAGCTATGGCTCACGAGCCGAGAAAGCTATGCCTCTCGAGCCGAGAGCTAAGGCTCACGAGCCGAGAGCTAAGGCTCACGAGCCGAGAGCTATGGCTCACGAGCCGAGAGCTATGGCTCATGAGCCGAGAGCTATGGCTCACGAGCCGAGAGCTATGGCTCACAGCTCAGAGCCGATAACTGTGGCTCACGAGCCGAGAGCTGGTTGTTGGCTCATGAGCCGAGAGCTGTGGCTCACAGCTCAGAGCCGAGTGCTGTGACTCACGAGCCGAGAGCCGGTTGATGGCTCACGGCTCCCGAGCTGTGGCTCACTGCTCTGAGCCAGAAGCTGTGGCTCACGAGCTGTGCGGCGTTTAGTGCTCCCGGCTCTCGAAAAGCGGCTCTCAGCTCTGAGCGAGAGCCGAAATAAGGCAGAGCGCGCGGCTCGCTCGTGAGCAATTCCGAACCCTGCATTAGAGGTCGATAATCAGCTATTGAGAAATTGTTAAAATAAAAATTTCAAATTCCTTCGCATGCAAGTTAAGATAAGTTAACATTTTCGGTTGGAAGTCTGACTAAATTTTTTTTTATGTTGGTATTACTATTCATTCTTCATATATTCGATCTATTCGATAAGGCCCGAATCGATTACCAATCGAACAATACATCCCTACTGCCACGTACTTCCGACCCAGCTGCACACGCCATCCCTAAGCCACGTTCTCTTTCGCAAAAAACTATTAAGTCAAGCAGACGTGTCAGCGGAAAAGTTTTGTGAATTTCGAGGTTGAACCTAACCTATTGGCTCTCAACAAAGCTTGCAACCATTTTCACCAATCGGCTGACTGAAAAGAAGCTGCAAAATAATAATTGTTGAAGCTGTCTTCAAGCGCTATAAAACCAGCGTTTTATTTTCGCCGGCTTTAATCCCACTTAAGCCGAAGAATATCAGCCCTCCATTGGTGAGTCACACGTGTGCCTTGGCGAATTGTGTGAACTAATTTGTATTTTTGCTGCAGATGATCAAACCCATCGACGTCGGAAAGATTCCGAATCCCTATCCGATTGGCTGAGCCTCTCGATTCCGCTGCCTCGAGCAGACAACCAAAATCTGAGTGCCAGTCCGCTTATGGTAATTATATGGTCATCTATCCAACAGCACTATACTAATTACCCCATTCGTGGTGACTTCCATTCTCAAAACCTAAAGGTCTGGCCCTTTGTCCCAGATTGCTAGCTGCCGAGCTCTAGCTGCCTCACCTAACCTAAAAGAAGGAGCTGCAGTTTCGCCGACCCTCATCAGCTTTTATTTGGCAAATACCAGCGATGCTGGCCATCACCAAAGCAACCTAAATCAACGATTCATCAGTGCAGTGCAGTGAACCTCTCGTGTTTCCCTCGAAGGCCCAGCGCACACCCTGGGATCCATAATCGGTTAATTTATAAACCAGAATCTGAGCCCCAATGTCATAGTGAGAGAATAGTGAAAGTCAAGCCAAGTGAAATTAAAAGAAAAAGAGCTAAAGTAGTGTCCAAGCCTTAAATCTATACCATTAAACTAGATCAATTTTTTTTGATTGCGGCCCAATTGGCCAAATGCTCTCTCCGAGCCAATGATCGGTCCTTAGAGTTTCTTTTATTTTTGCCTAAACACTTGTCTTGGCTAAAGGTTCTTTAGTGTGGCTGCTGCAATCTCGTAAAACAAAACGAAACCGAAATGCAAATCCGGGAAACACGATAAAGACTTTCATATCCAAAACAAATTTAAAAATCAACAGCTGTTCACCTGGAGAAAGGCCTTTCCCCCGCTGGATCATTAAGCCGTAAGTGTCTGCCCTTCAGGCCAAAATTCATATATGTTTATTTTGAAAGAGTACGCGCGGTTCAGTCATACGCTCTTACTCTGTCAAAATAGTTAATTTTCTTTTGGATATTCGGTGCTGGTGACCTATCTCCAAAAAAAAAAAAACCATAACAAAAGAGAAAGAAGCGCACACAATTAAACGATTAAGCAAACCACCAGCCTAAAGAGAAATCTCAAAAAGTGGCCACCCGAATTCATGTGCGCAACTTGCATGTTCGCTTAAACATTCTATTTGCTCACACCTATCATGCATTTCATGAGCGCCGGTATGGACCGCCGTTAAATCGCTGCTGATCATCCCGAGCAAAACAAAACAACAAAATCCAACGGAAGATCTCTGCTGGCAGCGATGCTCCCACTTTTGGTTTTGTAACCAAAAACTGACCTAGCCCAACTCAGCTGTTGAGCTGCAGACAGTAGTACCTCGTGGAGGATAACCAAATAATTATTGCAATGCAATTGTGGAATATTTGCAAACGTTAAATTTATATTGTTATTTTTTTATCTTTTGCATTTACCTACTCCTACTTACACACATATTCAATGACGAACTGTCATTTATAAATAATTTACATTTAATTTACAGCTTTCATTTTCATTTATATTTCACATGCGCTAAACTTAAAAGAAATGTACTTTTTGGAATTCCTTAGGAGAATTAGGATCAAAAACTTATAACTAAGAAAAGATTAAACCTGAAGTTTAGTTCCTAAAGCCAGAGAGCTGATATCGACATAATGACTAGACTAATTTGATACCCCCTAACTGATCATTGCTAAAGTTCTTTTTGCCCAATTGCTAATATTAGTTTCTTTTATTGTTATGCTTGCCACTAAACAAATATGAAGTCAACGATTAAAGTTATAATGAAGTCCGAATAAGTTATTCTTTTCATCCGGAAATGGCGATCATGGTAGGGTGGGAAACATTGGCCACTGAACCAACACCTCAGTGTGGCCTGAACCTTGATTTGTCTTTCTGAACCAACTTTTTCTTTCTTCTCTCCTTTTCTTGTCTATGCTATCCCTCTAGTCCCCTTTTCAATCCATCCTAGTCTAAATGATAGGCTTCCCAATACCCTATAAAAACTAAAATAACCCGTGAATTATTAAAATTAAATAACTATGCCCTAAGCAACGAGCTTGTAGCCCGCGGTAACGCTGTTGGACCTCCCCCACATTGCCGACGAAGATAGCCGGATCGAGCACGGGTTCCGCACCGGTCTACAAATACCATCTGCTCAGCTAGGATGCAACCATTCGTTGTATGCTACACTAAAGCGCTGATTTTTGGTCAAAGTATACGTATTATGCTACTCAGCTGGTTTTGAAAAACTAGAACTTAACTCAGTCAAGGCTTAAGGCATTTTTTTTCAATTAAAATTTTCCACACCTTGTGTTACCTTTTATTGCACCTGAAATCAACAAAATTTAATGTACGGTGCCACATTTCTGTCAAACTTATTTGTTTAGTTTGTTTCATAATTTTGCTAAGTTTCAAGCTAATCGGATATCATTTAGATATAGCTCCCATGCAAATTCAATAAATTTTCATACATTTTATTGAAAAATTCGCTATTTTTATTCTTTTAATCTATATTTCCTATAATTAAGAAGCTTCTAAAATATCTGAAAGATACAAGTCAGGCATTTCCTTAACCAATAGATTCTCTGATTCCTTATCCATGTCAATTGAATCTGATTTCCACATATACCATTTACTTGAAACTAAAGGATCAGATGAAGATAAAAGCATATGAAAAAGATCTTCAGTCGTGGCACTTCTCGAAATTTTTCTGGTGTTATGTTCCCTATAATCTTTGTCTCTTTTTTCCTGCGCTTCTTCAGACAGCTCCCCTAGTGGAAATATATTATATTCAATAATATCCTTGTCTTGTGAATCTTGTGAACTGGGACATGTTTCTCCAAGGATATTTCTCATTGAACAGTTCAGCAGTTCGCAAAGCATATTCTTCATATTACTCTCCATCAATAGCCTTAGAGCAAGATAGAACTTGTAATACAATTTTAAATCTTTTAAGAGTCTTGGTCTTTTCAAACAAGAATTAAACTGGTCTACAGTATTTTGTGAACGAAGGAGTATTATTTTTCCAAACATCTTTTTTTTTTTGTAATTTCCCAATTGTTTTGTATTTTGTCCATTTTGGTTGATATTGATTTTGTTGACATTTTTAACGATAGAGGGGTTTACTTAATGTTATACATACATCTACATATAACATTGGCTGAACAGGATTAATTTAGGTTACATTATAGTATTTACAGTCTTTCCTCGTTTTCGTGCATTTATTTTCGTTTGGTGTCTTCTTGCTGCTTTTATTATTTCATCCTTTACTGTTGGTTTATTTAGTTCTTTGTGAATATCGTCATCAGATATATAACGCGGAGCTTTGAGAATAGCGCGTATTATTTTGGATTGTTGACTTTGGACTATTTTTATGTTAGTTGGTTTCAGGGATGCAAACCACTCGAAAATAAGTACTGGTTCGGTTCAGTGGTTCACACAGTTTCTGAACCGCCGGTTCGGTTCATTACATGGTTTTTGGAGCTTACTGAACCGCGGTTTCGGTTCGGTTCAGTGGTTCACAAAGGGATATTATGATTTCTCTAATAATGTGACTTTTCAAACACTTCAGAAATTTAATTCTTATACACCATTTGAATATCTATTAAATCTTTAGAAGAATGTCCCAAGTTTATTCTGTCGGATTTCAAGGATTCGTCTATAAGTTTCCAGAGGAATGCCCTTCGAAAAGTGAGAATGTCGCCTAAATCTTTTTTATTCTTTTACGTACCATGCATCTTAATAACCCTATATATCATATCCCTTAAGTTAGGCTTAGACCTGAATCATAGCTGAATCAGACCTGAAATGGAAGGGCTGGTCCTGAATTCATGGCATCCTTTTTATGAGTCTCAGCCAGGGATTTTTACACTGACATGTCCTACTACGTCATGAGCTTAGTTGATTTTAGGCATGATTTCAGAACTGAACCCATGGATGAGTTTCATGGGAAGTACTAAAATATGGTTGAATTCACACATTAAATTCAGTTATTCCTACTGTTCACGCCTGAATCAGCCTTGATTCAGTACCAAAACGTAGAACTGCAGGGATTATATAAGAAAAATCTCTCCCGTCTAAAATTGAATTAAGGTAAAAAAGTTCTACAGAAAATTTAATATAATGTCTACTAGTGAAAAAATACAGATTGATGACAGGTATATTAGATAATCGGCGGGGAATTGCAGAACTTACAGTTTTACATTTACAAATTCCCAAATTGATAAAAATCATTTGCTAGAGGAAAGGGATTCCCTTTAAAACTCGTCAGAGAACTGAACCGAACCGAACCGATTTTATTTGTGGTTTTCGGTTCGGTTTAGTAATTCTGAAAGGAAGCCGGTTCGGTTTGCGGTTCGGTTCACCAACTGAAATAAGCGGTTCGGTTCGGTTCAAAACCGGTTCGGTTCAGAACCGGTTTGCATCCCTGGTTGGTTTCGCTGTTCCCAACAACTGGATACCATAGGTCCATATTGGTTTGATGATTATTTTATAGATTAGGAGTTTGTTGTGAATAGATAATTGGGATTTTTAGAGCGAAGCTCTTTTTCGGACGGTCGACTGGGGAGTAAATCCAGAAAACGATTGTCTTTACGACAGATTTCTTTGGCTACGCTTTTGACTTTGCAAAGTCAGCAGCGTTTGTGCGTGAGCTCACTCAGTGCGTGCGTGTATATGTATGTACGTAACGGACTACTTTTTGCCCACGAGACCACCTAATTTTATTGCATCATGTCTCTGCTTACACTGGAGTCTGCTCACCTGTGTTGCCAATTTAACTATTTTTGCACCAGATCAAGGTATTTTGTAAGGTCGAAAGCCAGAATGTCTGTGCAAGAAAGCGATAGCAGCATGTGGGTTGCGAGCAGAGTTCGCAACAACCGGTTCTCTCTTTGCAGTTGTCAGAAAAAAAACGGTTACGTGCGGCACATTGACAGAGAGGGACGGAAGCAACCTTTAAAATTTAAAGTTTAAGTGCGCTCTCTGGTTGTGTTCGGTTCAGAGAGGAGAGAAACATATTTGCTTTTGTTTTTTCTGTCTCGGTCTTTTGCCAACCGTTGTGCAGAGACCGCTTGCTTTAAAGATCTTTTTTTGTGCGTATGGACTTGTGAACGTTTGTGTGTCTCTCTCTGACAAGCCGTGAAGATTGACTTCGGCAAGTCCGTAGCATGATGAAATTAGTATAAGGTGGTCTCGTCCATAAAAGCTATCCCTTATTGTATGTTGACAAATGAGTGCGAGTGAGAGGTGAAAGCTTTTACCTACTCTGTTGACAGCCGGCCAAGCACTGACAATAAGGGAGAAAATGAGAGAGCCGCTCACATGAAGAGACCACCTTATACTTATTCCATCATGGTCCGTAGCATGATGGAATAAGTATAAGGTGGTCTCGTCCGTAAAAGCTCTCCCTTATTGCATGTTGACAAATAAGTGCGAGTGAGAGGTAAAAGCTTTTACCTACTCTGTTGACAGCCGGCCAAGCACTGACAATAAGGGAGAAAGTGAGAGAGCCGCTCACATGACGAGACCACCCATGATGCAACAATACAAGGTGGGGCGGTGTCAGAGTGATGCGTACTCTTGCCACTGAACATGAAGGTACTTTGCAGAGAACTCACACTGATGCCACCTTACCTCTCTTGTTGTATCATGATCTTCCGTAAAAGCTCTCTTATTGTATGTTGACAAATATGTGCGAGCGAGATGTAAAGACTTTTAAAAAGCTTTTGTTAAAATCGTTTGTTAGTGGGTGTGAGTGAAATGGCAACATTTTCTGTACAAAAAATTAATTGAAGAGAGGCTGCCAAGAGATCAAGTTCTGAATTACGTGTGATTTCATTTGAAGAACAACAAACAAAATAAAAATAATGTTTAATCTCGTTCCATTTTTTTTTTAATTTAATTTACTAAAACAGGTGGGGTGTTGTACAAGGCGGATGTCTCTGTGGATTCGGAGCTGATATCGGACCTGGACTTGAAATTGGATCTGGTCCTGGACTGGATCCTGGACTCTGGACCTCAAATTTTTGTCATACCCTTGCAAAGGATATTATAATTTTGCCCAGAAGTTTGCAACGCATAGAAATATTAATTTCCGACCCCATAAACTATATAGATTCTTGATCAGGGTGACGAGCTGAGTCGATTGAGCTTTGTCCGACCGTCTGTCTGTCTGTCCGTTTATAAGCGAACTAGTCTCTCAGAGTCTTTTTTTTGCTGCACACTACTAATATATCGGAACCGACCGGTTAGGATGACTATATCTCATACCTCCCATAAGAACAATCGGTCGGAAAACTAGTTTTAGTGAGAAAAACTGTTTTCTTTTCAATGGAAACGTCTCCAAACTTTGTAATCGTAGGTTATCTTTGTTTTTTTATAATTCTCCCAAGTTTTATTAAAATCGGACAACATCATGGTATAGCTGCCATTCAAAAGATAGATTTGAAAAACAGTCTTAGTTAGAAAAACATTTTTGTTTTTAATGGTAGCATCCTGCAATTTGGCATTGGTTTGTTTCTCATGCTTTCATATAATTTTAAAAATTTTTGGCCAAATCGGATAACTATATCATATAGCTCCCAATCGAACAATCGGTCGGAAAATAGGAAAATCAGTATTTATTTGAAAATATTTAAGCGAGCACTTGCAAGGGTATAAAATCTTCGGCACAGACGAAGTTAGCTTAGCTTTCTCGTTTTAGTTTAAAATGTTCTCAAAAAATGAACATTTTAACTCATTGAAGTAAGAAATTTTTCTTGAAGTGAGAAAATCCGTTCATGAATAGTTTTTGACAACGAATGTGCTCATATTGAGACCAATGTTCTCGGTTTTTCACTCTGTGTATGCTCAAAAAAATCGACAATCGGAAATTGATTTTTGAAATGCAAAATTCGCGAGTCTGGTCATTGTGCGTCGCCCAGGCGTCTGCTAGTATCACGATAGCGATATGGTATTTCGAACTGCCGCCATGAAGCAGGTTTTACATTTACGAATCGTCATTCGATGCTCCGGAGCAGTTTGGCCATCACGGTCTAATCAGTCGGTCCAGTTTTGAACGATTTCTCCTTTAGCGCCTTTAGCCTTGATATTTGTCAGGTTCGACTTTTACTGTTAACGATTTTCAAGACTATCAATTGTGCTCACTACCACTTTGTGGGTTTTGGTTTATGCTCTCACGTTGCTCTTACATTTACAATACACAAAACAAAACTACTTTATATTGTTTTGCCAGTATTGTATTTTTAAATCAGATTATGATTATCCCTCGTAAAGAGCTTCGCTCGTACAGGGTGTTCCACGACGCCCACTTCTTTTTTTTTGCGTAGTAGCCAGTATTGTTGTTTGTACCATACCTTGTCAAGAGCCTTTTCTATGTCAAGGTATATCCCGACACAGTATTTTTTGTTTTCCAGATCGTCCATTATTTCCTGGGTAACTCGCCGTATCTGTTGTATGGTCGAGTGTTTCTGTCTCAATCCAAACTGACGGTCTGGAATTATTTTATTTTGGTCAAGTATTGGTTTTTTCTAGCAAACAGTAGCTTCTCGAACACTTTACTTAGTGTTGGTAATAGGCTTATTGGTCTGTACCAGAGATCTGCACGAGTGCACTGCAACTACAAGTGCACTGCATAAGTACTTGATATTTTCACACCCGAGTGTCCCAAGCACTGCAACAAAATGTATACAGTAGTATTTCTACTCGCGGCATATTTGTGGTTCGCACACGAAGTGCCAAAAACACTCGCGCCACTCGCGTTGCTTATTGCTAATACTCATACGAAAAGATAGCTCAAAAATTTGAGTGTGGAATTATCCACCAACAATTCTGGCAACGCATTTTCTACTTGTCGCTCACTCACTTGAGTAATTTTTTTGCTCATGCTTGCTTCTTGTTGTATTTGTTTTACTGCTGGCTTTGTGTGTCCGCTCTCTGATATGTCTTCGGCATCTGTCCGTCTTTTTCCTTCCTCGGCAAATTGATCTCTAATTCACGACTCTGCTTTGACGTCGACGTCAGCAGAACCGAATTCTGTGCGCATTGTTGTTGCATTGTATGAGGAGGAGGAGGATTTGGAGGCGGAGGAAGCGGAAAGAGCAATACACAATACATACATGTATATTAGTAGTGTGTGAGCTAAGAGCACGAAGTATTTTGCGTATTCCTCTTCGCTCTCTGAGTAAAATTAGTATGTATACCGCAAAGTGCGAGTGCGTCCGCTACCTCAAAGACGGAAGCAACATGCAGTGTCGCTCAAAGCAGAGACAATCAAATTTGACATCCGCTCAAAACAGACACCAGTCACAGAAGTAATAGTACGAAAATGAGTGAGTATATCATTTGACTAGACATTTTGAGTGTCGAGTGGTACTGCGTACGCTTTTTCAGCGAGTGTACTCGAGTCAAGAAAACAGGCACTCGTGCAGATCTCTGGTCTTTGGATCCTTTCCAGGTTTTGGAATTGCAATGATTTCCGAAATTTTCCAAAGCCGTGGAAAATGTTTCTGTCTCATTATGCAGTTGAACAGATTTCTAATGTATATTATTGCTTTTGGTGGCAGTTCCTTAAGTAGTGTTCCTGTTATTTGGTCATATCCGGGCGACTTATTGGGTTTGATGCTGAGTTTGATGCTGTGGCTGTGATTGGAAGAACATCTAGAGATATGCACGAGTGCCTGTTTTCTTGACTCGAGTACACTCGCTGAAAAAGCGTACGCAGTACCACTCGACACTCAAAATGTCTAGTCAAATGATATACTCACTCATTTTCGTACTAGTACTTCTGTGACTGGTGTCTGTTTTGAGCGGATGTCAAATTTGATTGTCTCTGCTTTGAGCGACACTGCATGTTGCTTTCGTCTTTGAGGTAGCGGACGCACTCGCACTTTGCAGTATACATACTAATTTTACTCAGAGAGCGAAGAGGAATACGCAAAATACTCCGTGCTCTCAGCTCACACACTACTAATATACATGTATGTATTGTGTATTGCTCTTTCCTCTTCCTCCGCCTCCAAATCCTCCTCCTCCTCATACAATGCAACAACAATGCGCACAGAATTCGGTTCTGCTGACGTCGACGTCAAAGCAGAGTCGTGAATTAGAGATCAATTTGCCGAGGAAGGAAAAAAAAGGCCAGAAGCCGAAGACATATCAGAGAGCGGACACACAAAGCCAGCAGTAAAAAAAATACAACAAGAAGCAAGCATGAGCAAAAAAATTACTCAAGTGAGTGAGCGACAAGTAGAAAATGCGTTGCCAGAATTGTTGGTGGATAATTCCACACTCAAATTTTTGAGCTCTCTTTTCGTATGAGTATTAGCAATAAGCAACGCGAGTGGCGCGAGTGTTTTTGGCACTTCGTGTGCGAACCACAAATATGCCGCGAGTAGAAATACTACTGTATACATTTTGTTGCAGTGCTTGGGACACTCGGGTGTGAAAATATCAAGTACTTATGCAGTGCACTTGTAGTTGCAGTGCACTCGTG
>JAWNNO010004991.1:0-388630 GCA_035044985.1 Lordiphosa fenestrarum | reverse complement strand
TTCGACCATCATGTCGATGCCGATATACTATATAGATGTCCGATTTCTACCAAATTTAGCAGAAGCATTGAAAAATAGTAAATACGGAGTTTGGAGACGTTTGCATGAAAATCCAAACAGTTTTTCTCACTAGAACTAGTTTTTCGACCGATCGTTCCTATGCCAGCTATAAGTTATAGTCATCCGATCCAGCCGGTTCCGACAAATGTGCAGCGTATTTGTACCAGAAGACTTCGTGCAAAGTTTGGTCGCGATAGCTTAAAAACTGACGGAGGAGATAGCATAGAAACAGACGGACGGATCGACGGACAGACAGACATGACTATAGTGACTCAGCTCGTCATGCTGACCAAGAAAATATATACTTTATGTGGTCGGAAATGCTTCCTTCTATGCGTTACAAACATCTGGACAATTTAAATATACCCTATGCAAGGGTATAAACAAACTTCCAAAGGGTATTATAATTTTGCCCAGAAGTTTGCAACGCATAGAAATATTCAATATAAATTGATTAGGGTGACGAGCTGGGTCGATTGAGCTTAGTCTGTCCGTCTGTCTGTCTATTTCTACGCGAACTAGTCTCTCAGTTTTGAAGCTATCGAGCTGAAATTTTGCACAGAGTCTTCTTTTTGCTGCACGCTACTAATATGTCGAAACCGACCGGATCGGATGACTCATGGTAACTAAAAGAACTTCATGAAATGTGCTTCACCATGTAAATCTAGTCTAAGTAGCAGGTATTTATTAAATTTTACAAGCAGTCTTAAAAATATTGAAAAAATGTCCAGGTATATTCAAAAATAAAAAGATTATTTTAGCTTAGCTTTCTTGTTTTATATACTACCTAGCTTCTCACTCAGCTTTTAAATTTTATAAAGGATTTTTCAGCAATTTTGATTAAAACTGTTTTGAAGACACAGTTTTCAAGCCAGAAATTACTTTATGGGAATGTTAATGCAGGCATAGCACTGATCTTGAAAACACTAAGAAGAAAAATTTCAAAAGTTACTTGAACTTTTGTGAACCCTTTTTGTTTTGATTAATGAAAGACTGGTGTTGGCTGTTGTTACAAGAATCGGGAAAAACACTGTCGGCAGTGGTTCCAGTCCTCTTGGTTGATCGGCTTGTTTCCTACCTCTTCTGGCCCAGCTCCATTGCTTACCATACTTTGTGGTTGTGCTTTGGGGGTCGACTGAAAGGGGAGGTTTTTGAGAAACCAACTTAACCAACGTAACTTTTGATTCAAGAAAGATATTACTTAAATCTTTCTCTATTTCTTTTGCTATTTCTTGCGCCTTGCCCCATCTAACCCATTTAACGATCTAAAATTGTTTGTTTTCTTTTGTTTGTGCCAACAATTTATGCAGCACATTTTTAGGGTTTTGCATTTGCAACGTGGACATGCAAACTTGGCCATTCGCTGAATGCATTCTCCGAGTGTATGAATATTCCAAAAAACAAAATGATATTGGGTCGTAACATAAACCAAGCGAAAAGCCACGACTGCCGCCTAATTAAAAATGCAATTGGATTTGTTTTCTCCCTCAAAATGATACGAAAAAAACAGAACACACTGAAAGGCAACTTGCAGTTTGTATACGAAATGTAGCCTTAATTAAATATAATTTACAATTTGCTGGCGGACATAATTCTCCACAAAGACCGTGACGTGCCGGAGTAGGAGTTGGGCGGAGGGCGTGGCGCCTACGGTCACTGAAAATGTTTCAGCAAACAACAAAAGAGCATGTTCCAAGGCAATAATGGACGATGGACTAATGTCATTCTATGGTCCCGGCGGATGGCGTCGACAACGTGAGCTGAATTTTTTCGTTAGAAATTATCATAAATTTGTCGTTGGCCGTTTAGAAGAGGAGAAGGAATGCATTTTTTTCCCCCAAATATGCAAGGACCAAAGGACGAATGGCACGAAAAGCGCTAAAAATTTACTGCCAGCGGTGAGAACAAATAATTTGAAAATTCGTCACATGCTAAAACAAACTTCCAGTCGGGGAACCCCTGCCCAGGCTTAATTGTACATGCAAAATGCATAGTTTTTTTGGTGAATGAATTTTTCTAGTATTTTGGTTTGGCGACAGGAACTGCCCAAAGAGGGGCAGTGCTTAATCCAATCCTTGAGGGATTTAAGCCAAGGACTGCAGTGCGAGTCGTTAGAGTTGGTTGCATTGTATAGAAATTATGTTTATAATTATAAATATTGCATAAGCAGCAAAAACTTGGCACTTGGCTGACTCACTTGAGTACTCCAGCAGGCCACCAGGACACACGCATGCGAGCACAAACACAAAAAATGCATAACGAAAAGTGCGTAAGCCATCTAATGGCAAAAGTATATACAAATACTCGTGGGTACATGGAAAAATTATACAGAAATGCGTACGCAATTTTCGAGGCCTTTTCTACCCACTGTCTTGGGCCACCATGCTTCCCCCTGCATGGCAGGGAAAAAAGTTTTGCGGCCACCTTTCGCTCTGCCCCTCGGGCCAGGCTGATGCCTAGCGGTCGCTTTGCTGGTTGGGGGCAGATCAATATCCTTTTATGCGTTTGCACATGCATTATGCATGCAGACGTAGCCACTGCCACTGCTGCTGCTGCTGTTGCTGCTGCCTCTCCTCCCCTTCGATGTTTAGAAAAATTACGGCATAAAAAAAGGCCAAACAGAAACAGAACATCATGCGTAAGTGCAGCCGGCGGTCGGGCGGGGCGTATACGCAATATTTGCTTTCAAATGCAGCTGTTGGCCAGGGGCAAACAAAAACAAAAAAAAATAAAAAATGAAAGAAATAACCGATAGCAAATGGGCATCAAATTAGCAATCAAATGCCCGGCCAGTCGAACGCCAAAGCAAACAGATATTTATTTTAGAAAATATTCAACGAATCGAGCACTTCACGCTCGAGTTTTAGCTCAAGTTTTTATTTAATTAAGCTGCTGCCTCTTTGTTTTTGTTATTTGAGCATGCATATTTGAAGCTAAATGCATACTACATTATAATATCAGACAAGGGCCAGTTCGATACGTCAGTGACTTTATGAATTTGCATCCTGGGTTCGCTTTACACGCCGCTTACGATCCTGGACCTCATCGCGTTAAGGAAGACAAGAAGAATATTTGCTTAACTGTGAATGCATTGAAACTTTTCAACCCTTTAGCCAAATTTTAAGTTCATAGCTTTAATTTGATAAAAGAGACTGAACCTAACTCTAACTCACTATTCAGAACCTTAGGGCCCATACTCAGAAAATCGACGCCAGCAATTTGCAAAACACATTGCACCTCAGAGAGCTGCTGAGACAGCGCAACTATTCCAATAGCGTCGTAATGAACCAGTTGAGCGGCAGGCCAGATTGAGATCTACAATAACGCCGAAGCAGGAACACGCGTGCAATCGATGCCAGCATTATACATGGGAGTTTTTAAGCTTCATGTGTGGTTAGTCTATTATTAAAAATTTGTATTATTTAAGAGATTTGACTATAAAGACAGGAAAAATAAACGGATATTGCAAATTGTACGGTACGGTTGGTTTATTTTCAGACCTGTTCCCATTTCCGAGTAGAATTCAAGGTAAAACTATCGGAATTCGGAATCATTTTCATTTTGGTGTTTCCGTTTCCGAGTGAAATAGAAGCCGATATTCTTTTCAGATGAATGTTCGAACCGTTATCGAACTATAATTCTGTAATATGTTGGCCTTAAGAATTTCGATCAACACTACGCATTCGCCGATGCGATGTTCGGTTCCATTCCGTCCGTTTGTTTGTCTATACGAACTTCCAGATACCAGATATAAAAAGCTAGAGCAACCAAATTCCTACTGTCTGCACGCAGATTAAGTTTGTTTAACATTTTGGAACATTTTTTCAAAGAAAATTGATATATGTGCAACTAATAAGTAATTAAGATTTTAAATATTATACATAATTAATTACCTTTAGAATTCAAAAATCTTATTTGTGTAGTGAGTAATAGTGTTTCCAAGTACAGGGTTCGAATCAGGGTTTGAATTAACACCCTTCACTAGCTATTGGCCCCAGCTTTGAAGTGACTATGTATGAAAAAGCTTGTAGAGCATTGCCCTCTGGCCTATGTAGCATTGTGGTTCCTTACTGTTGCTCGCTCAATTGCATCCGTTCAATATATGCCCATTCGTGGACAATGGCTGATCTTAAACTTGTAAAGGAGACTTCCTCACCTAAAATCCTTGCTTAATCGTGTGCTCTGGATTGGATATAAGTCCGGACAGTCCACTGCCAGAACGGGATTCTTTTTGTCTCGAAAAACCTGCAACACAAAACATTGTTTAATCTCGGAATCGTAATTGAAATTCAACTAATCCTGACTCGAGATTAAAGTGAGATCGTATGTCTTATGTCAAAGCGAAAGAGCTAAGACGACCGAGAGCAAGAAAGTCTCCCTCACCGACACACATATGCAAACTATCGACTTAGCGTTTAATTTTTTGTGTCAATTTTTGCACTTATAATGCCTTGGAATTCCCAAACAGTCATGGAAATGCTGGCAAGAGAAGAAAGTTGAAGTCTATTGAATAGAAAACCGGTGGTATGCAAACAACTTAACAGCTTCCATGATAATGGAAAGCTTTAAAGGGGCTCAAGTCAAGCTCGGGCACTTTTGAAGCAATCCCTTTTCGTATTGACTGCAGTTCGAAAATGCAGCTCAGCTTAATCTTGGGTAAAGTAACAACAGCCGATTACAAGATCAAATCAAGCACGAATTTCGAGCTTAAATCAATATCGCGCCTTCTATATTTGACAACAAGGTAAAATCAATCTCGAGTGTCATTAGATTAAGCCAATTTAGAGCTAAAATCTAAGGTCTGAATCCGACCTAAGGCCAATCCGCATCGCATCTGGAGAAAGAAAGTCCCGGATTGAATGACTTTTGACATCGTTGTTGATTGATTTAAGACCAGATTTCTCCTATTTTTTTACCGTGAACGCAATATGCTATATTCTTTTGCATTGGCATCAAAGGTCGAGTCGCGACCAGGTCCAGGGCCTCACTTAGCCGTTTACCCTTCGAAAGTCTCTTCATTTTATCGGTTTCTTTTTCAAAACGTACAAATTTTTCTATAAATATGCAAAAATTATGAAAATTTCTCTGCAGCTGTTGCCTGCCTATGTGTAGTTTCGTGCGTTTGGCTGTTTTGTGTTTGTTTTGTAACTGGTTTTTTATTTAGTGTTTAGCTATTTTTGGCTCATTTCATTCTTGTTCTTTGGGAGGCGCGCGCGTCAATGAACCTTAATACTAAGTAAAGGTGCACTGGCGACGCACGATGACGAAGACAGCGTTTCTGTTGTTGTCCGGCCGACACATGTCTATGAATTCTAATTATCCGACGGAAAGAGGCAGCGGCAAAAATATGCAAATTTTTCGGTTTTGTCTAATGCTGACAGCGGCTGAGCATAAAAGCCAATCAAATTCCCGACATTTCCTGAGTGTCAATCAGTGGAGTTATTTTTTGACCAGGCAGCCGACTGCCACGAAATCTGACAAACAACCGCAGCAAGGAGAGCGAAGATCGAGAGCCCCAGCTGCGGTGGAAGATGACGACGATGAAGAGCAGCGCTGGCTGGGCCACTTTTTTGTTTTGCCCACTCGTTCCGATCGATTCACGGTGCCGCGTCAAGCGGCAATCAAAAAATGTGTGGCAAAATCTGCGCTCAAATACTTTTTTAATGAACCTCTTCCTTTCGGACAGCAGCGCTGCAATTTGGCGACACGAAATCAAAGTCACTGCATCTCGCTGGGCCTGGGCAATGAAATGCACTTTATAATTGCGCACGCACTTTTTGTACTTTGGCGAAATTAGAAGAAGAAGTGGCCAGAAAAAGCCGCAACTGAATGAACATTAATGCTCAAATCGCGCATCATGTTGCCCATGTCAGCGCACATGGCACCGCCGGAGCAGGAGCAGGCGGCTAGCCAAGTTAATGACATTGCCGCGAGGCTGGGCAAAAAAAGCTGGCGACAACTTTGGCCAAAGAGCAAGAGTAGCAAGGAAGGCCGGCGTTGATGAGCAAAAACTGGACATTTTGATTTTAGAAAAGTATATAGAAAACCACTTTTTTTTTGGCGCACATGACAACGTCGATTGCCTCCATCTTACTGCCATGGCCATCAACGTTGTCTAGTTGCAGCTGCTGCATGCTACCTGGCTGCTGCTGCTGCTGTTGTGGCCAGCAGCAAATGGCAACATATTTTAAAAGTTGGCTAAAATATGTGCAACAAGCGAGCTCTGACTTTTGTCAGAGTGCAAGTTTTTCTGTGCAACAAAAGAGTTAGCCAAAATTTATTAGTGACTACTTAAGTCCATGCCTGGACATATGTGGATGCACCCCTTCTACTTTTGCACATGTGCGGAGTGTAGGAACAGGAAGGAGGGTTCATTACATTCGCTTAGTGAAATGTCAAGGAAATCATTCTATAGCCTGTGTTTTTCTTTTATTAAAAGCTGTGAATGGATTATTATTAGAGCCCTGCATTCTCCAAGAACACAAATCATGAAATTGTAGACTAAACATACTTTTGTTCTCACTCATCAACGGTTGGGATTCGAAATGTATAGTTCCAGTTATAAATATGTACTTGTTGGAGAATTCGACGCTGGCACATCTAAAAAGCTTTTGACCCAAGATTATTACGCCGTTTTCTTTAAGAGATATAAAATAATACTTTGATTCTGATTTTTTGTATATTAAATCAACCCGCTTAAACATAAAAAAATCTTCGATGAAATAAACCGAACCGAAACAATTTCTATTGCGGCTTTGAGTTCAGTTCAGCATTTTTGTATAAGCACGTGTGCAAATTAGCGGTTCGGTGGGGTGCGGGTCAGAGCCGGTTTGCCGCAAATATCAACTGATAATTTGGATCATATAAATTTAATATCTTAATATCAGATTGATATTTTATAATGTCATTTTGTATAAAAAATATCAAGGAAATGACAGGAGCATCCAGTAATACCTACATTACATATGGAATTTTTTGCCATTATTTATGGATTTAGAGAATCAGACAATCAACAAGTTTTCAATATTTTTATTTGCTTCCTTGTCTGGGAATCATGTAACACGAATGGAATGGCGACTTATAGCATTCCAGTACCGAACCAGCTAATAGAACGAAGTATCTAAAACCCTGTCAAGCGGGCTGCAAACCTTTAAGTTCTTTGCTGAGCTCCAGCTCAGGGGTTCGAACCAAAATAGGCCAATAGTTAATGTTCGAAATTTTAAAGTTCAAAGTTCTTGGTTCAAGGTTCAGGCCTTAGTTAGGCTCACGATTTACCCTAATTAAATAGAAGAATATAATATTAACAGTTTCTTGGGTCGATGTTCACAAAGAAGATTCAAATACTCAAATAATAAAGCATATTCAATAAATATATTTTTCATGTGTCGCTTGGCTTTATGAATTTCCATCATTCCATAAACTTTGAAATGAAAACATAAACTTTTATGCCCATAAAATCACATTGGCTTAGCATAATTTGTACAGATATCTCAGATATTGAAATGTATAATTTTGTTTAACTGAACCGTAATCGTGGGCTTAGAACAGGTTCAGGCCAAGCCACTTTTTCACACTTGTTTGTACTGAATCGGCTCAAAGAATTCGTTGAGCTTTGGCATGTACGGGACAAAAACATGTTATACTTAAAGCGTTGCTGGAGCGGGGCTGTAAACTACAATTATTATTATCATTGCCATTTTCAGATAATTACATTTATAGTTAATTGAAAATTGAATCTGTTAAGGGGGACTTTTGAGTAAGTGTGTCTAAAAAACTTTTTTATTAATGTAACTGATAAAGTTGATTCCACAATATCCAGAACTGTTCTATCTCCCTCTCGCTCTCCACAACTCTCTGAAAGAAATCTAACCAAAGCCCTTAGTTTAGCTGTAAGATTCTTGTACATTTACTCTCTGAGTAATTTCTTTACCGCTTACACGTAAAGTGAAAGTCAATATACGAGCTGAAAAATTGAAAGCTTCACCTCTTCCGACGTTACCATCAACTGTAGTTTGAAAATTTGGATTTGTTTACCAACCAGAATTGGTCGAAAACCTTAGAATTCATCGAATTGTAAAATAAGAAGGCATCAAATGCGGGGCTGCAAGCCTAAAAACTTTTTCGGAGCTCCGGCTCGCAGGCTCGAACCAAAATTTACAAATGGTTAAGGTTCGGAAATTTGAAAAGGTTTGTTTTGGTTCGAACCTTGTGTCAAGTTTATACAAATTCATATAGAAATCAAACTCAGAACGACGCAAATAGTTTGGGGATTGGGTCGAAAGTGACTTGCAGAACACATGGGATTAACCAAAATATAATTTACTGTTCAGATATTTATATTTCGTCTCAATTCTTTATATAAATGGAAACACTTTCGAACAGCTCATGATCAAAGTGTTTCTATTTATATAAAGTATTGTGAAGTATTACAAATTTCCGAGTGCTGGATACTAACCTTTAGGTAGAATTCCATTTCGAAGACTACTTATGAAATTATAACCTTTCTTATTTTAAGCTCGAAGTTTGAGCATCACTTAAGATTCTTTAGAATCCAGGTTCTTAACATCGTTAAGGGTTTTAAGTTCATTTTGAAGGTTAATTTTGGCAGATTATCTTGACGATTGTAAATCTCAGTCGCTCAAAATCGCCCAGATAACAGGAGACTTCTCTTGGCAGTAGACAAAATTATTGCATATTTATTATTGTCCTTGAACCGAACCGAAATATTAGGTTCGGAACAGGTTCATGCTCAGATTTTATACCTCAAGAGGTTGGGTTATAGGTTCGGCTTAAGGTTCGGTTCACAGTCAAATGAAAACCGGCTTGCAGCCCAGATCAAATGTATCTTTTACCCTACCGGTTTTCTCTAAGTCATAGAATTCATGTCCACTATAATTTTATGTGCCATAGCATATTTAACTGCTTCGGCTGTTATAATTTTTACCTACAATTACATAAATAATTACACTTTTCAAGCACGATGACTCAATAGTCCCCTCCTTAAGCAAGTAATTGTAAAAGTAAGTACACTTTGAAATATTAATTGACTAATCGCTATATCAAGTTGCAATAGTTTTTGAACATAAACCTTGGGTAAATTCTGGTTCGAACACGTAAGCCGGATAAAACTTTAAAGGTTTGCAGCTCTGGTTATGATAAAGTATTTTTATATGGAACAATATGCGTCCAGTTTAGCTAAAATATCGTTATGTTTGGAGTGAAAGCACATCACATCTCAGATGTGTTTTTCTTTGACTTTAAGTAAATATTGCAGTTGCAGAAGAGTAGCGTAACTGTGATGTTATGCTATGCCTTTTGCAAATGTAAGCTTTCAAGATTCATCATTAAATATGATTTGTAGCCTCTCATCGGATTGGTGTGATGGCCGAGGAAACCATTGGTATTAAAATCTTAATTTAGCTTGAACTCGAGCTAAGCTGATATGCCTTGTTGCCACAGATATCAATAAATTTTTGAAAATATTAATTAGATTGTAATAAAGACGTTTATGTACTGCATAAATTGGTAATGAATGCTGTTTTAGCGTGAGGTTGCCAAGCAGACACAGTTTCAGCTAAGAGACCACTACTCGATTAGTCACTTTCGGGTATTGATTGCAGCTCTCATTTGGAATGTTTTATACCAAATGTAAGTGCTAAGGATTGTTTGAAAAAATTGAATTAACTGATTAAGGAAATGTTGAAAACTTAAGGAACAAAATATCAAATATGTTTTCGGCTTTTTTTTTTAAGCCAATCGAAGTTTGGTTTATCTTCTCGTTTACATAGTTTTTGGGTTCATTGACCGCCCTCAAGGCTGCCGCAGTCGGTGCGGCCTGATCCCTTTGGCACACATTCCGCACAATTTCATTGATGCCATCGCCTTGGTTTCATTCATGCAGCAGCCATCGTCATCGTGGCTCCCGTGCCCATTGTGTGTCGGTAGTAGCCTGGATGCGCATTTGGCTACTTCAGTTGCCAAGTTGCCAGTTTGGGACACACCTTCCGCAACGCCACGCTAATCACGAGGCAGGCAGCGCCGGCAGCAGCGCTTGGATAAATCAAAATGCAGTCGAGACGTGAGCACAGCCGCCTCCTCTTCCTGCGCTCTGTCTGCATAATCCCAGCCCAAAGAAAGTGCCGCACATGGTGGGTCTTGGCTTTGTTGGCTAAATGGGCTGGCTGGTTGGCTGATCCCAGTGCCTAAGACAAACGCAGACGTTGGCTGTTTAGTCGTATCTTTCACTTTGATTGTGGGTCTGGGCATGGGTATGGGTATGGGTCTGGGTCCGCCGGCAACGGTGGCTCGTGTGCTGCTCGTGCTGGTTGTTGCCGTTGTGCCCACTTGGCTACTGTTTGTTTACATATGTATAACTCAATCAGCGGCAGCATCGCTTGGCCAAGTTGACCCACAACAAATTGCCATCTCGACAGTCGCCAAGTTATGAACTCCAAGGCATGGGAAATGAGAGGAACAGGAAGGGGAAAATGGTAGGCAACCAATGTCCATAGTTGTGCTTAAGTTCTAATGAAAACCTAATTGCGAAATCAGCCAATACTCTCAAGACTCGCAGATAATTAAGGCGCACACTTGGCGTCGTCTGCGTCTCACTATGAAAAACACATTTAAAAGCCACATTAATGACGAAGACGACGATGCGACCACTTTGGTAAAATAGGAAATTGCTCACTGCTTTCGTTTGAGCGTTTGGCTGTTCTTGGGCTGCCTGTTTTTTCGTCCATCTCCATCGAGAAGACAAGATCAGCACCGCTGGCCAATCGTGTCGCCTTGTGTTTGGCTTGGCTTGGCTTGCTTGGCTGCGCCTGTCCACACACAAAAACGGCGCGGCGTCGACGGCTGCGACTGTGCAGCGTTTTCAGCATTTTTAGTTAATTTACCAGGAAAAACATTTGAAATTCCTAAAAAAAAGTAGCAACAAGTAGTTGGTAGGCTAGAAAAAGTCGCATCACATTGTGGCCAGTACTACGCCTTGTTATGCTCTATGCGGAAAGGGTTAATGCAGCTATGACGGACTGTTTGTGGCAGAACAGCAGAAAAGATGGCCTGGTATATGTTCTATGATCGTTTAAGTCCCAGTTTTGGTTTACTTGATCGATTTGTTTGAATAATTGAAGCGCCTACTTGTAAAAAAAGAATATTTGTAATATTTATTTTTAGTTTTACAAACGCATTACGTTTTCTTGGCTACCCTGGCGGTTTGGTTAACCAATAGATGAGCACCATTTGTGAGATGTTTATTTTGTTGATTTGTATCCAAGAGCTCGACAAGATAGTTTGAGCTCTCAAATGTCACAAAACTTATTTGATTCGCTTAGACAGTATCTTATATCAGGGATGCAAGCCGGTTCTGAACCGAGCCGAACCGCTTATTCCAGCTGGTGAACCAAACCGCAAACCAACCCGAAAACCACAAGCAAAAACGGTTCGGTTTACGTGAATCGTTTTCCTCTATCCAATGATACTTATTAATTTGCGAATTTGAAACGTTTCCCTAAGACTTTATATACGACATTTCGTTTGACCCTCTACATCCAAAGCAATGCTGGATATAGCCTTATAAGATGACCTGACGCAAATTTTACAACTGTAAGCCTTCTACAATTGTCCGGCGATCCCTCAATATACCTGTCATCAGTCTGCGTTCTTTCCTCTAGTGGACAATATTTTCAATTTCGCGTAGTAGAAGTACTATCTAAATTCTATCTCTAACATGAGATCTTTTTCTCATATAATATGATAAATAGGGTGTGTAAGATAGCCGACATTCTCTGTTTGCAAAGGGAATTCCACTAGAACCTAAAATGACGAATTCTGAAAATTCGACATCATAAATTTTGGACTTACTTTTAAGGAATTAAATTTCTAAAGTGTGCAGAACTCCCATTAAAACAGATATCATAAGATTTCATAATGTGCCTTTATGAACCACTGAACTGAACCGAAATCGCGGTTCAGTTAGCTCCATAAAATACGTAGTATGCTGTGAACCACTAAACCAAACCAGTACTTGTTTCCGAGTGGTTTGCTTCCCCTGTCTTATATGTATACATCTTGCGAAAAATGTGTTGTTTTTCTATTTCACTGATTGAACTTAACAAACAACCTCTGGTGGGATTGCTTTGCTTGCAATTAATTTGAAAAACGATTTGAAAGAAGTTTGTAAAGTTACACATAAGTCATCAGAGTGGAATTGGGTTAAAATGTTGTGTAAATTGTTGCATCAAGTTTAAAAACATCAATTTAATTACAGAGATTCAAACCTCTCCCAGCGATTTCTACTTAACTTGGCACACTTGTAGCTCGATAATACCTAGAATAACGTTCTCACGTCTTAAATGCAGTCCCAATTTTTCTTTCTTTTTTTTTGGATCCAGGAAAACAAATATTTTCCATCACCTTAGAACCAAAGCAGCTTGCAATGAAGAATATTGTGGAAATGAATAATCTTCAAAAAGAATTTTTGAATGAGAGTATGTATACTGTATTCTCTGCCATGTTCAGCTTCTGATGAAGATAATTGGAATCTATTGCTTAGAAGCTAGAAAATAATGAAAAATGTCATATCCCACCCATCAGTTAGGAGATAATTATCAGAAAAATTACCTTGATGAGTCTTGTTCGACCCTTTTTGTTGCCAATAAGGTTTGAATCCGTTCAAAATCTACCGAAATCAAGACCATTCGTTGACAAAAGTAGAGTAATCCCGTTTTTTCTAAAGTCGTGATCAGTGGTTCTCATATTATGAACACTTTTTCGAACGGCATGGGCATGTTCTAAGACCACTTAGTACTCGCTATATAAAGCAAAAAAGAAAAAAACTTAACGTTCCTCGGCGGGGAATTGAACCAGGGACAGGGAATCTCAACCGACTACACCGTTGACCTCACGTGAGACTTTGCGATAAATCACAGTGAAGAATGCAGCCATAGGGCTCAGCACTCAGAGAGCAACAATCACGGCGGTGTTTTTCCTTGAACGTCGGGCTAGTCTTGTGAACGAAAATTCACGAACGAAATGGTTCAAAAAGGAGTCCGATTGGGCTGTGACTTGGAACGTCGTTTTTTTCTGAGTGTAATTGATACTTTAGTCAGGAGAAAATGGAACCCTAGCTGCGACTCTTCTTGAAGAGTCGTTTTTAACCCAATGTTCCGAGCAGTGTCGAATCTTTTTCGAGTCATTTGAGAGTTTTTTTATTCGAATTTTACCGAAACACGTTTTAAGCATACTCATGAGTCATTTTCGATTCTCAATTAAACGCATATGATAGGCATCTCATTTGAAACATCAAAATGAGTCGGAAAGGACTCATCTAGGTGGTGATTTTTAAAAAAATTATGTGAAAATGATCTTCCAAATGTTGGGTGGGGAATCGATAGACGACTTTAATTCTCTTTATGGAATTACAAATTCGAATGACTTAAAGTTTGGGGCTGTTCCCGCAACACAAGTATCAGTCGACGGACCTTGTTCTTCTCTTAAGCTGGTTTTATCCAGCCAAAGAGCCAGTTTGGATGCAAAATTACTGGAAGACATATTAATGATTAACTTAAGCTCAGCTGAAATCTGATATACATCAATACTCTAGACTTCCATGAATAAAATGTTGAATTTTCTTCCAATTTACATTAATGTTTTCTGAACTAGCGCAAAAGTAAATCGTTGAGTGGATTCCGATTCGAACCTGAAGCTCGGTTATGCGACCTTCTGAAATTGCTCCGTGTGCCCGAACCCAGAAATGTTTGCGGGTTTGGAACCCCAGATTGAACCTCCCCGATTTTTAGGATATTTGCTGCACTGATTTGAAAATTTTATAACACCGTTGAATATTTGCAGGTTAGCTTGACCATAACCATCACATGAAGGGGGCCATATGTTTCTTCCACTGAGGTGAAGATCCCTGAGTTCGATCCCCAGTCAATAAGAGGTAGAGGGTGGCTGTGCTGTTTTCTTAAAAAACGTCAACTGATTCCTCGGAAAGGTGTTCAAAGTTCTAGTCATTATGCTATGTACTTAAAGTGTATTCCCGTGTCGTTGCCGAGCACCTTGCCGTGCCATGTTTTCTAGCACGGTTTTTGTTACCGCCGCCACCGCCGCAGCCATAGACTAAAAATCGCATTCGATCATTTATGGGATTTTATTTGGCGCGTCAGCAAATGTTGCTAAGCAATTTATTTATGACATTTTTTTGCTGCCTCCGCTGGCTGCTGGCTGCTAGCCGCTGGCCGCCTTTGCTGCCCCTGTGGCTGATTCGTGCAGCAATTTCTGTGCGGCGACGATGGCGACAACGTCGTTGACAACGACGCATTGAAATAGCTGCAAAGTCAAAGCCAAGTTCCATATTCATCAGCTGCGACACTCGGCAGTTGCGGTCCTGGTGTGGCTTGTTGCTTGTTCTTTGGCTTGTCTTGTAATTTTCGTCGCTGTTTTTCTATCGAAACCCAAACTGGATTTTGTCTTAAATGATTTGCTGGCTCTCGGCGGACAGCCGTTGCAGTTGCAGTTGCAATTGCTGTTGATTTTGCCATTGCATTTTAATTAAGTGCATTTTAATGAGGCATCATTGGCCGCTGATGCGATTTTGTACATCATCAATTACATGAACGCATATTGAATAGGCCCGAGCATTGTCCGGCCTGGGAAATGCCCCCGGGAAGGGAGAAGCGAAGCCATCCCCGCCTGGCTTATTTAAATTAGCTCTTATGTTTGTGGTTTTTAGTTTTATTGTGGTCTATATTATATTTGTGCAGCAAAAAAAAATAAGCAAACATAAAAAAAATCAGGAAAATTGTCTATTTAATTTGATTCCACTGCCAGACTGTGAATGTTTGCAACCCACTCCTGCGATTAGCCTGCTAATGCACGTGAATAAACAAAACCGAAGGTAGAAAGTCGGTCAAAGCTCGTCTGTTGTGTACCCTGTAGCAGAACAGTTGGAACACTCTGGAAAATTAATGGCTTACGCTCTACCATTCATGCTGGGCTCACATCATTTATTAGTCCCTGTTAGTGCTGGGCAATCTGGGATACTTTAGGAGAATGCAGTCTAGTGACACTTTAGAATGACGAAACAATAGGATATATCTGCATGAGTTTAACATTTATTTGTTTAATATTCTCTGGAGTGCCATGTAAAACAGTGTACATGTAGTTCTTAAGCGACCAAAGATAGTTGGCTGTTATAGGCACTACTTAAATCCAGGAGGAAAGTTATATAAGAGCTGCGCTTCTCTATCGGAGCACACCTATTGTTGTCCGAAATCTACTGTCAGAAATTGTGCTAAGGGTAGCGCACATCTGGCATCACTGAAGATTAAACCAAAAACTTAAGTTATGGTCGGACTAGGCTACGATTGTTCCTATGGCAGCTATATGCTATGGTCAACCGATCACTATACTAAAAAAAGTTCGTGCAAAGTTAGCTTTTAAACTGATGCAGGTAATAGCTTGGAAATAGACAGATATGACTATATCAAATCAGCTCGTCCTGCTGTTCAAGAATATCTCTTTTATGTGCTCAGAGATGCTTCCTTCTTTTTCGTTTTCTTCCATACATCTAGCAGTTATTTAGATTCATTGGTTATGGTAAATGAGAATGCTGCTAGGACTCTGCTGGTTGAGCAATTTCCAAATACTTGCTTATTTCCTAAAACTAAGTCTCGAAGTGAACCTCTCCCGATATTTTAGGAGCCTTGCAGAACTTTATTTTGTTACTGGAAAATCAACGAAGTGCCTTAGGTGCCTCCATGATTAAATGTTAATATAGCAGTCCTTCATATTGCCATGTTTTAAGTATAAATCGCTTCTCAATTAACATGTTCAAATTAGTGTAGATTCACATGATGCAATTATGTATGGGGGTGTTCCAGAAATCTCTAGAGATTTTCGTATAAGCAATTAGTTTTTGAACTAAAATGGAAGAACTTCAGGAGCGTTATCAATTAAACTTAAGGAACATCGTCAGAGACAAAATATTAAATATTTACTTCATTTTACTTTACCAAATACAAACATGCAGTTTTGGCCGGCTCGAGGTCATGTTATGCTTTCGCACAACTTTAAGCAGAGATGCAACACCATAAAGGAGGCGGTAGATCGTACAGCTGTTTCAACCACCCTCTATCATCAGCAATCATTGCCTACCAACCGACTGTAACTCAATAGTCTCTCCATGCCTGCGGTGGCATAACGGTCGTAAAAGCCAGTCACATCCACCATATATCAAGTCTGCAAACCGAACCATGAACCAGGCGGCTTACATTTTGGCCTAAACCCGAACTGGACCACTTTTTTCGAAAACTGAGGTTCGTTTCACCAATTTAAGAAATTTTTCAACGATACATTTGAAATTCTCCAGCAAAACATTGTTTATTACATAGGTTTTGGTTTTTAAAAAACCAAAATGTACTGTCGTATAGATCGGTGAAGAAATACCTTTCTCCGGAGACGTACGTAGGATTTGTTTTTATATTGCACAGTTTTTTTTTAATCAACAATTTTGTCGTTTTTTTATGGTGAAAATTTTAATGTTTTTTTTAAACGTGCAGCATTTAGCGAAAAAACAAAATATCGAAAAAATCCTACGTACGTCTCTTGCTGCTGTTATATAGAAACTAAAAATTTTCGGGATTTTTTTCCAGGACCAAAATTAAGGAGGTTACATCTTCGGCCATGGACCCGTCTAAAAATGAGGCGCCTCCGAAGAAATGCTGGACAGCCACCATTTTGAATTTAATTGACACGAAAAAATTTGTACTTGTATATTAAAACCTAAATTATAAAACCTCTTTCACAGACTTTCGATTGATCTTTTTGTTGAGTCAAAAAAAATTCCTAAACTATGCCCATTTTTTCACCCTCTAGACCAGCGTCCCCCCTTAAGCTTAGCAGTTTCTAAAAGCTGTTAATGTCACCTAATGGATTTGATAATTGAAATAACTTAATTAATGATCATTATGATTAAGCATATGGATAGAAGGCATATATGTTTCATTTTCAACGAATTAATAAATCAAAAGACAAACTATTCTTTTATGTGCAAGCGAACAAAGGTTCGAACCAGAACCTTGGGTTCAGGGGTTCCAACCTTGGATTTTACAATGGTTTCGAACCCCCAACGTCCTGGAGAATTTTTGAGGTTTGCAGCCTTGCCATATATATTATATTTTATTTAATTTCCTTTTTTCTACTTTTTTGTTTTCTTTTAAAGTGTTAACTTAATTTTCTTGATTATAAACTTTAAAAGCCCAATAATAACCGTTTTTCTTGTGTGATTACTGTTTACGAAGACGATATTTATTTTGAGACTAAGTAAATATAAGCATAGCAACTGATATGATTGAAATACCATTTCGTGACTAGTGCAATAATTTAAAAGAAATATTCCTGTTGCACTGGGATAGAAACTAAGTAAACTAAACTGAACTCTTGTAAAGGAGCAATGGTAAATTTCTGAACTTAAGTAATTCTAACCCTGGATACTTCCAGCCTTCCTTGGTTCAATACAGAGACCTCGTTTTAGAACAAATTGGGAGTAGCTTTAGAAGTTTATGGACTCAAACCATTAATTGGTTAAGTCTTTCAGAGCTTTCAATGTCATTTAAATTCGAATACGGACTGTACGCCCATGGGCATTTTGTCCGGACATTACGGCCAGAAAATTTCTGAGTTATATTTGAAAGCAGTGATTGAAATTTTTCATATGGGCCTTTTGTCCGTGGGCATTTTGTCATGTCCCCCATTTTGTATGTGTTTGAAGTTGTGTTATTATCTGTCTTAGAATGTTTTTGGGTTGATATTGCAAATTCAAAGTCAAAATTCAAGTATTTCCTGAATGATAAAATAAAACTTGAAATGAGAACTTTGCACTTCAAGCAAGTATTTTTCAATCACCGCACCATTAACACCGTTTGTACTTAATTCAAGTATAAATATTTTGTTTATTTTTCTGAGTGAAGGAATCAAAGAAACACTTTTGCATGCGTTTTTTTGTGTAAACGAAAGTTTGTGAAGAAACTATTAAATCTGCGTTTACCAGATCCGGTCGTAGGAACATGATAAATACATATATGACGATTCCAGTCTGCTTAACGATTCCATCTGTTTTTGTTAGGTGCTGTTCTCAATGTAAGTATGTGTCGAGGGTTAAGGCACAGAAAAATAGAAGCTAAAAAAATGTATTTTATTTCTACTTTCGAAGTAAAATTTCAATCAAGAGTCTTACTAGACTCAAAATATCTGAGATCAAGTCAATCCTATTCGTACTTGGATTCAAAAAATCGGTGATTGACCGACTTGTGTCATCGCTTGGGATCCCACATATCTCGAATTTTTTCTGTGTATGAGCTTTGGTGTCCTCTGACATCTTCCAACCCGTTGCATCTACCCGTCTAGAGTTTGATTAGAACAATTAAAGGGGCATCGGGAAGTTCATCATCTTTTCCCCAATTGTTTCTTTCATTTTTCCCACTCCGAACTTAAAGTTTATGTAACATCCTTGTGTTTTTTTTCAAATTTTTTTTCGAACTGCGTAATTTTCATTAGTTTGCTGCATTTGCACACAAATTAAGAGCTGTTGATGTCCCGCTCACTCCTGGCATTCAGTGGCGAGGGCCGGATCCCTTTTTTTTATGTATCAAGCCAAAGTGCGTATCTGTGAGATACGCATGCAAATAACTGAATGCAAGTGCTGCTGCCTGCAGGACTACCCTTTCAGGCAACGGCTGTGTGGTTTTCAATTTTGTTCTGCCTTTTTTATGTTTTACGCAAATAATTGTGAATTTTTTCCCCATTTTTTTATTTCAGCTTGCTGCGGCAGGTTATTGTTTGGTTTGGTTTGGTTTGGTTGGGTTTTGTATTTTTATTTTTTATTTTTAATTAAAAGCGGAAGTAGAAGCTGGGGGATGCTGCATGGTTGGATGGCTGGTTTGGTGACTTGTCAAGTACGTGCGTGTGTGTGCGTGAGTCCGGGCACTTTGGCCGTATATGCACTGTAGTGTTTTGCTAACAATGCAATTTTCAGCGCATTGTTGTTTGCCGCTGCTTTCAAAACTCCCTCCAACGACATCATCAGCGGCGATTTCAGACATTCGCCAGATGAAATGTCAAATGCGCTCCCGCTCCTTTTGTAAACAGCGTAAAACGCAACTGATACTGCTGGCTGCCGCTGCTGCTTAGAGAGCGAGCACTAACTAAACCAAACTCAACAACAATAAAAACATGGCAACAATTCAAAACTGAAGAGTTTTTCAAATAACGAAAAAGGAGGCCGCAGGGAGAAGGGCCTGCAAAAATCGAGAGAATTAAAACAAAACAAACAACAAACGCATCATCCTGCAATGCAGTCACTCAGTCAGTCATCATCATCATCAGCATCGTCATCCTTTGGCTCTGCCCTGTGCCACGCATGAGGAGATTTCGGTTTAGCTTTTGATTGACGAACTTGGCTCGTTGTTGTTCCTGCCATCCTGCCAGCCTATCCTGCCGCTTTTCACTCAAACTCATCAACGTCAACGACGCATTCAAATCGTTTTGATGGACTGCCGCAGCTCGGCGTCCTGCGCCCTCTTATCAACCGGCACACGCAGTGCATCCTGGCACAAAAAAGAAAGAATAAAAAAGAAAACGAACCTTGCACAATATTTGTATTTTACGCAATTTTTACTGACTGCCATGTCGAGTCGACTGCTGGCTGATTTGCAAGCCGATTTTGCAACATTGTTCATGTCAGTCAGCGCATTGTTGATTATCATGTGGACGGTAGGCAGGGGCAGAAGCAGGACTTAGGCTCAATAGCGGGATGGGCACATGTTTGTCCTGCCATTGTCATTGGCTCCTGATTGAAAGTTTGTGCGACAATTATTGTGGCATTAAAAAGGCACACAAAAAAAAAACGCTTGTAATGTTCGAGCTAATTAAGCGAAATGCCTTTTGTGCATATTACGTATACGACCTGCATTGAAGCGCTTTGTAATGGAATTGGGTTCAACGGTGGGGTATAAGAGAGACAAATAAAGTGAAGTGATTTGGCAACACAAGTAACAGTCAATGATCACGTTTTAAGAATGTACGAGGGTTGTTCGATGGTTAATGGACTTGATGTTGATATCCAGGCACTCTTAATCTCTTCCTAGTGGGAAGTTATACGGTTAAGCAAAGGTCATGAAGTTTCCGTAGGTGCTATGAATGGTGAGAATTTATTTCTGGTTTAAAAAAGTTACCTCACAAGCGCATTGATATGGCCAGCAAATGTGAGGCGCTTGTCCTGAATTACCTTAAAGATTTTTGGTTTACAACCATTTACTCTTTGGGCCCGTACGGATCTGCAACCTTACCATTTCATTGACAATATTTTTAGAATACATTTTGGATTGCCGGAATATGTGTTATCTGTTCGCTCAAAGTCTACGGTAAACCTAAAATGTAATTATAAGCAATCAACTGCCTGTTGGATGTAGCGTGTTCGTTCTATCCCATCGTGTATCCATCCGGCTTAGAGACTGGTCCTTATATTTTTCAAATGACAAACGTTCCGAACAGCTTGAAGAAAGGGCCATCCCTCTCCTTGACCTTATATTTCGTTGTATCGTAAGTTCGGAGTGGGCTTGTGGAATCAAAATGGTTTTTGTAAGCACCCTGTCTCCCAATTCTATGGTACTTTCCTTCGCCCCTCTCCTTTTACACGTGATCAGCTTCAGTCTTTGTTTGTTTCTATATTTAATAAATCTGTTTGTTCTTGATTTTGACAAATATCTATAATTTCAGTTAATTCAGTATTCTCTCTACAAAAACAATCTCTTTTGTATGGTGGATGGCCAGAAATCGATGATCTTGTCTGTAGTTGGCGGATTTATCTTTGTAGGTCAACAGGTTAGAGTTAGAGTTTCATAAAATAGCAAAATGTTTTAATTTTTTATATTTTTATTTTATTCAAAATTAAATTTTTTACGCTATTTAAAATAAACATAAATTTATATAAAGGTCGTTTTGACTTATGATCTCAAGCCGTTTGATGACATTCTGATGAGTTCCTGTTATCTGAGCACACTCAAAAAATTTAATTTCTAATTTTTAGAAATTCGCCCTAAAATAATTTTCCTTTCTAGTTTTTAGACAATTTTTTCTTAAATTTAGAAAAAACTACCCAAAAAAGATTTTTTTAGAAAATAATTTCTTAAATTTAAAAATTCGAATAATTTTTTCTTAAATTTAGGGTCATTTTTCTAGATTTTTTCCTCAATACTTTCTAAAATTAAGGGCGAATTCACCCTTGAATTTAGAAAAAAATACATTGCACTGTGTCTTAAAATAGGGCGAATCGCCATAAATTTAAGAAAGCACATTTCTTAAATTTAGACAAGCCACTTAGAATTTCGCCCTAAAATATAGAAAAAAACGTCTAGAAAATCGCCCTAAAAAATATAAAAATATTAAAAAAACACCCCTTGTAATTCTCAAGTACGAATTCCGTGCATTCGGAATATAAAAGGGGCAACTAATATTCGGCATGCTAAGAAAATCGCCCTAAAATATAGAAAAATAATCTAGAAAACCGCCCTAAAATGTAGAAAAATTGAAAAAGTCAAGTTCGAATTCTCTGCTTTCGGAATATAAAAGAGGCAGCTGAGTGCTTAGCATTTGACTGCGTTCTTTACTGTGACTCACGCGGGTGCTTGGTAGTCGAGTGCGATAAGATGCCTTTCGTGTTGAAGTATCCCCGAGGTCCCGAGTTCAAGTCCCAGGCAAGGTAAAGCTAGAAATTAAAATATTGATTACTAATTACAATGTGATTTTCAGAAAGAAACTTTAGTGAACCAACAGAAAGAAAATATCCTATAAAAATAATATATAAGTGGATAAACGCTTCTTAGTGTAGTAGTGTTCTTCCTGTTCTGTCTCCAGTCTCCCCCCACTCCCTTTCCTGTCAATAATACTTGAAAAAGTTTTTTTTCTAAGATCTAGAAAGGTTTTTCTAAAATCTAGAAAGGTTTTTTTTAAATCTACAAAATGCTTTTCTACAATAAAGAAAATATTTTCTAGCTTATAGTAAATATTTTCTTAATTTCAGAAAGTCTTTGTCTTATTTTTAGAAATAATTTTTCTAAGATATATGGCGAATCGCCTTTGACTCCTTTTTTAAGGCGAATTTCTCAATTTTAGGGCGATTTTGACTGTTTTTTTTTTGAGTGCAGTAGCTTTTTCGTTGCTGAAGAATCCCCGCAATGTATTACAATCATTATTATCAAACTTCTGTGGTATATCTTCTCTCCTTCTATTTTCCATCATTTTAGTGTTGGCACTGTCATCAGAGTCGTTTTCTTTTCGTGGAAGACTATATGCGAATTAAAGCATGAACTCCATACATCTGATCCTTGCAGTTAATGGAGAACTTCTGTATTCATAATTATGCTCGTCAGTTTTTGATGTCTCGAACTCATCAAGACCATTTTGTTGCATCGATTTTTGTTCTTCTGCTTCCTAACATCGCATACATCGCTGTAACGTCTAAGGCGGCAGTTTTTACAATACATTAATAAATAGACTTATATATAATACGTATGCTCCGAAACAATGGAAATCGGAGGTAATTTATGTTTCTTTGCCTATCAAAGCTCTAAGAGGCAACCTAAAATAGTGTCGACTCAAAACGTGAATGCTGAAAGCTCTATTTTAAGCTAATAAAGTTTTTTATTGAATTAATATCAAGAATTAATGCATCTTTAAAAGTAAAATCAAACAAATTCATATCGGTACTACCGTTTGGACTTTATAGGCTCACAAATTTTGACATTTGAAATGAAGAAAATCAAAAATTTTGGCAGTTTGAAAAGTTGTGCAATTTTGAACCACTGTAAAATCCAAACTAATTGACCAAATTCGATAAGCCAAAGTGTTAAATATCTCTATATTAAATTAAAATACTTTTCTCGGAAAAATCCAAAAAAAAAATTGATGTTAGCAACGCCAAATTCACGAATCCGACCTCTGTGCGTCACCTGGAGAGTATTTCGAAAGATATCTCTCTCGAAAGTCAAAACATATTCCGCCAGTTTTCTGACAAGAATGGAGAATACATTGTTCACCAATTCATCGTCATACTCTTTCAATGCCTCAGGCCAAGAGAATGCAACTGCTTGGAGTTGGCATGCCGCCTCGATGAGGTAGTTTGCTTCTCTTTTTTAATATACTCCAAAATATGTTGGGGTGCGTGCAGCCATATGTCCCGCTCATGTTGAACTAACAACTTCTCTGTATCGCATTTTATGATATCTATTAACCTGCACATACAAGAAACCCCTTAACGTATTCTTTTCTTTTTTAACAGTCCAACCGCAATGATATTACTCTGGTCCCCGGACTAAACATTTGTGTATTGTAAGAAGGCACTCTAATGAATGGAGCAGTTGGTACAAGCACAGTGTAAATAACTTTCTACAATGTTCTTCTTCCAATGTTTTTTGAAGTTGTCTTGTTTGAGTAGTTTAGTTTAATTCTATTTTGGAGGTGATTGTGCTTAAAATATCCATAAATATGAATAAAATAATAGGTTAATAACATTAATTCAATAATAAGGTCAATTAAATATTAATTATTTTAAAATGTTACCAATAAGAAGTTTGACATGAAATATGTAGACTAATTGGAAATATGACTAGAATATGAGTTTTAAGCTGATCAGATGAACGGCTTAAAATCGACTCTTCAAGAAGAGTCGGGGCTGCGGTACCAGTTTCTGCCTACAAAAGTCTAATTTCTGTTCAGAAAAAGTCTAAATCAATCAGATTGTGATCTCGAATAAGACTCAAAAGTGTTCAACAATTTAATTAAATGTTGGTTGGGAAGAGAAGATTTGATAACAGACAGATTGTACCAATAGATTGTAAGACCTAAACAAATTTCGCACAATAAATAAATTCCAAAACAAGTGTTCTTTCAAAACCTCCAAAAAAGAGCCAACAACTTTAATTCGAATCTTCGGATTATTGAAACTAGTGGAGCGCATCAAACGATTCTAACGGTGAACCTTTGGTTTATTTCAGTTAAATGTGATACCATTTCAGCAATCATTCAATCATCCAGAACAATCATTTACTTTACAAGTGATTGTAACACAAATATTTGCATTACTTAAAATTGAATTAATTACGTATAGCCACACACACACACACACATCATCTCATGTTCTGCAGCCACATCACCCATACGCACCATTTCTCCACAACTCTCGGCTCTATTTTGCAACTGGCTCTCCCAAAGCGCTCACAGCAATTCAACATGCCGCATAATTCGCTTAACAATTTCCACTGCAACGCCTTTTCACAGTTAATTTGCCATAAAATATGCCAGCACCACAAGCAGCCACCAATCTGAGGGGCAATGACGAAATGAACGCAGCTCGTCTCGTTGTTGCAATTAAATTAGCAAGCGAAAAGTTGCCAGATTATGGCAGAGCAAGGATTTTGGCAGACGAAAACATCCTGGGTGCTGTGGAATGCGGAAGGGAAGGGAAGTGGGTGCATAAACTGTTGCCAAAAAGTTTTAAGCTGCATTTGAGGCTTTGCAACACTTGTCTGGAGGCCAGATGGTTTTCACACCAGAAACTTTTACGAAAGTTTGAGTGGCGCTCGTCTTGTTTGTTGTTTTTTTGGTAGATTTCATGGCATAATCTGGAGCTGTCAGCACAGGATGTTAGATTTGCATGTAAATGAGACGGCCACAAAGTTTAGCATGTTTTGAAATTTGACCCGCATTAGAATTTACTAACTATCCACTTGTTGCCGGGACCAACTTGTTGCGTTTGGTTAACGAATTTGTGCAGGCTGTGCAGCAGGACGAGTTGTTCGTTGAGCTGGGTGGGCCTGTGTGCCAGCTGGTTATAATGCTTACACTTACGGTATAGTGGCTTGGACCAGACAGCCTTGATTTTAGTGTTTTGGCTCCTTATGAAAGAATAATTTCATAATTGAAATCAAATTGAGATTGTGTCGGAACTTTAAGTGTAATTACTTCTGAGCAGGAGATCTTTTTAAAGTCGGTGATGCCAAGACCTAAGGAGTTAATAAATGAATGTCACGTAATGATGTCAAGTCAAAGCTCCCTAAAAAGTATGTAACAGTCAGAAGGAAGCCTCTCCGACTCCATTAAGTATATATATTCTTGACCAGCATTAACAGCCGACAGTCATGTCCGTCTGTCTGACCGTATGAATGCTCAGATCTCAGAGATGGTAGGAGTCAGAGATTTGACGTGTATGGGGCAAAAACGTCTTATACCTGCAGGCAGATTATGCTTGTTTTCAATTTTGGCCACGCCCACTCCAGCCCCCCCAATTTGGAAAAAACGTAATTTCTTCAAAACATATTTAGTAATCAGGATATCTTATCGATGCGCCAAAGAAATAGTCAAGATTGGATGAACGTTTTTCGAGTTATAATCAAAAGACTATTCGCTGCTGCAGCGCAGTAGCAACGCTGCTTTCAGCTGCTACTGCGTCATCAAAATTTATGATGAGCGCATAATTTAGTTGGTCCAGAGTATGTTATAGTCGGGGTTGACCGACTTTCTTTCTTGTTTCTGAGTGTTTATTCAGAAGGGTATATGAGTGTGGTCTGTGGCCGGGTGTGGGAAAGCGGGTAGTGGGTGTATCTTCTGTACAAGAAGTTGTACACACCCAGTCACCTTCACCTGCTGTTGTCGCCAGCTGTGAAGTAACTAGCCATGATAACTTAGATTCGGAGAAGCTTGTCTGTGCTCATTCGGGCTGTTAAGCCAATAAAAATAATTAGGTTACAACGATTTGCTGAAAGAAAACTATAGTTTCTGTGTTATTTATTCATGCAAAACTATTTGACGTTCACTTTAATTGAACTGGGAAAATGGAACCCATAAGATCTCAGATAGCTGGTGGAGTAGATTCTTTTCAAGAATTTCAATACCACTGGACGTACCCAGACTGCACCAATACGGCATTCGGGGCAAGCTACCAAGCTGGGATATTGTATTTTCGGAAATAGGGGATCCTCCGTTGTATCGCCCGCCAAGCGCTGGTTTACCTCGTTGTGTGCCTCCCACAGCCAGAGAACTGCTTCGTCTCTGTTCTGTACCAGTTCAATGTGGCGACGCTTAGCCATTTCCATGAAATGATTCACGCAATCTGTACAGCCAAAAAAGTCCCTGACAATGTCCTGAATAACACGAAGCACTTCACCCGGCTGCGACCAGTGGGCACTCGTGGTTTCTTGCACGGTCAGATAGTGGAAGAGTGTCCACAACGAGCAGCTGAAGCCACGTAGAAACGGACGCGACGCAATGCAGCCAATATCCTGTCTGCCAATAAATACTTCAGGATAACGGTCCCCTAAATAATTCAGATAATGTTTAAAGTCATTACCGGCTAATCTTGCTAATTTGGAGATGGTACTGTTCAGTTCAGCGAAATACTGCTTTTGCACATAAAAGAAGGGATTATGCCTGGCCAACAGATGGAGTAATTTCTGTAGGGTGGTCAAGCTGCTGCCGGTTAAGAGGGTTCTTTTGGCCACCTCGACGTGCAGAAGCTGGTAGATTGCCTGCTGTAGGTCGGCCCTGTAGATTGTCGGTTTGCTGTTTAGCACATACTTCAGATGGGGGGATAAGGGAAATATATGGTTTGGCGCCAGAGTTGTGGCCAGTGGAGGTCTTGCGGTGTATCCCGCTCTCAGCATAGCCTGACCAATGCTGTTTACATAGGAGTCTGACGTAATGCCGTCAATTTGTAGGGCCGAAACTTTGCCACGGCTGTCGATGATGGCCAGATTCTGGGCGTTGGGTTCTAAGCCAAAGTTGGCAAACAGATTTCGATCATTCAAAATGCGTACATCCACATTTTCCCAGGGAAGTGCAGCCAGCAGTGTGTCTCTGCCAATGGTTGAGAAACTCGGCTGATAGACTAGCACCACTGTTGCCACCATGCTGGCCGGATACCTATGCCTCTTCCATAGGGTTTCTGCATTATCTGCTGGTGCCACAAGTTCAAATGTCGGCTGTCCCGGCTCAATAAACGTCGTTTGTGATAAATAAGCCGCCAACTGTTCATAAATCTCTTTTGGATTCAGTGATGGTAGGGGGAGTCCAGGTCCATCTTTAGATTCAAGAGGATCATCGGAACCGAAATATCGAAGGGTGGGTGTCCGTTTGATTTGAAATTCTCGACACAGTTTTATATTACGTTCCTGGGCACAATCGACGGCATAGACGCCCAGCAAGCGCCTCCACTGGTACAGTTTTGCAGCAATCTGCTTGAAAGTGGGCGCAAAACGCTTGCAATCGCCACAAAATATGTTGATAAACTGCACGAGTTTTGCTCGGGATTCGTCCAAAATGATATCTGCAGTTGTTTCAATATCGATCATTTTTACATTGTCCGCTTCGCTGTATAGACTAGGTTCAAGACTTGGATCTCTTCGCCAGGCCAACGTGCAGGGAAAGAGGAGCACTGCCAACGCGGCTAAAAGAGTCAGCCACTTGAGTGGCGAAATCATTTTGATATGCTTAGCTTCAGTTTGTTCTGACTATTGAAGATCGAGTCCATTTGTTTGGCATATAAATAGACCATTATGATATACTCAGCAATGGATTCTGTTCAAATTAAGTTTATGTAACCGAAGCGAAACTGATTTTTAAATCTGATTCGTTTACACAACAGCGATACCAGCGGAATGCGAATTTTTTAAATAAGGAAGACGTTTTATTTAGATGTTTGGTGGCCGCAGGATAGTTTTGGTAAGCCGTGTCACCGGCACCGTGACACCGACAACCACAAACTGGTTTAGAGTTCTTTGTCCCTTGTTACTCGCTTATTTTTTACTTTGATGACGGTTTTTTTGCACTCTCCTTTATATTTCTGTATTATACTATCATTCTTCTTTTCTTTTGTCTTCCTTTGACCACGAATTTATCAGTCTTTCTATTTATTATTATTCCTTCTTTTGCCTACTTTTAGCCATCTCTCCTTTTTTTCATTTTGATCTTTTTGTATTAATTCTTATTTTTCTTTTCCCCTATTCTTACTTTTCTCTCGTTTTATCAATCTCATTCTTACTTGTTTCTTCTATCCCCTCATTAAACTTTGTATTTTAGTACTTCCTCTTTTCTTTTTTTGTTTTTAGGTTCTTATTTTTGCACCATTTTCTTATTATTCTTTTAATTCGTTTCTCCACTATATTTTCCTTTGACCTTTTTGACTTTTTCTTCTTTTTAACATTTCCCTTCACTCTTTCCTTCTAACTTTAACTTTTAACGTCGTCCATCCTTACTTACTTCTTCTTTTTACCAAGTCCTTTTAATCTTTCGATCTATCATTTTACTTTTATCTTCTTCCGTCCTTACTTAATTATTCTTTTTATCATTTCCTTATACTCTTTCCTTCTATCATTTTACTTTTATCAGCTTCCATCCTTTCTTACTTTTTTTACCTTTTTCATTTTCCGTCTTTACCTACTTCTTTTTAACATTTTCCTTCGTACCTTATTCTTCTTCCAGCTCGATCATTCTTTCTTCTATTGCTACTTCTGTTCTTTTTTCTACCTTTTATCATTATCTCTCGCTTAACTTCCTTCTTTAATTACTTTTTTTTCTTCTTTCTTCTTACAATATTATCCTTTAAAGCTATTTCGCTGTCCATTACAACTTCCTCCCTTACTTAAGCCTTCGTCCTTTACTCTTGGTTTTTGGAGTTGTCTTCCGTCTTTATTCCTTATTTTCACATATAATTCTTTTTGCTCCTTAAGCTTTTTACTTGATCTCTTCTTCCTTGATTCCATTTTCCTCCAACCGCGTTCCTACTGCTATACTCTGCATTCTTCATTCTTTAGATTTATTCTTGCTGCCTTGTTCTTGCTTTCCATTCGTGCATTCTTCCTTCCTTTTTGTTTTGTCTTTCCTTTTCCTAATTTCTTCCTGCTTCATTCTTCTTTCTTCCTTCTTCCTCTATCTATGTTCTTTCTTCCTCCCTGTAGATTTGATTTCTTCCTGCTTCTTACTTCCTTCTGGTTGGTTTTTTCTTACTTTCTTCTTTCTCTTCTCTACTTACATCTTCCTCTTTAGTCCTGTATTCGTCCATTCTTCCATTCTTCCCTCTCGTCTTTTCCCTCTCCTTCCCCTTCTTAATGCCTCAGCTCTGCCAACTCCTACGTTGTCCCAGTGATTTGCACATCTTGGCTATGTTTGATCAAACACACCTCCATTTCTTGCCACCTGCCGCTCCATGAATGATGCTCAAATAACACTTATCTGCGGTCATGTCATTAGGGCTCACTTCCAGCGTCGCATTAATGGGCACAACAAATGCTAAACATTCATCATCGACCCTACAAAGCAAACTCATCGCAACGATTTTCAGCATTTTTAGTTAATTTACCCGACAGGAAAATGCATTTGAGATTCCTGCCGCGACCGTTGCGACTGTCTAACTAAAAATCTTGCCTTCGATCATTTATGGCATTTTATTTGGCGCGTCAGCAAATGTTGCTAAGCAATTTATTTATGACATTTTTTTGCCGCCGTTGCAGCCGCATTTGCCACTGTTGTTTAAATGCTACGCGGACTCGGGATCGTGCGGCAATGTGTGGCACAAAAACTGGCCGCATGACGCGTCCAAAAGCCAGCAGAAATGGCATAGAAGTCTCCCAGTCGGAGTTGGAGTCAAGTTCCATATTCATTAGTTACAATAAAAAGAACAGCAAGAATAGGCAAAAGCCATGATCATCATCAGCGACTAAATGTGGCTAATGACTGCCAGGGTGTCGTCTTTGCCGTTTGGCCGCTGGCTTGTGCCTTCATCAGAATTTACATTACACGAAATTGAACAATTTGGAGCCTGGTTTGAATCACAATTAGAAGATATCGCCTCCCCGCACCCGATGCGCGCGCTGCCCGGCAAATTGATAGTTAGGCCGAAAACAGGAAAAGCCCCCAAAGTAACGAAAAATCAACTGGCCATCAATGGAACATTGTTAGCCAGTGGAAGGAAAAACCAGATTTTCAGCCAGGGGGCCGGATATGACCAAATTGCTAGGGTTCCCGGCGGCAGGTAATTGGCAATGCAACAGCAACAACAACGACGACAGTTTTTTTTTCGTTTAGCAAACACAAAAAATGAGTCCGGGAAGAGCGTCAAGGGCCTGGACCTGGACCTGTACCCGGGCTAAGGTCTGGGGTAAGTTGGGCCTTAGTTATTCAGTTTTTTTTTTAGGCAAACGCCAGCCAAGACAGATGTGCGACATTGCAATTTGTTACAGTTGCAGTTGCATTAACGGCCAAGGCAGTTGCGGCGGCTTCAACTGGCACTGGCACTGGGACTGGGACTGGGGCTGGGTCTGGGTCTCAGTCTGAGGCTGGGAATAGCAACCTAAATATTTTAATGCCCCGGCCACATTGATGGTTTGCTTTTTGCGCTGCTGCTGCTGCTCTGGCAATTAACATTTTTTGCGTGCACAAATATTTTTCGACTTGAGAGAAAGAAGCCAACAGCAGCGAGCGGCAGATGCACCTGAAATTCACAACAGAAGCTGCCTCTGCCGCTGCATGAAACTCAAACAAATTAAACCTAGGGTAAAAAAAAACGAGAAGAAACATGCCAGCCAACTGAAAAAACAACAACAATCGACTCCACTTGCCTGAAAACGTAACGAAATATGTTAAAATGCAACCAAGTGAGTAAATTGTGCGCAGCAACTAGAAGGAAAAACTGAATGTTCTGTTTATGTAGCACACACTTACACTCACACTCAGGGAATGCATAAGTATGTGTGTGTGTGTGTGTGTGGGCACTTCATAAACTAAGCAAATTATTATTTAAAAGCACACGGCTCAACCCTGAGCCAGAGTTTGGGTTTGGGTTGTAGTCAGAAGCACTTGTACAAAAATTATACATAAATTGTTTTAATTACGCGCTGCCGCAAATTGTGGCTTTGTAGCGGGTGGTGGGAGGGTGGGGCGGATAGAGGATTGGGGAGGGCAAATCAACAGAGGCATAGTTTGCTGTTCGTTGCAGCTAACTTTGGGAAAATTGTTGCCAAATTGCATTCGGTTTGGTCTGGCCACGTTACACATAGAGCTTAAGTGGGCTAAATAGGGCTGAATATAATATATAATATTATTATTGTATATAATTGCTAGCTATATAGCGACTTTTGTTGAAATAATGTCATATTTAGTAAGGTTCAAACTAATCCGAAACCAAGCAAAGCAAATCAATTTTGTAGTCGGTCTTGAACCAGGGAAACTTCTAACTGCTTAAGTTCATAGCTGAAATATTTTCTGAGATTTCTTGAGACGGTTTAATCTGAGTAAAGAAGTTAACAACATTTCATCTTCCTTTCACAAAATAGCAGGGATGCGAGCCGGCTCTGAACCTATCCGAACCGCTTATTCTAGCTGGTGAACCCAACCGCAAGCCGAACCGGCTTGCTTTCAAAAATGCTGAACCTAAACGAAAGCCACAAAAGAAAACGGTTCGGTTCGGTTCACTTCAGCTATCTGACTAGCTTTAAGATGTGAATCGCTTTCCTGTACCAAATGATACTTATTTATTTGGCAACTTGAATCATATAACACATAACAACATTTAGTTCGACCCTCTACCTCCTTAAATGTTTATACTTTAAGGATGACTTGACTTAAGTTTTACAACATGTTATCCTGCAAGTCTTCTTCAATTGCCCTCCGATTCCTTAGTATACCTGTCAACAATCCGCATTTTTTCCTCCCATTTATAATTGCACCATATTCCAGGCTGAAGTTTTCGCAATAAGGAAAGCAGCGGAGTTGGCGGAAATTCACGCTCCATACAACCAAATAAATATCTACGTGGACAGCAAAGCGGCAATCAAGGCAATGCAAGGACACTCCATCAACTCCAGAAATGTCCTGGCGAGCAGGGAAGCACTAGATTCCCTCAGCATCTCCAGAAAGGTGCAAATCTACTGGATTCCCTGCCACCGGGGCATCGACGGAAAAGAGCTGGCAGACAGTCTTGCAAAAGCCGGAGTCGTACTCGGCCAAGAAGTAACACTAAACATACCTATCTCCCTACAGACGCTTAAGGGGTTACATGGGTTTCGTAGGGGAAAAAACGGCATATTTTCAATAATTTTTTTATAGTATAAAAACTGAATTATTTGGTTCAAACTTTTTATTGTCTTAAGGATACACATTTAATGAGGAATCACTGAAATTTTTGAAGCGAAATATCAAAAGCTCTGCCATTGTGACGTCATTTCCTGCGAGCCTTCGGGAAAAAGGTGCATCCGCGTTGACAGCATAACTTCTAGGAGGATCATCTGAAGTGCAAATGCAAAATATACGTCTTTACTTAAGACTTTAAACTAGAACTTGGACGAAGGAAAAAACAATAAAGTGAAAAAAAAGAAAAATTGACTAAAATTTCGGTGTATTTTTTATTGGGGAAATAGTTGTATTTGAACAAAAAAAAATCCTTCGTCCAAGTCATGGCAAATAGTATCTCGAAGACCTGTGTAAAATTTCATCAAGATTTTTTGAGTAGTTTTCGAGAAATCTTGTCAACCGACTTTAAAAACACAGTTTTGAGAAAAACGCGTTTAAAGTTTTGAGTAACAATAAAACCGGGTTAGAATTTTTTTTTCTAACTTACATGGAGTCATCGATTTCTGGGCCATAATATAAAGAACCTGCTGCAGCTGCAATGTCCAGGGCATCTTTTTGTTCTTATCTATGACGAATCCGTGCTCCACGAGTCTCACTTGAAGATTTTATCTCGGCGGCGCAGATACTGTTTTCGTCAACTTCTCGGGCATATTCGTATGTTTCCGAACATGGAAATATTTTTCATTGGCTCGAATTAAGTACCTTACTAAGGATATGCATCAAATTTGCCACAATTTCTTTTGCGCAACACGTTATCGGCGTTTATGTAATATTTAGTATGATTAATTGCTTATCTTTTTTTTTAAATAAATTTAATAATTTTTTTTTTAAATAATGGAATAAAAATCACATGTTATCATTAAATTTCGATTTTTATAACAGAACTCAAGGATTACAGTCCCTGATTTCAACTTATTAGCTAACTAGACGAGCAGCTGCTCCTTCATCCCCTGGAGCGCTCAACTTATTCAGAGTGTATCTCCAAAACTATTACTCGGATCGATTTGAAATTTTATGACAATATTCAAGAGATGTTGTAGAATTTAATAAGACAATAAAAAAAAAAACAATTTTTTGAAGCCGCGAAACCCATGTAACCCCTTAACAGCAAGATAGAACATCTTATTTGCAGCTGCCTAGCAATTGCCACGACAAGATTAAAAATTCTGCACACCCCACGGTTCTCTTCTTTGGAGGAAGCGGCCAAGAGGCCCCCAAAACAATTATTGGCATTTGCCAAAACGTCAAAAATCCTCCTGAACTTCTAAGTCGAACGTACCCAAATATTCACCCGGCCTCATTAAGGACCCTAAGGTCTATGTGTGACCCCATCTGGGGTCAGCCGGAACTACCTACCTACCTATAATTTGCTGTAGTACTTCTTTACCTTAATGCAATCTTTAGCCAGGAGAGGATTTTCTCATATAATATGATAAACAAGAAAGAAAGTTGGCCAAGCCCGACTATAACATACTCTGTACCAACGAAATTATACGCTCAGCATAAGTTTTGATGCTGCAATAGCAGCTGAGCGCATACACGTCAAACTCTATCTCTTACCATCTCCGAGATCTGTGCGTACGTACAGACAGACGAAGCTTACCGAATCGGCTGTTGATGCTGATCAAGAATATACAGGGTGGTCCATAGAGTGTTTGGAATTTGAACTATTCATAATTTGACTTTAAGAGACGACAAATGTCATGCGGAAAGCAACTAATATTTAGTAAAAACTTTGACATTTACAAAATGGGTCGCTATTCGCTTGAAGAAAGTTGGGAAATATTAAAAACATATTTCCAAAGTGGTGAGTCCTCGACTCACACTGAGCGAAATTTGAAAAAAAAAAAACATTTAACCAACAAAATGTTCCGAAAACTCGTGTTCGTAAACCAACCCGTGTACGCACTCGTCCGGTGCGCTCGACCGAAAACATTGCTGCGGTTGCTAAAAATGTGCGTGAACAACCATCGACGTCAACTTGCCATCGATCTCAACAATTGGACATTTCGCGCACTTCTTTGATGCGAATTTTGCCTAAACACCTAAACACGAAGCCATACAAAGTTCAATTGGTGCAGCAGCTAAAGTCAATTGACCATCCGAATCGTCTTCTGCGCCCCATCTTCAAAAATCGAAAAATAAGCAAATATGGAGAATTGGTCGCCAAGAAGCTGTGATCTGACAGCGTTAGACTATTATCTTTGGGGAGCGGTCAGGGACAAATTTTATGCACACAATTCCAAAACAATTGAGTTGAAGTACCAGATTCGCGGTGCTATTGCTGACATACGTGCCGAAACAATTGAAAATGTTCTCTAAAATTGGGTGGATCGAATAGGCTACTGCCAAGTCAGCCTTGGTGGTCATTCGACCGAAATTCTTTTTCATAAATAAATGACATGAATCAACCTTTCCAATAAATGCTCAAACCTTTGAAAAATATCAAGCCGTTTTTTTTTTAGCTTGACGACAGTAATGCCACTTTTCTGACATTACTGGGCTACAGCAAAGCCTTCGACACTGTAGATCATGATATTTTTTCACAAAGTTAAAGAATTTATACAATCTTTCGACGTCTGCACTAAATCTAATAAAACATATCTTGTAGACAGACGGCAAGCTGTAGTGTCGGGCAAATCTATGTCAAATGTATTACCCATTAAGCGAGGCGTTCCTCAGGGTTCGGTGTTAGGTCCTTTTCTGTTCTCTATTTATATAAATGACCTTCCTAATAATCTGTCAAATTGTGATGTCCATATCATACCTGTTAAATAATGATTATTAATTGTAGTCATTATTAATTAGATTATTTTTGTTTAAAAGTTGAATAAATGATTAAATTGCGATTATTTTCGGTTTCACACAATTATTTAATGATTACGATTACAAATAATCAAAAATAATGGAAAATTAGCATAAATTATTAAAAATAATTGAAAATAATGGAAAATAATGGAAAATAATCGTATTAATATTTTCCATTATTTTCCATTAATTTCCATTATTTCGACTATTTGAGACTATTTTGAGAGAAACAAATTATTTTCAACATCACATTTAATAACAACAATGTTTCTGTACGAGATTGGCTTACAATATATTAACAAGAACGTATTAAATATTACATGTTTTCACATTAAATTAAACACAAACATTAAACATATTCATTATTTTTTTTTTGGTCGTCTGTTCGCTGCCTATGCCATTTCTTATTGGATTTCATAGCTTGCGCTGCATTCGCGGTTCCGTTAAGCGCGATCATATGTTTAAGGCCCTATTCTCTTTCAGCAAAAAATTTTTTTCGACTTTTTTTTTGCATTTTTTTATAGCTTGGACATATAAGAATATAACCCTAAAAGGGTTTTTTGAAATTCGAAATACTTTAGAAGATATGGCCATTTTTGTGGGGTCATGTCTTCGCTAAAATGAGTAGTTTATAATAAACTTCAAACTTTGAACGCGTTTATCTCGAAACCACGTTTTTCGAGCTGGCGGCCACGATTCCGCCAGTTCTACTGAACCGATTTGGATGAAACAAAGTTTAATCGACGTAGAATTGTCACCATTCTGGCCCGTAGTAAAATAATAAAAATTTTGCGATTTTTTTTACTATTTTTTTTTTACACTAAACTACAAAAAAATGGGTCCAAATTCGATTTGTCAATTTCAAGTGGCCGCCATTTTGTCAAAAAAAATCGCAAAATTTTTATTTTACTACGGGCCAGAATGGTGACAATTATACGTCGATTAAACTTTGTTTCATCCAAATCGGTTCAGTAGAACTGGCGGAATCGTGGCCGCCAGCACCATGCCTTTTTTTTTGAGGGCCAACTTTGACGGTGCTATCATCTATGGACAGCCCCTATATCGCGGCGAAATTTTTTTTTTTATTTTCTTTCATTCATTACTAATTCAATTAAAAAAAAAAAATTCAAATATCTTTTTGCGTTTTCAAATGAGAATTTTTTCAAAAAAGGTCCAAAAACAGCAAGCTGAAGGAGAATAGGGCCTTAAGAGAGATTTTGCCAGTTCAACACGCGTAAATTGAACACATTTCGTTTTACAGCAATTGCAGCTGCGGTGCTTACCCCGCGCATAATATTGAAATGGGTGAAGGTTTTGCACAAACTGAACCAGGAGTGTAATGAAGAAAAAGTTCGGGATATTGTTTTGGACGCAATAGCCAATTTTTTTTCAAAGCACTCAACAAAATTCAATTTTCACACGAGTGCAACAAGCAATAGTTATCCTGACATTGCACAAAACTTTGATTTTGACATTGATGGTGAGTAAATCTGTCTGTTTGTTTGAATTTGTAACAAATTTCAATTTTTTTTCTTTTGCAGATGATGAAAACGCAAGTCCATCTTCTCAAGATGAACTACGCACGACACAACGCTCTTTAATTTGCCATCAGTTCTTCAGCTATTTGAGTGATAATGCTAGCTCGGAAGATATATGGCTAAAATATGGCATTTTAAAAGAAGCGTCTATTGCTTTCAACACGCCTTTAACATCTTCGGCTCCTGTAGATCGTCTGTTTTCATTTGCTGGTATTATAAACAGCCCTAGGCGCCAATCATTGTCTGATTTTTCATTCGAAAAATTAGTTTTAATGAAGGCAAACCCTAAATATGTTTAATGTTTGTGTTTAATTTAATGTGAAAACATGTAATATTTAATACGTTCTTGTTTATATGTTGTAAGCCAATCTTGTACAGAAACATTGTTGTTATTAAATGTGATGTTGAAAATAATTTGTTTCTCTCAAAATAGTCTCAAATAGTCGAAATAATGGAATTAATGGAAAATAATGGAATATAATGGAAAATAATTGAAAATATTAAAACGAATATTTTCCATTATTTTCAATTATTTTTAATAATTTATGGTAATTTTTCATTATTTTTGATTATTTGTAATCGTAATCATTAAATAATCATAAATTTTTCACCAGCCAACTATATAATCACTACGACTATTTTCCAAAAATAATTTAATTGATTAGTAATTCTAATGGCAACTTAACAGGTATGGTCCATATGTATGCCGATGACGTTCAATTATATGTTAGTGGGCCGTTACGGGAGATTAATGTTTGTGTAAGTGTAATAGTAAATTAGATGCAATAAGCAACTGGGCTAGGACTTAACCCTCTGAAGTCCAAATGCCTAATTATTTACAAGAAAGCAATAGACACCAGACAGCTGGCTAAACTCACTATTGGAGGAACTGCTATTGAGTACGTAGATCATGCTACTAACATTGGAATTAATTTCAATAGCACTCTGTCTTGGAGTAATCATGTAGCAAAGGCAACAGGTAAAACCCATGGTATGCTCAGGCAACTGTCTTTAACTCGAAATTGTCTAAACTGACTGTTGCAAAAACATGCCTAATGCCGACATTATTTTAGGGAGTTGAAATCTTCGGAAGCTGTGACGCAAGCAGCATGCACAAATTACAAGTGGCTTTCAATTCCATTGCAAGATATATTTTCGACCGTAAACCCACCGACCATATAACGCCATACTCTAACAGCATTTTTGATCTCGATTTAAAATCATAGATTAGCCTTCGAATACTGGTTTTTCTGCACAAAATTATTACCACTAGAGAACCTACTTATCTATTTGATATGTTAAACTTTGCAGCCTCGAAATGAACACAAAATCTTATATGTCCTAGAATACACTTGTCGATGTCTAAAAATCATTTTTATGTTGCCGCAGCTTGTAGATGGAACAAGCTCCCACATGAGCTTAAATTAATTAGGAACGGAACGCAATTTAAAACCCATCTAATAACCCATCTAAGAAGACAAAATTAATAGAAGACTAGGTAAACGCAAATGTAACAAATAAATAAACAATCAAAGTACATATAGTATTAAGATAGCATCAATTTTATATAAATTTAAATTAGACTAAACAGACGTGACATAAATAAGTACATTGTATTTGTATCGTTAGGATATAAAATAATAAATAAATAAATTCAAATTTTAAAATAAAATTTTTAATTTCTAAATGGACCACCCTGTACCTTGTCAATAAAACTCTTTGTATTGTTTTAAATTAAAGAATACATTGAGATACGAAACTATCAATTAAAAGGTTCGCAAAAGGGTGTGTTGATACCGATCTAGAACTGATCAGATATTCTTTGATTTTTTACGTTAGCAAGAGCTTAGTGTGCACTTTTTAGTATGCGATCACAAGGTATAAAATCTTGTAATGAAAACCAAACATGCTTTCAAAATTAAGTCAAATTTGCTTTATAGCAAAAGTAATTGATCATACTAATTATTTAATTTATTTGTTAAACAAAATTAATTCAATTCGTATTTTTGTAAGGAAATAAGTAAATTCAACGGTTATTGTTTTGCTGTGTTTTTCAATAATTAAAAGTAGGTAAATTTTTCTTAGTTCATTTTGAGATAATAATAAAAAGTAAATCGTTCTTTGAAAGTCGTGGCCTATAGACTCCAGAATTGGCAGAAGGTCTTGGGCATTTTGTTTGGTATTTCCCCAAGCCAGGCTCAATAGGTGTAGCAAGACAACAAGAAAATAAACTGAAAACCCAAATGATACACAACACAAATGAAAAATGTCTTTGAATAATAGTTAAAGGGAGATAAATCAAAGTGATCAACGATCAAAATCAAAAAAAAAAATACAGTTAAAAGTAGCCTAAAAAATAATAATATCTTCAAAAATTGGTCACTATGGAGTTTAAAGAATAGTTTGTTGGTATCTCCGTAAGTATTAATGAAAACTCATAAAATAACTGGTTATAATCTAAATTTGTTTAGTAAACAAAGATCCAAGTTTTGCGGTTTTACAAGATTATACAAAAATTCCATCATGCTGAAGAATTCGGTTTCACTAGATGCACACAGATGTATATGGCATATTAAATTTCCTTATGCCCGACACGATTAGACCCGAAAAATAAAAGAAGAAAACAGGACTCCAATAAGCAATGTGTACCAGTGCTCATGCAACTAGCTGGACCGTCGGGGAACAAGACAAGGAGAAAACAAAACAATAAATATAAAAGAAGCCACTACTAAGCACACTATTCGTTGTGCGCTGCTCTACAGCCACAACCAAACTGATTATAATTTACATCTCATATCCAGTCAAGACAATTGAACATGACGTTTGAGTGCCAGCCTACTGCAGAAATAATAATATGTATTTTTATCTAATAAAAAACATTTATTTGGTAGTAATTTAGTGACCCTTAAACTACATTTTTACAGCTTACAGTTACCACTTGTGGATAACTTATACTGTAGGCACTCTTCATGTCATGTGTCGTCTATTATTGTCTTAAGGGAGGCATCCGTTTCTACGTATCTACGTATATCCGTTTCTGCCTGGTTGTTGATAGTGTCATCGTCCATTGAGACGCCACAATCTCTCTCAATGTCTCAAGTACGTATGAACCAATTAACACCTGTGATTCTTCTCAGGATTTTGACCGGAAAGATCCCCATTTTGTTCAGGTGGATCTTTGTGGCAATGCCATACACCTGCACATTGTACATGGATAAGGACTTAGTTTTAAAGCGTCAGTTTGTTCTTTGTCATTGTTGCTTGAATGTTAGACGCCTATCCAATATCACTCCCAAATATTTTTGGCTCGTCCTGTGGGGAACCCATGTCCGTTCTCTGAGTGTGCGTAAAACAGACGCATTTCTCAAAGTTAATGGAGAAGTTCCAACGGTTCGAAGCCTAGTTTTCAAGCCCCTTGAGATATTCTTGAATTGCAGTATAGATGCACTTATCTCTTGCCATTATGTCAGTGTCATCGGCAATGGTTTCAGCAATGAAAAGGTCCTGCGGTTCTGCTATGTGTTTGTCGACAGCTGTGGGCATTGTCTGCGGTGAATAGGCTGTATACGGTTGTTCCTAGAACGCTACCTTGAGATATTCCTGTTCGAATCCTCTTCTTCTGGTTTGCAAGACCATCCTAAGCCATCCTATGAATGTCCTGTCACAGAGATATGATACGACCATTAAAAGAACAGTTGAGGATTGAGCGCTCCCTTGAGTTTGGCCAGTAAACTCAAAAAAATAATTAATCAATAAACTTCTGAAAATCAGAGAAACATAAATATTTTTATAGTCTTATCTGGGACTTGAACTAATAACCCTACAGCCTTGCACTGGACCACTAATGGAATGGCATCTTATAACACAGCACCTTAGCACATTATTCCGATCTCGTTCCCAGCTTATGAATATTTTATCTCGAAAGGGATTTGAATTAGGTTAAATATCCTGTAAATCGTGATTGAATTCTTAAGCTTGTGCCGGGATTACTCGAAGCATAAAAAGATTAATTTAGTTCTGGCATTTTTTTCCTGTTCGAATGCCTGTTAGATATTCAAGTACGCTGCCACAATGTACTTCTTGGCTTGAAATCCTTCCAAAAAGAAGTTGACCACTCTGTGTATCTGTTCTGGTGTGCCATGCCCCAGCCGTTGGAAAATACTGACATTTCAAACGGAAATGAGGATTTTAAGAGTTGTGCGTCACTCACGAATCATGCACGATTCACAATTGGTCACGCACGAAACTCTGCGTTTGCTCGAGTTCACGTCGTGACACGGACAAATTCACGTCACGGGTGCAGCTCTAGTTTGTACCTTCTGAAACAATATGGTTTTATAGTATAACCAGAATAATTTCGCTAGTCGAGTTATAAGGAAAACCAACAACTATGCAGGCAGCACCGACACGGATGGGCAGCACTTAACCGATAAATACAAACTTTGGCTGACTTTCTCAATTGTTTGGTTTACAAAATTTTGAGTCGAAGTTGGAAATTTGTTTGTTTGCATCATTTAATCATAAATGACGCTGGGTGATTTTTTTATATTTATAATGAAAAAAAGATTCACGGAACTTAATCCGCTTACAAATTTAACAAAGACTGAAAGGGGAACAGTATGCCAACTGGCTGGACATAGGCCCAATTTCTCAAAGTCCGGTTGGTCAACTTGACAGGCAGCTTAACCGAATTTGAGTGTCTCATGATGTATGTGGCGTAACCGGAGGAACAAACTTAAACGCTGCTCATCCACCGGTCAACTTTAACCGCGAGTTCAGCCTTCATGAAATAATCAATATTCTTATCGATATACAAACAGCTGGCCGCACACTTGCTTTGTTTATTGTAATATTTGCTGCAACACAAACGAATTTTTCAACTCCACGCAATGGAAATGCATTTCGATGATGCAGAACATTGTATTTTTGTCAACTTTTACGCAAAACAATGACCAGCAACAACCAATTGCATTAAAAAACAAACAAACCAAACCGAGTCAGCTGTTCACTCGTTAGGTTAGTCAAACAGTATGGTTACACTGAAGCAGCGATAGGCATTTGCCGATATCAGGCGAAACTGCTGCTGAGAAAAGCAAATGACTTAACCGCTCGTCATCTTGACGAACAAATCTGACCGGTGGTTGGCTAACCGGAACCTTTGAGAAATCGGGCCATAGTAATTTTACTGGTAGGACACATTATTTACCATTTAAGGCGAGCCAAGCAGATTGGCAAGCCTATTGGTCGCTGTCCGTGTGTCCAGAGGTCGGACGGATGTCTTCTTTTGAGTCGTCCCCGACGCTAGGTGAGACTGAAGAGCTTTTATTATATTTTTAAAGTTCCAAAAAAGAAAAAAAAGCAACGATTTGTGTAGCCCTGGATGCTTTTAGCAACTGGAAACTTTTTCATTTAATTTATTTTTATTTTTAATTATAAGCAGGCAGCTACATAGAAAAATGCTCAAGTTCGGCGGAGGAGGCTTGCCGGCAGCCAATGGCAGAAGCGTAGACCGCCCATGCTCGCAGTCAGTGCCGCTCCCCGCACAGCCCCCCTCCCCCACCCATCCTGTCATGCCCCTTTACACCCGCAAAGTGCCACGAAATTTTTACTCACTTTACATTTTTTGCGTGTGTTTGCGTTTTGAATGAATGCCAAGTGGATGGCAGGAGGGAGGGAGTGCAGTCAAGATAGACAATGTAGCTTGCCGCTAAGCCGCTGATAATTACCAGGTTGTTCTTGCTGTTGTTGTTGTCGTTGCTGCTGTTCCCTTGGCTCTTTCTATTTCCCTCAGTGTTGTGTTTAGCAAAAATTTATGTTAGCTTCGCATGCGCTTACAGCTGCGGGTGCAGCCAGCTGTGTGTGTGTGTGTGTGAGCCAAGTCAATCTTTAGTCTGTTTTTACATAATTATAACAACCAGCTCGGCTGCTGCTTCAGCTGCCTTTTATTGTTTTCGTTTCAATTTAAATGCCTAAACAATAATTTGTGCATAATTCTGGAGGGTTATTGTTTTTGGTTAATGCATGCGATGAAAAATTCACTCAAGTGATGTTAGCCAAAGCGAGTCTTGGCCTCCCAGCTGCTGGCAATTACCTTATGCAAATCCACCAGTGTTCCACAGCCAAACGCCCAATTAGAGCGCTTCCGGGTGGAGGCCTTCTAGACGGGGCAATCTGCGAATTCATAAACCAAAAGCCACAATTTCCGTTTGCTATTAGAAGCACGGACAATGCAACATTTTGTCTATATTTCACGCACTCTACGCACTTTACGATTTTGGCCCAAACGAAAAGATAAACGGCACGGCTACAAATGGGCGCTGGTTTCCGGTTTCCTGTGCAGATATGTGCGAGCTGAATTTACGACCTCGGCTGAAATGTGAACCTTCAATTTGAAGGCATTCGCGAAATAAAATGCGTGCGGTACAGTTGCGTCCATTGTGCCCGCGGGGTTATGCAACGCTTTGTGTGAGTTAAAAATATCGATAGATATATCCATCCCATCCCATACCCCCCACCCCCCGCTGCCAGCTTATTTATTTATATTATATGTAAGTATAATTTGTACATGGGCGTAATTACATAAAAGCAGGTAAATGCTACAAGAAGTCGAAGAAGAAGGGGTGCCAATTTACGCACAATAAAGAAAGTTTCGTGGGCGTGTGCACTACCCAAACCCAGTCCGACTCCTAGTCCCAGTCCCCGTCCCTGCGGTGCCCTGGGCTAGGTAATTTTTAGCTTCCGTTGCACTGGGCGCTTTGTTGTTGCTGCTTATTTGGGCATGGCTGGCTGGCCCCCCCACCCCACGGCCAAATTGCACCACTCGCTGTCAGTCAGCCCCGCAGGTAGGCAGCGTCAGACAACTCAACTTTCTGCCAGGTCACCACCCCCCAATGTATGCATGCGTGAAAATTTTTCCACCACATCGATTACTTTACGCAAATTAGTGCGTAGATATTTTGCAAAAATGTTCTATAAATAATTTATGTGCCGTTTGATGTGCGTAATCCCACCCCATGCACTTAATAGGCAAATTATTCAGAATATATAAAGAAATGAGCTGGGCAAATAGCCGCTTAATTTAGCAATTTTACGCCATTACTGTAATCGGTGCCAGCCAAGATAAGCCCACAAAAGAAAATAAGTTATTAGGCGATGTTCTCGGAAAGATCTGCAGGTTATTGTATACCAGAAGGCAAAACCTTGAACATGAGAAAAAAATATAAAACTGTTAATGCCAAGCGAAAAGAAGGTGAATCCAGTAACATTCTAGGGTTATTTCTCTAGGTGATCTAAATGAACTCATTCTTACAGTGTATTTCGTCAAAAGAGATGCATATATATATGTCCGTTCGGGTGGTCATCCGTCACGAATGATCATGACATCGGCTAAATGATGCAGCCTTTTTTCGCTGCCCAACAAGAAGTCGATACTGAAAGCCAACACAACCCGAGCTTTACACCTTTAAGTTTCTTGGTTCGAAAGTTTGAGGTTCTGTGTAAAGGTTCAAACCTTTTTTTGGGTTCCGATTTACCTTGAATAAATTGAAGGCCCATAAACCTAGGGCTGGGAACACACAACAAATCCAGGGCCAGCTTTGGATAGAAATTACTCGCTACACCAGCAACTCGAAAGCAACTGTGTAAGTTCGATGTACCGATATACACCGTTGAATCACCCAAAACTTGGAGTGCTGATTACAATAAGGTTCCATTAAATAATTTCATTTAATTAAAATACTCAAGCACTAATCTGATCTGATTTGAATTAGTTATTTGCTTCAATTATCACTAAATCCTGTTGAAATTGGTTAACATTTAAGAGAAACTATTTTTATAGCCTTGCAGAGAGTATATTGAAATTGTCCAGATGTTTGCAACGCATAAAAGGAAGCATTTCCGACCACATAAAGTATATATATTCTTGATCAGCTTGACGAGCTGAGTCGATATAGCCATGTCCGTCTGTCCGTCTGTTTCTATGCTATCTCCTCCGTCAGTTTTAAAGCTATCTCCACCAATTTTTGCACGAAGTCTTCTGGTCCAAATACGCTGCACATTTGTCGGAACCGGCCGGATCGGATGACTTTAACATATAGCTGCCATAGGAACGATCGGTCGAAAAACTAGTTCTAGTGAGAAAAACTCCGTATTTACTCGTTTTTAAAGCTTCTCCATAATTCTGCCAAATTAAGTCGAAATCGGACATCTATATAGTATAGCTGTCATACAGAAGTAGAGTCAGAAAAGTAGTCCTATTGGGAAAAACTTGTTTGTTTTCAGTGGATATGTCCTTCAAATTAGTTAGAAAACTTGCTGCAAGGGTATACAAACTTCGGCAAAGCCGAAATTAGCTTTCCTCTATTTTTTCAAATTAATTGAATTTTTGAATAGTAAAAATTCAAGCTTTAAGTCATTTATTAATAGCACTTGATCCGTATCAAGTGTCAGCTGTTATGTATTTGTTTTTTCCCTTGCATTATTCCATTCCAGTTGGGATATTTCCAATACATTGCATTTCAATTGGGATTTTTCACACCTGACGGTTTTTAATTGGGATATTTCACTTTAATTAAATTTTTAACTGGGGCTTTTCACCCTATCAAAAACAAAAGCAGTTGTATGCAAAATCGATCGATCGATCGTCGATAGTGACGAGAGCGTTAAAGACAAATATTTTGTCCTTAATGAAAGTCCTGACGTATGTCTAACCACTGCAAAAAACCCAGGCCCAGGGGTTCCATTAGGAACAACATATTTCTGGCATATTCCGGTTTTGACTTAAGTGAATTCGCATTCGCCATATGTGGCAATCCATCACGGTAATCTGCATCACATCTTAAAGTTTTTACTTCCTCTTAATACGACGGACTTAATATAAAGGTTTTAAGCCCTTTTACTGTATCAGTTTCATGCAACAACCACGGAACCAAATTCAAATTCAACCAATTTTGGCAAAAGTGAAAACCGGAACAGTCCTGTTTGTTGTAGAAAAACACATTTTATGTTATTCAATACGAACTATAAATCTAATTACGTTGGTAACGCTTATTCGGTCAGCTATTCGCCATCGGAACCCTAAAACAATACAAGACTTCATCGTCATTGTACACAGTTGCATTTCTATTTTGCAAATATTTCTTGATTGAAAATTAATTGAAGTAAAAGAAAGTAGTCAGAGGCAAAAATCGTGTTCAGAAAATAAGATTATATCATCTCAAAACAAGAACAGAATGTGCTCTCAAATTTTTAAGAACAAATGTTGCGAATGTTCATGAAATGAGCACAATTCAGCTCAGCACCGAAAAGTATAAGTAGCCATTCAGACGTGCGGCTCCAGAAGTGGGCAATAGCCTAGCGAGCTAACACGTCCGCCTGCTTGTCGTTGCGCGCGGGGCGTCATGGGTTCTACTTCCAGTAAGTCCGAAAATTTTTTCCTTCTTTAATTTAATTAACTAAGGCGGGTGGGGTGTTCTACATGGCGGAAGGAATAGCTCTGCGGACTTGGAGCTGAAAGCAGACCTAAGCCTGGAAAATTGGAACAGATATTGGACTTGGAATGGGACCTGGAACTGGATCTGGCCCTGCACTGGATCTGGGGACCCTGGTCTCTCTGGTCCTGGGCTGGGTCTGGTCCCAGGACCTAACGTTTTTTTGGAGTTCAAAATGTTCTCAAAAACTGATCATTTCAAGTAACATCAAGATTTTGCGTTCTCAAAAAAAAGTGCTGGATATAAAAATTGCAGGCAACTATAAGAAGATTTGGTCCCATACACGTCAATCCTCTATCCCTTACCATCTCTGAGATCTGTGCATTCATACGGACAGACAGACCGACAAACGGTCAGACGGACATGGCTGTATCGACTCAGCTGTTGATGCTGTTCAAGAATATATATACTTTACACTCATAAAAAAAATCGCCTTGATAAATATGAGAAAATATTTTTCTTAATTTTAGGGTAAATTGCTTTAGGACGGATTTCATAGGAGAATTTCTAGTTTTCAGGGCAAATGTTTTATGAGTAGACAGCGGATTTTGCATATTTTCAAACAGATTTTCATCCAAGTAAGCCAAACTAAATGTGCACAACTTTATATTATGTGCTGACTTATTACGTTAAAACATTCCAAAAACTCTGCACTCAATTCCAAGATGTATATTTCCGAGTCTACTAGGATTAAAATCGGGTTAAAAATATGCAAAATCCGCTGTCTATTTATGAGTGTATGGGGTCGGAGATGCTTCCTTCTGGCTATTGCAAGCTTTTGCATAAACTCAATATACTGTGGGTATTTCTTGTACAAAGTATAAAAACTAATCAGCACTGGAATCATTGAACTAAGGTCGACTAAAAATATCGAAGCTGAGCATTGTGCTAATTGTAGTAATTGTATCACAATTGTATTTGATTGTATTCTAAGCCTAAAGCAAAATTTCAATATCGCACTCCAAGAGTAAACTAGCAATGAGGTTGTGAAATTTCAGTATGAACATGGCGATTCCTAACCAAAGCGCTAGGTAAGTCAAGAGCACCGCAACCAAACATTCTGCTGAATTGAACATAATGTGGAAACGAAAAACTAAAATTTTGGTGAAATGCATCGCCTGTGAGTTGAGGTAAGGTGAGGAACGCATCGTTACGAAATACGGTGTTGACTCAACTTCATTGGTCCATAGCATTATGGTTTGAACTTGTCACTAGCTGAATTAAATATGGAAAAAAACCTATTTCGTTTTGCCAACGATTTAATGGAACTCTATATGCGGTCTAAGTATAAGCACAGTGTAGTGTAAATTGGATCAAGAAGGATGAAGAGTTGACCCATACAGCAAAACGAGCTTAAAAGACACTTCTGCCAATCAATGTTCGATGCACATCTCACACTCTGAATGGTAATAATGCTGGCTGCACTTTTGAAAGTGCTTATATTTTCAATAACTTTCAACTTAAACTTAAAAAATGAACCATTTAACTATAATAAAAAAAAAATGATTAAAAAAAACTGCTGTCTTATTAATACTCCCACGCGTGGAGTGAACACTTGCTCTGTATTCTTTTGCGCAAATAAATACGTTAGATCTGTGCAAACACTCGTCCAAATGCAACATATGCATATTCAATTTGGTGCTGTTCGTTTTACTGCTTTCTCACCTCTTGATGCAATCAAAACAATTTGCTTCCATTTCCAAACACTTGCACATTCTCCGGCCTGGCCATTGGCATGCCACAGGCCCATTCAACTGGCTGCAATGTTTCAGCTGCGGCCGAAATCTCAACGAATCTCTGGCAGAAGCAGCTGTTGGTGCTGTTGCGGCTGTTTGCTGCTGCTGCTGCTGTGGCAACACCTTTTGCTAATGCCTGGCATAACAACTTAATCCACCTTGCTGCCGCTTGTGTTGCACTGTCTGCCAGCGAACAGACAGCGCGGCATCCTCAACCTCAACCCGAAGCACACCTGAGCACTGCGCACACACACGCCCAGACGTACACGGGCACTCTGATGACTCTTCCAAATGACGGTGTATCTAGTTCTTGCATTTTTTGGACAAGCTTTTCAAATCAATGCAGCAGCAGCAGCAGCAGCCTCGAATTTGCAGTCGCATTCGTTGGCTTTCTTATGGCCCATAAATACGGCGTCTTAATCGCCCTCGAAGTTTTTATCTTGTTCTTAATCAGCATTAAACTAACAATTTTTATGATTTTAGGCAGCTCGCTGCAAGTGCAGGGCGCAAATAAAATCTAAATTTAAAATTACCCATGTAAACAGCAACAACAAGCACAAAGGCAATGAAAAGCGAGATCAAGTTCAACGCACATTTGTCCTTGATAATTGGAGGCAGCACTGCGCCGCGCACTCAACCGGCGAAGGGGAGCCCGAAAAAATTACGGAGCACAACAAAAAAAATAAACAAAAATTATGGCAGTGGATCGGCAGACTTATTGCAGTCCGCCGCCGCCCCTGCACCACATCAAAAGGCCTGTAAACACAACCGGGCCCAGCCAGCAGCACATGCACAAAATGTGCGTAGCGTCTGCCAAAAATACGCCAACCATTAAGAGGGATCGGGGACCGATCAGCGTACGTGCCTCTCGCGGTGCCCTCTGCAGAATTTCCGAAAATTTGCAACGACGACGATGATGACGGCAGCCCGGCATCGACTCTGCCAAGAGGGAGCACAAAAATGTTTATGCATTTTTTCTGGTCACTGACCGTACTCAAGGTTTTTCGTATTCTGCGGCTCCTTCGACGGCGACGGCGACGGCGACGCTGCGTAAATTGCATGCGCACAAAAATTGACGAATATGCCAGGCGACTTGCGAGGAAATCAGAGGCGGTGGAGGCGAGGACGGGGGCAGCGACAAAATGTGAGTGTGAGTGTGTATGTGTGTGCTCCCAAAAAGCAACAAAGAGGAAGCCTGTGGCAAACTTGTTGCAGCAGCCAAAGTCGAGCAAAGTCGAGGCGTCCCCTCAAACTCGGCTTGCTGTGTGCAATTTGGAGACGACGATGATATAATTTAGCACGAAAGTGAAGTCTGTTTGCAGCCGGTCGCCGGTTGGACGGTTGGTCGGTCGCTCGACCAGCTTTCCGTATTCACAAAATGAAACCGAAATGTGCGGCAGGGGCAATGTTCTAATGCCGGGGTAGCTGTGGGGTATATAGGGCATTCTTACAAAACTCGTATGCTTTAAAAAACGGAAGTTTGGGCCGGGAGGTTTTTGGATTACAAGTCTCGGTTATTGGTTTGGTGCAGAGTGCGGTACATCTTTTAGTTCATGTTTCGGTACATGGTTCGGTACATGGAACAATGCATGGTTCAATACATGGCTCGGTATGTGGTTCGGTTCATGGTTCTGTAAATGGTTCAGCATATGGAACATTTCAAGGTAGGGTACATGGTTCGGTACAAGGTTTGGTTCATGGTACAATACATGGCTCGATATATGATTCGGTAGGAGGTTCTGTAAATGGTTCAACATACGGATCAATTCAAGATAGCGTAAATGGTACAATACTTGGTTCGGAACAAGGTTCGGTACATGGTTCATCTCACGGCTCAAATCAAGATGTTAAACATGGTAAAGCCCGAACCTGCTCTAAGTTAAAGCTTATCTGTTCTGCACAGAGAAAAAAAGGACATTAAAATATATTCATTGAATGATTTCGGTGTCAATTTGGATTGGATATTATATTAAATATATTTTCGGATATTAAAATAACCATTTAATGTTAAATGGATCTTAAATTTTCATTCAAAGGATCTGAAAATCATCCAAAGGCTATGAAAATTTTAAAAAGGATATTATTAGTATATTAAAATTGTATTATTTTGCATCATTTTTTTTTCTGTGTAAAATTTACAGCTTGACAAACATTTGCAAAGTTCCATTTGTTTTTTAGCTGTCTGAACTGCATTGTAAAGTCCACATAGTCTTACTGACCAGTAAGCACCCCATCTACTGGGTATCAAATGTGTTGAGGTCATCCTAAAGCAATTTATGTTCAATATGTTTTTGTGGCTGCTGCAAAGTGATAAATTGATGTAGTACTTGGCCTGGCGTGTCTTTCTTTGTAGGAGGGCAATTTAAATTTGATTGTGGTAGGACGACTGTACCTGGCTAACAGGCCAAGTCTCCTCACTGCCCCGACCACCCACCCGCAACAATCGAGGCGCAAAAAGTTCTTAAATTACAACGCCAAATGCCAAGTCAGTGACCGATTATGTTACCCAAAGAGTATGGGCGAAAGACAGGCGTCATCGTAAAACATTGACGTTGTCGCCGATGCACAGTGGTTCATGGCAAACATTTAGTTTTGTGTACTCGTTAACCTTACAAAATCTGTTATAATTTTTTAAATGAAGCGTATCAAAGTCGGGTTTTTGGTTTTAGGAATTGGCGAGATATTCAATTCGACTGAATATTAGACTTTATATTTTTAGCGATATAATTTTTTTCGTATATGAGGAGAATTCACTTTTGGGACAAACTGAAACAGCAGCGACTTATATCCATTAACGAAAACAAAATACTATAAACAGATAAAGAACATAACTCAGTGAAATTGATATACGTGCATAGATATTTTGCTTTGTCATTTTCATTCTTTTTCATTTGTGATTTTATTATTTTTTCAAAGGTATTTGACTTTGTAACTAAATAAGAACTGAACAGAATATTATAGTTGTGAACAATCCAGTAACAAAAACAAAGTTACACAACTAGATTTCATAGAAAATTGCTTTATGTGCATTTTTGAAGAAGCGTCAAATTTTATTTGTTTTATGTCGGAACTTAACTTTTAATGTAGTTTGCAGATAACTTAATGATATTATATTGCCAAGTTTTGTAAGGTTTTCAAATTAATATTTTTCCACTCACTTACAATTGCATCTTGTAGCTGCTTCAGAGTGTCTCCTCTTTTTCGGGTAATTTTTACTAGATATAAAAGTTTCTCACCTCAAACACACCTCTTTAACATTTTGGCACAGAGTTTGGCATAAAAAATTGTATACGCTGCTGACTTTAAGAGACGAGCTTAATTTGCACAAATATCAATTTTCTATTGGAAGCATGACCAGAACCCAAGCTCCTTTCCATTTGTGCATTTCCTGGGTTACGTACTTTACAATAGAATTCCTATTTATGATCGCTCTGGCGGCTTAAGCCATATATAATTCATCTAAACATAGTTTGGTATACAGTATATAGCTCACAGAGAGTACTTGCACATATTTTAAAAAGATTTTGGTCAGTTTGCTGTAACAAAGAAAAATATGATTGATTTAGCGGAATTTGTTTTTGAAATCAAGATATATTTTTTTTCAGCGTTTTGGCAGTATAATTAAGAAAATGGTTAAGGCATAAAAAATAGAGTTAAACTTAACTTAACTCGTTTGTCCACAATGAAAGATTTCACTTGGTTTTGCAGCTTTTATATATGCCACGTTTAGAGCCCAGCTCACAAAAAACAAAAAAAAAACGACCATTCACACAAGGTAAAGGATAGAAGAGAAAGGACGAGGGGGAGAAGCCTTCCATTTTAAAAACCTAGAATTTAATTTAATTTCATTGACTTACATTGTCTAAGATTCGAACTCGGAACTCATTTACCTTCTCTTCTATTCTACTAACTATTCTGTTCTGATTTGAGCTACAAAACTGTAGGCTTCCAATATGTAAACGTAGATGTAAGAAAACAGAAATATTCGTATGGTACTTAGATTGCTGTATGATATGGAAAATGGAAATGAAATGAACGTTGCCTTAAGCTATTCAACATTTCACGTTTAATGCTTGATTCTAGATGACATACAAATATTTTTCGGTACAATACTTTATTCAAAAGTATTTAGATTTCAAAACATTATAAGATGTTTCTAATCTTGTGAAGTTGGAAATGTAAATTTATTTCGTGCTTTTCGTTTTGGACTTCCGTTTCCAAATTAAGTAGATAGGTTATGGGCGAAAAACTTCGTTTGCTCAAATGACTATACTTACACAACTCACAGCCTTTGCTGATTAATTTATTTTAAGAGCTATGACGGAATGCAGGTATTATACCTGTAGCTAGAAGTAGGAAGCTGCGTTTTGGGGAAAAAAAAAATTCTTAAAACGGAGGAACATTTGTACAGATTTAGATCTCGCCCAATCTACACGCAGTTTCTTCACATTCACGAATTTCAGCCAAATGTTAATTTATTTAAATATTTCTGTTTGAATTTAACAATGGCAAATGCACGAGAAGTGCAACTAGAAGCCAAACGGTCTACCAAAATCTATTGTTATTAAATCGAAGAGCCACCGTTTTATAATAAATGCCTGGATTTTATTCGTGATTTACAGAATTCGAATCTTAAATTATTTTATCTGGAACTGTTTTGTTTTCTTACAGAATAAGGTTTTCCCAGGCTTGAAAGCATAAAATCTTATGTCTAAAGAGTAAGTAAGTTGCAATTAAAATTTCTCGTAAAATTTAAAAATACAAAAAAATCCCTTAGAATAATTTTAAAATATTCTTAAAGATACATAATGGGCTATATATTCAACACAAATTTCGATTGTGTTGGCACAACTTTACAAGTTGACCGTGGATAGACATAATTTTGTGATATTATTAATCTCGATATTTAAGAACTTTTGTTTCTTTTTTACAAAACACAAGTTCAATAACCTTCGACCAAATGTTTGTAGACCACAGTCGACATCTTCACTGGTTAAGGCTTCAACCTTAAAGTACTTATGCCCTCAACAAGGCAAATCAATTTACTAAAAATATTATATTATACACTTTTGGACCACATCTATGGGTGTAAAACGTCTTCTAGTTGGTTTGTGGTCAAGAAGCCACAGTGCGATGACGACGCCGACAATGTTGCAGTTTGCCCCGTAAGTCGCCTCTCTGTTTCCAACTGACACCGACTGACTGCGCCTGCTGCTCCTTGGTTTTGTTATGGCACATTAGTATTAGTTGTTGTTGTTTTACTTCTTGTTGTTGCAGTGCGTGGCTTTGATGACTCTCTTTCTCCAAGGCTCTGACCGCACAGCAACAAAAACAGGAAAAAAAAAATAAAAAACGCGCTTGATCAAAGGCTGTGCGATGACTGCGTAGGTTTCGGAGTTTTGATAAATGCACCAACCGACACAGAAAAGTCAGGAGAAAGATGAAGGGGATGTGGTTATGAAGTGTACAAAATAAATTTATTAAAGAACAGAAAGTTATGCATTTTGGTGGGACTCCAGCACAGAAAGCTGCGAATTGTAATCATAATTAGTGAGTTCCTGGTTGATGAAGCGAACGCAAGAGTAAAGACTTTACTTGGACTAAATCACTCTCTCACAACTAAGAACATGATTTGAGGGAAAGAAAAAGGTGAGAGTAAAAGGAACTCGTTGATGCAAAAAAGGTCACAATGAGATTCACTCCTGCTTAAAGAGACTTTCATCGAATAAAGAGGACATCCGAGAAACCAAGGCAAGATTTACGGTCTTCCAAAGGGTATTAACAATTATGAGAGACTGGCATTTAGGCTAGGCATCGGAGAGCTGATAGTACAAATATGAAATAATACATATGTGATTACCAAATCAATAAGACTCGTTCTTAATTCCATTGCCGCAAAAGCTTTGTGTATTTAAGACCAAATCAAGCCTACCAAGAGCCTACGAAGAGTTTGAAAATAAATGTAGTGGAGTTAAAGCCATGATAAATATAAGGAGGAATCCATTGAAAATAAAAAGTAAACCCTAGTAGTACTATATGTTAAACCTTTCTTTTTAATGGCAGCTTTACCATATGGTCATTCGACTTTGAGCCAACTTGATGAAATCATAAACAAGCTTAGAAAATGCATAAATGCGAAGTTTTTCTCACTAAACTTTTTTCGAACAATCGTTCCTAAGGAAGCTATATACTATATTGGCGTGCGATCCGGCAGGTTCCGGAAAATGTGCCGCGTATTCGTACTTCAAGACTTCGTGTAAGTTTCATGAAGATATCTTTCAAACTGACGTAGGAGATAGCATAGAAACAGAAGTTCGGACAGACGGACATGGCAAAACTAAGTCAGCTCGTCAAGTTGATCAGAAATATCTATACTATGTGAGGTCGCAAATGCTTCCTTCTATATGTATCAAACAATTTGACAATTTTAACACTTTCAATTTCAAGGGTATAAAAAGAATTGTGAACATTGTTTTCGAAAATATAAATGAAAAAGAGATATTGTTCTGATACACAATATCTCCTTGTCATTACGACAGGATTTAAGGACTTGGAAATCAAAGTGTAGACATATAGGATACACTGCTCTCTACATGTGTGTGCAAAGAAACTCCACATCGTAAGTACTGGAGTTTTATAACTTTACTGTAGAACACGAAAGAAATTCGGTCAAGCCCGACTCTAATATACTCTGTACCAACGAAAGTGTATGCTCAGTATGAATTTTGTTACTGCGCAGCTGCAGTGATCATTCTGTTGCTTATAACTCGACTAAAACTCATCCGATCTTTCCCACTCTTTTCGGGAAATCTAAAGGGACGGAACGTGGCAGAAATTGAAAATAAACTTGACCTGCCATGATAAGAAGCATATGTCCCATACATGTCATACCTCTATCTATTTTCATCTCTGAGATCTGTCTCTGATGATGATCAAGAATATATAAATTTGATATGATCGGAAATGATGTCTTCTCTCTGTTACATAATTTTCCACACACTTAATGTACTCTGAGTGTCTTTTTCAAAGAAGAATATTCTATTTTAAGAGCGAATTGATGCTGTATGTCCCACGCGGGCGGGTTGTCGATATCTTATCGATATATCAATATTTTTGTTTGACGATAAGGGTTATTTCGATATGATATTTTTTGTGCCGATATATCGATGTTTTAGCAACGATATATCTGAAAAAACTACCATTAAACTTAAAATCGGCCGTTCGGTACATTTGTGTTAGACGGGGCTTATATTTTTGTTAGCATTTAAAGACCGTAGCAATGCCCATTGCTTTTTAGGCAGAGTAAGGGGCCAAGCCAGTCGGGACAATCGGGCCGTCGATTGCCAGTATCTGCTATATAAGCGCTTCAAGACAAAATCTATATTGTACAATAAAGAAAAGTGCAATGTGAAATCAGTGGTTGCCCTAGAAACCGACAGTGACCATAAAACGGTGTTTGACCAACAAACAATAGTGGAGTACTTTTAATCCAGAGCAGCTGGTTTTGTTAAAATCGTTTTCAAACCATTATTTTGAAAAGTTAGCACCAACCAAACTGTTGTTTATACACAATATATGCAATATTTGAAGAAATAATCTTTCTGTTGAGATAATCCAGTAAGCAAAATTTAGATTTTTGATATTATCGATATTGATATTTTGAGATATATCGACAACCCTACTTGGAACCATAAGAAGAAGAGTGAATTGGGACTGATCTAAAACTATAGTATTATACTTATACCTATAAATAAGATCACGAAGAGTTTCAAAAGTTTAAAAATACAGATTTTGGAGGATTTAAATTGTGTACTAAATTTTTGAATTTTGTGCTTGAATCAAGAATTTCCGTACTAATTCAAGTACAAAATTTTGAAAATCTTTTTCTTAGTCTATTCCCATCATTTAAGATATAAATTTGCAGGACTCCAGAGCAAAATTAAGTGCCCAAAAGAGAATGCAAACTGGCGGAGCCACATCGTTAGTTTCACAAGAATTTGACCAAAACCTAAAGCGTCAAACGTAAGCGGCTTTTGGGCTAGGTCAGGTTTCAGATTGCAGCAGATGCTGGTTGCTGCTATAGCAGCGTAAGCCCTTCCAATTACTATTCGGGATAGGCTCAAATGGCTTGGAAAATGGTTTAATTACTGACCGTTCGATATGAACGGCTCTAATGGAGCATGAGCCTACCGGGCAGGAGCTGCCGCATAAGCGTATTATGCGGCTTAAACACGCATTCATGCAGCCAGCTGAAAACAAAACGCACACCCACACGGGCAAATTGACTGAAAAATGCGTAAAATTGAATTCGAATGCGAAAGTTATTTGGCACAGGCGGGTCGAGTCGAGTCGAGAGTAAAATGGAATCAAATATGCAGCAGCAATTTGATTGGCAGGTCAGCCAATAAGCGAGCAGAACTCCCGCCGTCGCTGGTAGACGAACTGGGCAAAGTCTGAAGTGCTTTTGGGTAGGCCTTAATTACGTAATGTGTGCTGGGGGCTTGCCAGTTGAGTTATGACCAAAGGAGTACTCCATGTGCGAGTGTGTGCGTGTGAGCAGCAAATGCGTAAAATTTTAATTTCGTTTTGAAAATTTCAAAATCGACTCCCCGCTTGAGGCCAATGACCAGGCAACACACTTACACTTCCGTTTGTGTGTGTGTGTGTGTGTGTGTGAGGGTGTCCCGCTTCTTACGCACTTTTTGCATTTTCTAATTTGAAAGCACATTGCTGTATGCCCACATACAGGACCCCATTTATTGGCCTGTTTCCGCAAACTGGGCATATTGATCTGCCCTAACCCTCTAACATCTTATTATTATTATTATTATTAAACAACCCCATTAACGGTCGAGCCTGCCGTGTGCTCGCCCCTTTCGGTTATCTGCAACGCAAAATGAAGGAGAGTGCATTGCAGTTGCAAGGGACGATTGTTCCAGGTTGGGACAGGAACATGCCAGGGGTTTGGGGCTTGTGTCGAAGTTAGTTTTATGTCGGCAAAATCCATTGGGGAGTTTTTTGATTTAGAATGCACACACACCAACGTAGTTGGCATATCTGGCCGGCCAATGCCTTCGAGGATGGGAGGCACAATGATTGGGGCGTTGCTTTAGTTAGTTTCTCTGAGTTGATGAGCTGGGAAATTAATCAATTTGGATTTACACAAGCCAGGCTCTTATGCGGCGAACGAAAACAAAAGCTAACCACTGAGTTGGCTGCTGACAAAGGCAGCGAGATTAGCGCCGCAAAGCAGGCAACAGTATTAATTGCGAAATCATTGAATTTACTCGCCATGTCTCCGCGCATTCGTCGCATTCGTCAGTCGATGTGATTTTTGTTAATTAAAAATGCATGCAAATATATTTTGTACAATAGCGAAAAAATTCTAATGCGCTGGCAAATTGCAAATAAACGGAAACAAAAAGATGTGCCAAATACTCTATGCTTATCTCGGGCATATCTATCTAACAGTCGTTTTAGGTAGTTTTTATTTTTTGCCAGTACAAACAGTTGTATTGGTACACTCAAAAAATAAACCGAGAACTTTGTACTTGAATTAAGTACAAACGGTTTCAATAGTACGCTAAATACGAAAATATTTGATTCAAAGTCAAGCCCGATTATATCTCAAAATAGATACAAAACGTTCGTCCTTAAAGTCTAGTAAGTTCTAATGCCACTACAAAAACATTCTAATAAGAAAATAAGAGTATTTTCAAGAGTATATTAAGTACAAAATGTTCTTGGTTTGAGCCCATAAAATTCTGAAGCTATTCTCACTTTGTTCTAAAACGACTTCTCTGTATTGAACCAAAGAAGGCTGTAAATATCTAAGGTCCATAAACAAAGAGAAGATAAAAGCTTCAGAAATTTACTAATAACAAAAGTGTTAGAACCAGTTGGGAATTTTGGGAACAGAATCGCTTAAAAAAAATTCACACTTTCCGTTGCACACTTTGTGGAGCTTTTCCGTTGCACACTTTGTGGAGCAACCATTATAAGTCTATTTCGTAATCAATCTAACTTGTTTTGTACTTGGACTAAGAACTCGATTTTCTTTAATTTTTCATCTTACCGTAAGTACAAAATGTTTTTGATTCAAGAAGGTTTGTTCTAACTTCCATAATATGTATTAACATTCATATTTTGGTTTTAGAATGAATACGAATTCGAATAAGACCAAAGCGTACATGCTATTTTAATTATAAAACGGTTTAGATTCTATCTGAGCTACATAGCTGAATATATATGTATTTTACGAAACCTCGGTACCTTAACTAGGTACCATATTGTATTTTCCTTGTCTTCAAATTTGGAATTACCATTACAGAGAGCATGCTAGACATATGGAGACGCTTGCCGAGGCAGAGTTACTGAGCTTCGAAATATCTCAGAAAAAAACTTACACTTATGTAAAAAAGGAAAGCTTTTATAAAACAGAATGCAACTATTTCTTAACCAAACGGCAAGGAGCCTTGAATGCAAAAAAAAAAGCTATTTACCACTAGAGTTAGAGATCACATAATCATCACTGACTTTCTATTCCAAACTATGGCCACCCTTAGCCACAGCAAAATACAATATGCATTTTTAATAAAACAAATTCCTGAAATTAAACACATTTTTTTTCCAAATCAATGGCCATATTTTCAACAAAACTAGTTCAAGAAAATGTTGCCTGCTTTTAAGAAATTGAGTTAATTTAAGGACTATTTGACAGTAAAATCATAGGTGCTATTTTTTTAAGAAAGCTATTTTAGAAAATATATTTATCTAAACAAAACTTTGTAGCGCATTTTTCTTAGAAAACTTTTTCTGTTGATTCGAAAATTTTTGTAATTACCAGAGCAAGTTTAAAAATATGTAGAATTTCTAAAATTAATGGCATTCACAAAGTTTGATTAAAATCGGACCACTATGTAGAATGGCTGCCATAAAAAAGTTAGGTTTGATAAGATATCTCAGTAAGACAAGCTCGTATATTTCTTTTTGGAAATAGCTTTTAACGTTTAGGTTTCCATTACTTTTTTCTCAAGTGTAGCTTCGATCTGAAGATTAAACTTGTTTGAGATTGTGAAATAGATTTTGATTAAAATTACAGTAAGAAAAAATCAATCAAAAACAAGATTCAAAAAAATTGCAGCATTTATTGTTACCTGTACAAATAAGTTTTAAAGGATTTTCAATTTTATTCAAGCCTAATGCATTATTGTGAGAACTTTTTTTTAACGTATAGTCCATCACTATCTCCTACTTTTTTCCATCTCAATTTTTAAATTTCTTCTCAAAAAAAATGGGAAGTGTCTTTTGATGCGAACCACGAATCTATCCAATTTTGGAGTTCTTTAACAGATCAAGCCTGCTGTGTGTGCTGTGTCACAATCACGCACGACTCAACACAAGGTGTTCGTGCTGCTAAAGTAGATTTCGTGACAAGACACGACACAAGACGGCAATACTTAACACCACAGAACCTTTAGAAACACCGACATTTACATTTATGTATGTATTACCGTACAATAATCTAAAAATCAGTGCATCTCGAAAAAGCTTAACTTTCATTATATTTCCAAGCTTAAATACAGAGCTCTGAAACCGTTTAATTTAAGTTAAATTTTAGTCAGTCTACAAAGAATGTAGTCTGAATAGTAAAAGACACTTTGGCATACACAAGAACTGTACCAAATAAATTCTAAGAACTTAATGAATGTAGGTGCAAAATTAGGCTAAGAAAATAAAGTCGTGAGTGTCGTATCGTAATAAATTTATACATAAAACATTTCCTACCGTGCGAGTTTTAAATATGCCTTCGTGTTATTGTCGTGTTGCTCTGATAATACTCGACCCGCGCCCATCTTTAATTTGAACTAGGTAAGAAGGAAATAATAGAGATATAGGTTGTCGAATGTTTTTTTGTTGATATATTTTGCGATATTTCGGAATATGCTAAAGTCAAGATGAAGTGGTCCATCACTTCTAAATTTTTGGTAGTTTGCGCTTGAACTTAATGTTACCTCTTTGCACCCTATTCATGCTCTTTTTAACATATTCGATGGATTTGGATGATATATTAGCATTAAAATTAATAATTCCATTAACTTTTAAGATTTTACCTAGCATACTTTTGGGCGGTAGTAAATTTCGTTATATTGAGCGCTTGTTTTGAAACTGCTATATCTACGCTAGGAAAAATCTCAAAAATCTTTTGGATAGTTTATTTTAAAGTTTTGAGGTCATACATGGCGAAAAAGCCAATGAGAGTTAAAACCATATATTAAGTTCGCCATTCATCATGTCCAAAAAGGTTCAGAGTTGTCATTTTAAGTAATTTCAAGCTCAAACTACTACAAATCTAGACACTATATTCCATTTCGTTAAACTTACTCGTGTACAGCACACGTTAACAATCTAGCATCATCCACAGACCTTCAATGTTCTTTGAAAGTTCTAATTTTGTTTACTTGCGTAATTCCCGCAACTCGTTTCATTAAGATCCGATTTTTTTTCCAATTCTTTTCCCTTTTCTAATATCTGGTTCTTTCAAGGATGGTGAATCGTTTCGGAAAGATTAGTTGGTGGGCCAGCTTTGACTCTTTGCTGATTTTCTTCTCATTTAGGGCATCTCCTTGCCTGTGTCTCCTTGGTTTTGCAAACTCTTCCAATTTCGCTGATTCGCGGCTTACTTATGTGTGAGTGTGATTATTTTTTAATAAAAATTTTTGCTGCCAGGCATAGGCTACGCACTTTGTTTAACAAACATGACACCAACACACACGCACACCGTATTTGTTGTGTGCGGCTTTTGTAATTTGTTGACGCGGTTTTTCTGTTGCTAGGGTTAAAATAGGTCTGCCATGCTGCCTTAGCCGCGGGCTTCTTTTCACACAGAATCCAGCGATATAATGCATAATACAAAAAGTAATTTTGCGCATTTTTTAAGCTGCTGACAACTGTCGGGGGCTATACTATAATAAAGCACAGCTCGCTGACATTTAATTTATAAATAATAATCACATTGTCTGACTGCGCACATCCGCCGCAGCGGCGCCCCATCCAGCCCAAGCCCAACCAGCCAACTGTTTTAATGAGCCAGATACAATTTAACAACAGCTTCCTGTTTGGTTCCTGTAGCGACTGCATTTCAAATCTGTTTACTTCCTTGGCCAACAGCAGCCTCATCAAGCGAATTAGACCAAACCCGTAAATTTAGCTGATCTGAGCGGCGGAAGCGGGAGCTGGGAGCCCGAGAAGGCGAGTGGGTATGGACAAAGTTATCAGCAGGAAGCGGCAGTTGGGAAAACATATCAAATGTCGAAGTGCCAAAAACGTACAAAATAATGCTTATCAATTCGATGCGAATTGCATCTTCAAGATGCAGCCTGCTCGTATTTCGCAGTGCATTTCCAAGCCTTTGCATATAACCCTTCTGCCTGCAGTTGCATTGTTAGTGCTTTGCATAAACTGCAGTTTTTGTTTTATTTATTTTGTGTGAATATTTTGGGCAGGGGGTTGAATTCGGGGTTCCCTTTTTGCCAGAACTTGTTTCTGCTGTTAGTATATTGTGGTTAATCTTGTCGCCGTTGCCTTTTTATCTCGCATAAATATGGCAATCAAATGCTTGAGGACCAAAGGTGTCAGCATATTGTGTGTGTGTGTCTTGTTGTTGTGCGGACTCGTTTGTAATTTTTTTTTTACTTTTTTATTGCGCTTATAAATTCATGCAGACATGTTCTGCATTTCGACAGCTTGTGAAAAGTGAATCGAGCAGAAAATTTGAAACAATGCCAAGTTGAATAATTTGCATGTGGCGATTGGGGAAGTAAAAAATGACTCAACTAAGAAAAATAAAGTTCAATGTGAAGTTTTATTGTAAAGAGAAAAGACAATCAGGATTGTCTTCATTTTATCATCCGCAAACTTAAATGACGTTGCCTTAGCGTAACAGTTTCTAGTACTTGAAGTATTTTCGTTCTTATTTCTAAGTTAAAGTATACCTAGTGTGGGCAGTTTAAATGAGAATCTTAATTTTTACATTGGCTGTCATATGAAGTTAGATTACGCTTACGTTATAATATATACATCTGTATATTTAGAAATTCCTATTAACAAAAAGATAACAACATGTAAATGTAAATCGCTCATTTACTTCCACACTGTCATAACTCAAAATAAACCATTTTGTGAAAATCCAACATAAAGTTCTGAATGTATTTTACATAGCAAAAATAGTTCTTTAAGTTTTAAGTAAATCTGTTCAAATACAAATTCGTCTGTGCCAATGTTTTTATACCCCTGAAAGTGCTCTCTTAAATACTTTCAAAAAAAATTTTTTTCCCACAACGACCCGTTTTCCGACCGATCGTTTGAATGGGAGCTATATGATATAGTCATCCGACTTGGACAAAAATTAGAATGTAGAATTATGTGAAAGCATGTGAAACAAGCAACTACAAAATTGCATGATGCTACCATTAAAAACAAAAAAGTTTTTCTAACGAAGATTGTTTTTCAGACCTATCTCTTGTATGGCAGATATACCATATAATTGTCCGATTTGCATCAAACGTGCCAGAATTATAAAAATGCATAGATAAGCTATGAATACAAAATTTGGAGATGTTTCCATTGAAAAGAAAAAAAGATGTTCATACTAAAGCTAGTTTTCCCAACGATTGTTCCTATGGGAGCTATAAAATATAATCATCCGATCCGGTCGGTGCAGACATATTAGTAGCGTGCAGCAAGAAAAGAAGACTCTGTGCCAAGTTTCAGCCCGATAGCTTCAAAACTGAGGGACTAGTTCGCGAAGAAACAGACAGTCAGACGGACGGACAAGGCTCAATCGACTCAGCACGTCGCCCTGATCAAGAATATATATAGTTTATGGTGATAGAAATGAATATTTCTATGCGTTGAAAACCTCTGAGCAATATTATAGTACCCTTTGCAAGAATATGCCAATGAAGGATCTTCGCATAATATCGTCTGCAGCCTAATTCAGATATGTCTCTTTTGCTGGTACATGAAATTCCACCAGTATAATGATATACGGACATATTCTAAGATAGGAATATGAAATTTTTCCGCAACATACAACACGATGTAGGGAATATTTTTGTCTCATTAACTCAAATATCGTGTTTTTTGAGCTATGACATTGTAGAAGTAAGTGTGCGATATGTATTCGTCATCGCTATTACGGTCTCATTCTATGCGGAAAAGTTTTCTCTGCGAGCTAGGCCTATGCAGCAAAATTAAGAGAGCGTTACAAAACCTGTACGCTGATAATAATACCGCATTGTATGATGTACCACAATGTCGGATTGCTCCAACTGTATTTTATAAGGTTTTATATCCAAATCCTTTCCACGTAGTGGAGTAACAGAGTCAGAATAGCTGCAAAAGGCGCCGAATTCACAGTCACTAACAACACTGGCAGATAAAGCTGCCAAATTTTTTTTTGTCCGCGCTCTACGTATGCGTGTTGATGGTTTAATGTTCAATAATGTAAATTTGGTCACTAGATTCCGAATAGCCGCCTCAAAGGGACTAAATAATGATAGAAGTGCATGATCTTTATTGAGCATGCATATTTATAATAAATTTCAATAATCTTGAGGCATTGTTCGTTTGAAAGTCGACTCATGATTAAATTATAGACCAAACTGAACATGTTTGACAGTAACATTTGTTTTATTGGTAAGAAAACAAGTTTTGTAGTTTTTTTTTCGCTATACTTTGGTGTAAAACAGCTATTATTTATAAAATGTTGAATTAGTAAAAAATATATGAAGGACTGTACAGTGGGCTAGCTTGTATGGGAACTGCGGCCTAAAATAGTAGTAGTAGATGTATTGACCTGAAACATTGAAAATGGGATATAATAAACTGGGAGTGCTTAAGCCCGTACACTTCAACCCTCACCGCTCATTATACGTGACATTTTATGTGCCAGAAAAGAATACAAAAAATATTTTTTGATATTTGTGCTTACATTTTTTTTCTTTTTGTTTTGTTCTGTTGCTTTTGTATTAAAAGTCTCAGTTTAATCTAATACGAAAATACAATAAAATAAGCAAATGAGTTAATTAAAAATAAAAAATAAAATATATAAATAAGCTAGTATATAGATAAAGTCCTTCATATAAAAGATTATCCAGTAATTTAAAACAGTTTTCCATAAAATTGACTTATACTTCGATGAAAAACACAAAAATAATCAAACACATCAGAGACCAATGGTTCAAAACTAGTACCAAAATAAGCAAACGTTAGTCTTTGGGTCATACCACAACGCCTGGCACTTTCTGGCGGCTAAAATTTTAAAGTATAGAATCTTAAAAGTTTGTTCAACACTAACAAATAATTCCTATTGGAGGAATCGGAGGGGATAGTTACTATTACCTTAGTTGAAACTTCATCACATCGACAGAGGCCCATTAAAAATAGTAGCGACAGAACATAAATTTTATAAAAAGTGCAAAACAAATTCTAAACATATATAGTAATTTATTAAAAAACTAAGTAATAACCACTGTGCATTGGTCGTGTTCACCATACATCAAACATAAGTAATTATTAGTATGAGCGGAAAGTCATCGTGTTGCTTTTAAAAGATAGTTTGAGTTATTGACCATTTTATATCCATCCTAATCAGACAATGGTTCATTGCAATAGTCGAACTAGATCCATCGATTTCCTGCCATCGATTTGTGCTGGTGAACAAAGCCAGTCACTTTAATTCTGCTGGGTGGAACTCTATTAACTTCAGTTCTGCTTCTCAGATTCGCCATGATTTTTAACTATGGATTTCCATTACAAAAAACTTTTGCTCCTAATTATAGTAAAATACTTAATTTTTTTTCTCCGTCTATAATAATTTTGATTGATTTATCTATACATACTATACTACTGTGAGCAAAAAGTAAGGTACGTTTTCAATTTAAACTTCGCGGGCCTAACAATTCGGGCTAGTTCTTTTTTTCTTGAGTTGGCAGGACTGTTGATGACATCTGTGCCAAATTTCATGTGAATGTCATTATCAGTAATATATTTACGCTTGTGTTTTCCAAACGACCAAGAGTGCATTTTTCGATTTTTACAATGTCTGAGCAGAGAAGTGCCATCAAATTTTGTTTGCGGAATGAAATTTCGGCTGCGGAAACGTTGAGGATGTTGCGGAAGGCCTTTGGTGATTTGAGACTTCAAAGAGGGTCGAGAACGTGTGGATGACTTGGAGCGCTCCGGACGACCCTCGACGTCAACAGATGACCAACACGTCAATGAAGTGGAGGAATTAGTGCGCAAAAATCGTCGGTTGACTGTTAGAGACCTTACTGATATGATCGGAATATCAGAAAGATCTGTGAAAACCATTTTGAAAGACCATTTGGGCCTACGAAAAGTCAAATCTCGTTTTGGTACCGAAAGTTCTCAATTTTTTGCAAAAAAGTCATCAAAAATTCGACGCATATCGTTCCGCAACCACCGTATTCGTCTGATTTGGCTCCGTGTGACTTCTGGCTATTCCCAAAACTCAAGAGACCACTTCGGGGAACGCGTTTCGAGTCGATTGAGGAGATAAAACCAAAATCGAAGAAAGCGCTGATGGCTATACCGAAAAGGGACTATTTGGCATGTTTCGAGGATTGGAAAAAACGTTGGCATAAGTGTATTTTATCGGGAGGGGATTACTTTGAAGGGGATGAAATTGATTTAGAAGAATAAATAAAGATTTTGCATTTTTACAAACAAATTCACTTACTTTTTGCCCACAGTAGTATATATAAAATTGAAAGAATGTTTGTATGTTTGTTCCTTATGGGTAAACGAGGAGTTTATTCTCCTTTAGGGATCACGCTAATATCCAGATGAAGGTCCGTGATCAGGTAGGGTGGGTAAATTGTGGTCACACCGTCATCAGTGCCACATATGTTTGTGTCTGTGTGCAATATCTAGGTATAGGAGACCCTGTAAGCCTTTCTTGTTCCTTTTCTTATTTCTATCTGTCCTCTCTGCCAATCTCGTCTGCCTTTCGCACGTGATTAAATATAAGAATAATATTATCCGAGTAAGAGCGTTGTCCTGTCCGACTTATTTCTAAACCCCCCCATTTCTTGCCGACCAGACGGAAGCCGGAGCAAGCGCGTGCGCGGATGAGGTCAAACCCACCAGCTGCTCAGCCTTTGGAGTTTTCTCTAAGGGTCACTCGTTATAACTATCGTCTCTTCGTGATACGTTACAGTTATAATTAATAATTAATTTAATATTATTCTTTTATTTTGTCTAAACCGCTGAACCGATCTTTACAAATTTTTCACAGTATGTTCATGTCGATCAGAAAATTGTCATAGGCTATGTCTCATGTCTGTGACTTGGTGACTGTGACTTCAACCGTTCATCCGATTGAAACATTCTGGATTGGTTAAGCGCTTGCCGGTTAAGGTTTCTAAGTTGACGTAATGAAATGGACCAAAAACCGCGAAATTTGCAAAAAAAAATTATACCGATCATCCGATTGCGATGAAATTTTACGGAATCCAAAAATCCGCGAAATTTCTAAAATAATCATATGAATATCCATGAAAGCGCTTAAAGCTTAGATTAAAATCCAGCCGTGGGTAAATGGTCGATGCAGATTGAACGGCTGAATTTTCATATTTTTCAATTGAGCTTATATTATTATGAAGATTTCATAGGCGGCAATTGTAGACTGGTTAATAGGATGTGTATGCCAAACTGTCAAAAAAGCCGCGAAATAAGCAAAGTTACAGTTAAAACTTTCATTTTGTCACAATGCAAAGGACCCGGGCGACGCCGGGTATTCAGCTAGTTTTATATAAGTCCAAACTACTGCTCATTTGTCGATTTTTATTTTTAAAAATAAATCATGATTTTTTTCTGCCGATTTTTATTATTATTTAAGTATGATGATTATTCTTGATTTTTATTTTGTGTCCAATCAAAGCATATAAATTAGTCAGAGATTTTTTTTGATGGAAAATCAAGAATGTTGCATTGAAAATTGCAATTCAAATAATTTATTTCCCAGTTATTTTGAATGCAACCATTTTTGAAAAAGTGATCTAACTGAGTAGTAAAAACGATTTGGGTTCTATGACTTCAGCTTTAACATAAAATATTAGCTTAAGTGAATATTTCATTGCCCATTCCAATTATCAATGAAAGAATTGTCTTCAAGTGAACTCCCCAAGTGTCTCCGGCATTGAGCATTACTTTGCCATTATTGGGAGTTGCGCTCAAAGAGCGTCGCAGTGCATCAGGGGCAAGAGTCAATGCGCCAGCAACTTGCTGTGGTGAAATCCTCCCATTCGAGTGAGTGGAATTCGGAGTGAGATATTTTGCCTAAGCTGAAGGGGCAAATTACTCTGTTTGCCTGTGCGTGTGTGTCTGTGTATTGGTGTGGCACATTTTTTTTAAGTTCCTGAAACTGAGCTGAGTGACAGCTTTGTGTGTGTGTGAGTGTTTTTTTGTTTGCTTCTTTTGATTTCATTTTGGGTGGTTGCTGCATTGATTGAGCATTTCTTTTATATGCATAATTTGAGTTGCTGCTACTTTAACCCTAGGAAATGTGCAAGAGCCAAATTGGTATTGCTGCCCATCATCATCATCATCAGCAGCAACAGCAACAGCAACAGCAACAGCAGCAGCAGCAGCAGTGGCAGCGGCGGCAGCCTCAGTAACCAGTTGCATGCAAAATGCATGCAAACAGGTGTGCAAATAACATCAGCCAGGCCAGTCGGCCCAGCTTCAAGTCGCTTGGGCGCAATCTGCAACAGAAACTCCCTGCAGCGAAGTGACTGCCACGGCCCTGGCCCTGCCCTGCCTTGCCTTGCCTACCGCCCCCCCACCGACAAGTTGCCGTGGCTAAAGTTTTCAGCGCTCATATCTTTTAGAATGATAATAGTTCGCCTTCCGTTCGGCTGCTCCCCAAGCACATAATGTTTTTCCCGTTCAGCTGTTGCTGCCATTATGATCCATCCCCCCGCCCCCCTCCCAGTCACCGTCCCTGCGCTCATTGAACTCGACTTGGGCTAGTTACGTTTTGGGCTTTCATCTGCTCTGGCGTGGCTTTGCCTAGTCTTCGGCTTTGGTTTATTAATCTCTCCCTCTTTGCATACAGCGTTTTCTTTTGTTCTCTAATGGAATTTGCCGTTTTCCTTAACGTGTGCTCTGATTTTCAATTAATAGTTGCAGTTGTCTGTCATTTGTAAGGCTATTTAGTTGGTTTCTCATAACGGTTGCCATTTTTAATTCACCTCTTGCCTCAATGACAAACTCGAACACAAATCGGTGTTTATGTTTGCGCGAGTGTCATGTTTGTGTGTTAGCCCCTGCTCCAGTGGCCTGTTCTGTTAGGCTGGTCAATTTGTGACAGTTATTGTTGGCCAGAGCACAGTTTTGATTGACTTTGATTTAAGCTGGAGACAGATCGCCATTCAAACCAATGTTCATTGATTAAAACTTTTGTCCGCTGTGAATAGAATGAGATTGTGTTAATATCGCTTAATCAAATTGGTAATTACCACTAAGTTGAATGACAATATGGGTTATTAACTATTAGAATTGACCCACTTGGCATCTAAGATCGCACTTACTAAATTTTACAAGCCCGACTTTAAAATACTCTGTATCAGCGAAAGTGTATGCTCTATATCTATATCTATTAGAGAAATCACATTTCAAAAGCTCTCTTTTTTGTCAACATTATACAGGGATGTTCTACAAACCTCAAAGTATCCCAAGGGACTTGTCATGGTTTCCGAAACCTCTTGTCGTTTTAAATATTAACATATTTAACTACTTGAATGTTCAATGAATACAAATTTGTTGTTTAGTTCTGAAGTATTTACCTCCAAAGCAATTCAAAATTCAAGGAACAGCAATAACCAAGTATAAACAAGAGTTGTAGATCTTTTTCTATAAAAATGGATCATGTGTTTAAAACTTGAAAACGACTAGACCAAATTACACTGAAGTAAAAGGCTGAAAAGACTGAAAATAGTTATTTTCAGTGGGAATAAAATGTTATGTATGACTAAGCTTGAAACGCGATTGTGTTAACCATGCATTGTATATTTTGACGTTATTGACGTAAAAAATCGATTTATAAACCATAGTGAATTGTAAACAAGAAAGAAAGTCGGTCAAGCCCGACTATAACATACTCTATACCAAGGATATTATACGCTTAGCATAAATTTTGATACTGCAGCCTCTCGAGCTTGTATCAAGCTCAGTTTAGAACGTTTCGCTACTGAAATTTCAATGTGGTGATCAAATCAATCTTTTCGGGTTTGATTATTTTCTGTCTAGTATTCCGATGCCTTGATACTTTATGGAAGGACAGCCGATCATGTTTCCTTTTGTCATGAAGTTGTGCGAATGTATGTAACAGGGAGAAGGAAACATTTCCGACCCCATAAAGTATATATATTCTTGATCAGAATGAACAACCGAGTCGATATAGCCATGTCCGTCTGTCCGTCTGTCTGTCTGTATGAACGCGTCGATCTCAGAGACTATAAGAGATAGAGCCACACATTTTTGCATGAAGGTCGACATATGCTGTACGCAGATCAAGTTGGTTTCAGATTTGGAAAATTCCCCCCCGTCCCCCTTTTTATCGCCAAAAAACCTAGACCTTCTTTAGAAATCCTAGACCTAAAACGCCGTCACACCCACATTTTTCAAGTTAGAGCCTCGTGGTTTAGTATACAAGAAGCTAAGCCCAATATCTATCTATTCTGAAAAGTACAATCGGATCGGACAAAAATCACTGGAGCTATAAGCGAATCAGTTGAGCTGATAAGATCACCCCCTAGTTGTTGGATAGGACTAGAAAAAAGGGTTGCCTACATTTATTATGACAATTTTGTTACAAAAACCGTTTACATTCATATTAAAAAATTCAAAAACAAATAAATGAAAAGAAATGAACAGGGTATTTTGTGGTCGGGAAACTCGACTACAGCGCCTTTACTTGTTCTTTCTCCTAATGCTGCAATTATATTAAATTTATAATTTTAAGAGCAACTCCTAACAATACGCAAGTTCAGTGAGAAATCTTTCAAAATTCCAATGGACATGTACATGTTTATGGAAATAAGCATAAATAAATAGCCAAAAATATTTCAAATTATTTATTTGCCTTTAACTCTAAAAAAAATGAATGTTTTAGTTGTAAGAAATAATATAAACTAATTATTCCTCTATATCTAAAGAAAATTTCTTGATTCTGGGCAGTTTTCTTTCACATTTGATAAGTTTTGGGATCTCTTCTCTCAGGGAAAAATCGCATAGTAAAACCTAACACAATCATATTTGATTTTACTATGCCCCCTTTGTATTCAAATTAATTAAAAAGCATTTTGAATTGACCAAAAACATATTAAATCGGCGAATTTCAGTTACCCCTTTCATATTCCCGATGCAGGAAACTCCAACTTGAGAATTACAAGCGGCCATATTTTTGCAAAATCGTGTTCAAGTCCATAAAACTTTTTAAAAACAAGAAAGAAAGTCGGTCAAGCCTGGCTATAACATACTCTGTACCAACAAAATTATAAATTTTGATGTTTCAGTAGCAGCTGAAAGCAGCGCTGCTATTGCTCTGCAGCAGCGAACAATCTTTTGATCATAGCTCGACAACCATTCCATTGGCGGATCCTGATTACAAAATATGTTCAGAAGCAACAAACCATCTATCAGACGGACATGACTCGGCTGCTGATCATGAACTTTTATACTGAATAGGGTCGGAGATGCTTCCGTCTGGCTTTTACATACTTTTGCACAAACTTAATATGCTCTATGTACCTACGGTACAGAGTACAATTAATATAATTCGCAGTTTTTCAAAACCAAATCTAAAAGATTTCTACTCTTGGATTTTATTACAAAGAAATCTGAGTATTGAGGTTGGCTGGCTGGTAAAATTAACTGTTTCCAATATTAAATGTAAAGTGTACACACAATTTAGGACAGCTGTGCACTATGTGTTTTTCAGAAAGACGACTTTGAACAACCAGCAGAAAGAAAATGACTTTACAAAAACTTCTTGGAGTCTTGGAGTTGTCCTCCTCTTCTCCCCTTACTCACCCTCTTCCATTTCCTTTGTTATACAAAGAAAATATGATTTCCTTTCTAAAATTTAGAAAACGATTTTCTTAAACTAAGAAAACGATTTTCTTAAACTAAGAAAATATTTTGTGGATTTTAGGAAATTTTTTCTTAATTTTAGAAAGTATTTTCAGAATTTTAGTACCAAAATTTCTTGAATTATGTTAGAAGTTATTCAATTTTAGAAAGTTCCAGTCCTATTGCAGGATATATTTTTTTCAAATATATGGGGAAATCGCTTTTGACGCCTTTTTTGAGGCTTTGAAAGCTCTGCTTTTCATTTCTTTACATTTCTAAATTGTATAATTCGAAAATAGCTTCTAAGCAACTCGTTCAATTGTTGTCATCTAAAGCACTACCACTTTCTGCCCAATAATCGTGTTGCTTCTTTATGTTCGTTAAGTATTATGGGATCATCAACCAACACTTCGATGGCGTATTCAATAGCATTCCCCACCGCTGCTGCTTCAGCATCAACTTCAATCCCAGTTAACATTCGAATCGACAACTTCAAAGTGCAAAAACTCAATGCGGCACTTTGTGTTCAACGTTTGGGCCAAAACGTTGCCAATTTTTGTTGTTGTATCTCACATTTTTTTGTTAGCCATTATTGTAGTTGTTGTAAATTTTGTTCAAGTACGTCAAGTTCGATTGCGTTCTTTACCTTGAAATCTTGTTTTCTATCCGTTGTTAAATTTTTGTTGCGGCTCGGCATTGCCTTTTGTTGTTGTTGTTGCTGTGGCTGAAATGCAGCTGCAAATCTTTTGCATGCACCGCGCCCGCTTCCCACCGCCAGTGCCCAAATGTACTCGTATTATTTATGCATTTTCCACGTCATCAATTGCTGTTTCTTTCTTTATTCTAAATACTCAATTTGCATTTATTTATAAGCCAGAGATTAATTTGTGCGCTGCTAAATTCAATTAAATTGTTTAATACATTTCGGTGTAATTTGTTATTGTTGCTATTTATGTGCTTTTTTTATGATTTTGTTTTGATATGTTTTATTAATTTTTCTCAGCAATCAGCGGCGACGCTGGAGTAAAACGCGGAAATTGGCGACCGTTCGACTAAATGCCAATGGCACACACTTATAAATAATAAATTTCAAAATAATTACATTTCAACGTTGGACTGTGACTGTGTGCGTGTGTGAGTCTGTTTGATTTGCATAGAGCCTTGACATCAAATAAAACAACAACACACACACACACACAAATATTACGTATACGCGGGCCGAAGTCGGCGGTCTGGCAACGCCATGCCCCTAGCCCAAAATGCAACGCTTCGCTGCATACGCAAACCGAAAAAACGAATCGTCAATGCAGTTCCAGTTGCCGTCAGCTTTTCTATTGCTATTTAGTTTTGGCTGCGCTTGGCCTCCATTTTGGCATGCATTCATAACGCTGCATGGCAAGCCGAGGTTTTCATTGGTTTCCAATTTTGCTATTCGAGCCGCCGTCGCGCCGCCGCCGCCGCCGCCGCTTTGTGCCTAAAATCTATCGTTTGCGTTTTGCTTTTTGTTTCATTTTTTTTCGACTTTTTCGCTGTTCGTCGCCAGCAACCTCGAACTTTAGAATTGCTTGCAATGTTTATGAGAGCATAACATTTAGTTGAATTTGTTTCCATTGTAGAACTACGTGTTTTTCTTTTTATTATTATTTTTGTTATACTCTCGGCTGTAGGCTTAGGTGACCAAGGGCAGCAGCAGCAGCGTACATATTCGGCTTTTTTAGTTTGCGTGCGATTCAAGCAGCTCCAATTTCACTAGGCAACAAACTAAAGAGCGACCAAATAAAAAGTACATTATTAAAAATATTTCTGTGGTGAAATTTTTATTAAAGAATTTGTAAGTCATAAAATGATTGTTTAGATAATGAACTTAAGCACAAAGACTTTAACATTTGAAAGTTATTTAACTTTTCGCTTGGGATTTAATTATACATTTTCTATATTGTCATAAACTCCAATCATTAACCTTAAAGTTAATGAACTTAAGACAAGCTCAACTGAAGTTTCTTTCCACCTTAATTTCTACACTCAGGAAAAAACATAGTAAGACGCAAAACAATCATAATGGATTGTTCCATGCCCTCTGTGTATTGAAATTTATAAGAAATCACTTTGTATTGACTAAAAGAATATTAAAACAGAAAATTTCACTTACCCCTTTCATATTCACAATGCCAGGAAATCCAACTTGAGAGTTACAATCGGTCGTGTTATTGCAAAATGAAATCTTTTAGACAATTCAATCCAAGTAATATGTTCAAGTCCAAAAGACACGAGTTAAAGTCCCCTCCAGAGTAAGCTAAAAATTTATACAATTTTATATAATAATGTAATTCGTAGTTTTCCAGCACCAAATCTAAATCTGCTCTTGGATTCATTTCAAAAAACTGTAAAATAAAAAATAAAACTTAAAAATTTGAATTTTCAAATTGAAGTGTGCACACTTCTGTTTACGAATATCATTTATCAAGATGAATCAATGGTGATAATATTAAAATCAAAGAGAAAATATTAAAACATCAGAGCATTTTCCCTCAGTGTAACAGTTCTCTGCTAAGAGCTACAACGTTGTCCGCAGCAAACCAAGAAGCCAAATATCCAGTTCATGATTCAAATAATTTATAAGATATGGTTTTGAACCACGTTTAAGCCGGTTCAAAGCGGTCCTGAACCAGTCATTCAATTAAGCATATTTTGTAGACTCTGCCGTTAGGATTCGCTGTTAGACTGCAGATCCTTTCTCTTGTGCGAAATTGGAGATTGAGAGAAGCTCGACCAAGCTGAATTTACTATTAGGTGACGTATTCCCCGCATATGCTCTCTTTTGAGGGGCCTTATTTTGACAGTTTGAATCAAAACGTCGGTGAGAGAGTTTGTGTTATTAGTTCGTATGTGTATATATGTGTATGATTTTTTATTAGATTACAATATGTCCACGAAATATTGCAAGTTATGCTTATCGAGAACGAGCTGTCATCTGAGTCGAGAGAGCGAGGTGAAAAAATAAGGCCCCTCACCCCTACGGAATACGTCACCTATATATAAATTCACCTTGAGCTCGACTTTGGCCCCTTTGAGCCAATGTTTTTGTGCTAATCTTAGAAAAAAACACAATTTTATATTGAAATTCTTGTCACCTTAAATTTAAATAATGAAGGGCATAAAACCTTTTGGATCCTAGTTGTTTAGGTAAATTTCTTAAGCTCTAATTGGAAATATTTCTCAGCTGACTCACAAATACTTTACTAATATGGACAGTGCTTGTATTTGTGAATAAGCTGAGACAAATTTTCAATTGGAACTTAAGAAATATTACAAATTACCAGCACCTTAGAACAAAAAAAATAAGGTCAATTCTCAATGGTATGCAACAATTGCCATTTCCGAGGTTCTGGCAGAATAAAGCAAAATCAACTACCTTCACCGCGATAATGTGAGCTCTTACAGCATACAAGACAGAGTATTTAGCACTCAAAACATCGAATCAATTATTGAATCATTTAATGACTTGGCACCTACCAAATGACGTCTGTTTTTTCTCTAGGTCAACGAAGTGAACTTTTTTCGACGCCAAAAGAGGTTGATGAAGCCATCAATTTTTTGGTTTTAGAAGTGAAAGATTTTAAATTTAAAAAAAGTAGTCAGAGTGACCGTTCCAATCGCTCTAACCATCTATCTCTATCACTATCTGTAACATTCTTGTACAGGGTGCGCCATATAAAGTGTCGGTATGGCAACACTGAATAACTTTGACATTTACCAACCGATTGCTTTTGTTAGACATGTTTTGGAAACATCAATCTAGTCTAGTCCATTTTGACCATGGAACGCTTCACACCAAAACAACGTGCCGAAATAGTGACGCTGTTCACTACGCCGACGCAGACACAGAACCAGATTTTTGGAAACAAACTTTGATGACCGATGAGGTCCATTTCAAGCTTTCTGGTGGTGTTAATAAGCAAAATTGTCGCACATGGGGCACGGAAAATCCCCACCGCATCCATGAAATACCTTTACACGACCAAAAAGTGACTGTTTGGGCCGGCGTTTGCGCCAAAACCAAAATGCCGCAAAAAGGGCACATTTTTTTGTGGCCAATAAAGGCGGCCACTTGATTGATGTTGTGTTCAAAAAGTAGTCGAAATAAATGGTACAGGACCAAATTAAAGGAACAAGATCAACATATAGCAATCGGTTGTTTGTTTTTATATTTATTCAGTGTTGCCATACCGATACTTTATATGGCGCACCCTGTAGGTCTGCTGGTGTCATTAGTGAGCGTTAGTCTGTCGTTAACGACAGGTAATGCATCGCAGCGCCAGTCAAAAACATGAACAATAATGTGCACCCACTACCACATGGTAATGCAAAGTCGTACCGATCGGCCACCGACCCACATAAAATTCGTTAGCCATATACTTGGCTGGTGGTTGGACTGTTACCAAGTTGTCCTTTCTAAGCATTAAAGGAATCGTTGCGCCCTGGTACATGCGCACGAGAAGGCTGGAGTAGGATCTTAATGTGCCTATGATAGGCAACGTTATTAACAAACAAGCTGCAGACTACTTCGAGAGGCTCAGAGGAAACCCAAATTGGCTAGAGAGGCAAATACTTCGGAAAAGGAGAATAAATGGCGACGGAGCCCGAAAAAGACTCATGAGAATATTCCCTTAGCGACTCCCAAGACGACGAATCTGATCCTCCCACACTGACAGTTTTTATTTACATTAACTTAGATGTCAGATTTCTGCCAAACTAAGTGGAATCATGGAAAAGCATAGCAAACTAAGAAATACAAAGTATGTAGGAGTTTTCTTAGAAAACAAAAATGATTTTCTCACTAAAACCAGTTTCTCGACCGATCATTCCCACGGCAGCTATAACCTATAGTCATTCGATTTTGACAAAAATTTGAAGAATTGTATGAAAGCTTATAAACTAAATACTTGCAGATTTTAAAGAGGTTTACATTGAAAACAAAAAAGTATTTCTTACTAAGACTATTTTTCTAACCCTACTTTTGTAGGGCAGCTATACTATATAGATGTCCGATTTCGACTAAACTTTGCAGAATCGTGGAGAAACATTACAAACTAGTAAATACGGAGTTTGGAAACGTTTGCATTAAAAATAAAAAAGTTTTGCTCACTAGAACTAGTTTTTCGACCGATCGTTTCTATGACAGCTATACGTTATAGTCATCCGATCCGGCCGGTTCTGACAAATGTGCAGCGTAATTCGATGGCATATCTGTGAAAAATCTGAGAATTGGTTCCTTTTTGATAATCCAGAGAATCCCTAAGAAGTATAGTAATGGCAGCGTACATTTTCACTGATCGATCTGCTGATCTCTAGTGATGATATTCAATTTGAGGTATGTATGCATCGCCACGAAATAAGTGATATTGCTATAAAAAGCTGCAAATGTAAGTCGAAAGGGTTTTTCCGATACCGATATGCGTGTCTTGGTCCCTTTTGTGCACTTTATCTTAAAAATTCGGGCCTTCGATAAATGAATAGAGTAAACCAGCGCCTTTTTAGGAGTTTTTAGGACGTTGAGCAGAAACTAGTTGATGTATCATTTATTTTCTGATATTTGCTCAGCGATCAGTTACGGTAAGAAAGGAGCAACAACTTCATTCCCATATTCTTAACTTAGCTATCTGACGCTTCTTCACGCTAGGACTGTCCATTCATATTACATGAATTAGTTTAAAAACATATCCCAACAAGGTGCGAAGAAGAGGCATCAGTTTCGATACTCAAATCTATTGTTTTTAATTTTCATGCATTTCAGCAAAACTCCGTAAAACACGCTTCAAGGTTTATTCTAATCACAGGAATTTTTCGAAAAGTTGTCTCACATATCTCCATTAGACGTTTCGTTTGGTTCTCACATTGGCTAAATATTGTAATTAAAATGCAACTAATTTATTCAAGGTAATTGCACAAAAAAGGCAGCAAAAATGTTGGCAATCAACCATATAAATAATAACAACAGTGTACGAAAAAATCTAAATAATATAACCAGTTATTGTAACTGTGGTTGTTGCTGTCGTTGTTCATGCGATCATTTGGTTATTTTTATTCGGACAACTTCCAGTTTATGGTGTGCCAATTGCACAGGGAGTCTGTTAGCCATATCTATATAATATATTTACTTGGTTAAGATAGCTGCCTTGATTTGTGGTCTATATATGTATATCTATGCATTAATTGTCAGGGAAAACGAACACGTTAAGCCAAGCACTAAATGAGTTTTCTGCGCAACAAGTGAGTCACGATTTCCCCCGCCCAAGTCAGGCTCCTGTGGCAGCACTTTGGTTTCACAACGATAAATTCACGTTTCCTGCAGCATGTCCGTGCCACAGGAGTAACCACAGCAGCAGCTCTGGTCTGTGGGTGTGAAAGCTTCCGGAAGTGGGCGCGCTTTGTTTCCGGCCGGGCATTACCAAAAAGTGGCCAGCAGAACTTCAATGTGCCGTTTGCCTGATTTGATACAAAGCAATCCAGTGGCATTAAGGTCAAGAGCACACACACACTCACACACAACTAGCCATTTATCAAGCCAAAAAGCTTAAATCGCCAACCAGCTAACTAACCAAGCAAGCTGCCTAGACAACTCAAAGCCAGGGGCAAGTGCAATGGTAAAAATGCAATAACTAAACGGCTGGCCAACTGGCAACGGCTTTGGCGTCGACGTCACTGCCGCAAAACTTGTCTTGGACCCTGGCTTGCTTGGGAGCGACCTTAACGTCCGGCTGGCAAATGGAAATCATGGCTGGAAGCCAGCAAATGGCAAATGTGTGTTACTGTAACTGAGCCGCGTGACTTCCTTCCTGTTGGCCAAACAGCTGCTGGGCCAATCAGCTAATCAAATGGCTCCGAAATGTTGGCCTCAAATACTCAAACTGAAATTTAATATTAAGAATCCAACTGAAAGATGTTTCTATGCAAATCAAATATCTGCGAGATAAATAACTTAATTTACTTATTTATATTTCCTCTGACAATTTGGCTGCTAAATTGACTTGATCTAACATTTATTTAATTTCTACTTACTTTCCCGGACAATGGTCACTTGATGTACCTAGAATTAAAAGTGGTTATACCTGGGAAATGCAGCTTCAAAAGCCGTAGAGTTGAGCTAAAGCCACGGCATATGCCTACACTACACTTTTACCTTGAATCGCAAGTACGAGGAGTACATCCAGGGGACTTCTGGTTAATGTGTAGCGTCCCCAACACTCGTTCTATTCGACTTTTGCAGTACTGTTATTGTTCCAATCTATCCAATCGACTAAATTTTTATTTTAATGGCTATGGACAATTAAAGTGTAAAGATACCATTCTAAGGCAACTGTATTCCCATCATGCTTCTTTCATGCCTAGTGCTTCGCATATGGCTGCACTCTTTTAACTTTGATTTTTGGCGCTGTTACGCGCGTGGTCCATGAAATATGTCTCCGTTTGTGTTCCATCGAAGGTCTTCACTTCGACTTCCAGTCCAGGTAAAGTTAACAAGCATTAAGTTTATGTTTGATAGAAAAAGGCTTTGGTGAGCCTTTTCACATACACATGGCCTAGCCAGTGATGTAGTATCCTCCCGCTGGCACTGCTTCGTCGCTGAACACAATTTTCCCATTAAAAAGTAAGGTAAGTGAATTTTTATAACATAATTCATTAATCTGCAGGCGTGGCTCGTTTGAAACTCGATTCTTGGTTAAATTATATACCAAACAGAACATGTTTGACAGTAACATGTGTAACGAAAATAGCTGACTTGCCAAAAACAGTGTTGCCAAATAGAAGCGGCCTTAAGTATTGGAAAAAGGAAAGGAAATCAGGATCAAAACTACACACTTCTATCCAGAATTTCTTCATCGAACTTTTGACCTTAAACTTTCTTGTTCCATGTGTACAAATCTCAATTTTTATACCCGTTACTCGTAGAGTAAAAAGGGTATACTAAAGTCGAGCAAATGTTTGTAACAGGCAGAAGAAAGCATCTCCTATATCATAAAGTATGTATATTCTTCATCAGCATCAACAGCCCAGTCGATATAGCCATGTCCGTCCGTCCGTCCGTCCATCCGACCGTCCGTCTGTATGAACACCTAGATCTCAGAGCCTAAAAGAGCTAGAGCAACCAAATTTTAGATGTAAGCTAGTATTGTCTGCAGGCAGATCAAGTTTGTTTCCCGCCCACCCCAATAAAAAATGTTGAATATCTCCCACAATTTGTAAGCAATCGAGCTCAGATTTTGCAGTATAGTGCATGTGGCCAATATGTACAATCTCATAAAGATTTCGTGAAGATCGGATATCAAATGGCAGAGTTAAAAAAACGTTGCATACGTATCTGAGCCGCATGAATTTATTAAACACTAATTGCCTTGAGTAACGGGTATTTCGAAGTATTAACTTACGCTATCGTTTCTCTGAGCGTATATGAAGTCACAACTTCCTAAATGTTATTACCTCAGTTGAGTTAAGTAAAATAAACTCCATCCAGCAAATGTCTTAGCATGTAACTTAACATTATTTGTAGCTACTTAGACAGAAAACGAATATAAATTTAACTATTTACTCTTTGGTTTAACTATGGTGGGTGGAAATTAGAGGGTAAAGTCTTCCTTCCATCTGAAAGACGAAAATTAGAGGAAAGCTATCTTCGGCTCGGCCGAATTTTTTATACCCTTGCAGCACTGTTTTCTAACTAATTTGAAGCACATTTCCACAAACAAGTTTTTTATCAATATTCTCTTAAGATTACTTCTCCGACTCAACTTTTCTATGACAGCTGTACTATAAGGACGTCCGATTTCTACCAAACTTAGTGGAATCATGGGAATGCATAGCAAACTAAGAAATACAAAGTTTGGAGACGTTTGCATTGTAAACAATACAATCCGATACTTATGCTGCGTATTAGTACTACAAGACTTTGTGTAAAGTTTTGTTATGATATCTTTCAAAATGACGGAGGAAATCGAATAGAATCGCAGCTCGTCATGCTGATCAAGAATATGTATTAACTTTACGTGTTCGGAAATGCTTCCTTCTATGCGTTACAAACATCTACAACAATGGTATAAAAATAATTTTATACTTGTTTACTTTTAAGTGTCTGCATATGTTCATTTTATTCATTTCATTTCATTGTTTAGTTCACATAAAGTCATTTATATTCAAATCTAGTATAAAAACTTTTATTTGCGAATTGAATCTATTCACCTTAAATTATACTATGCTACTTTCTTTAGCAGTTTACACCGCAGAAACTAAGTAATAAGACCACGGTTGTGGAAAAACTTAAACTTTGTGATTCATGCTTAAATTATAATTCAAATTTTTTGTCAGGTTCTCTAAAGCAACGAGCCACGTAACTTGTAAAAAAGTATACACTGTAAAACCAAATAGCATTAAAATCAAGCTTTATAAACAAATTAGACTAAATGGAAATTATTAAGCAACTAAAATTTACAAAATTGAAACTGCATCCAAAAAAACTTGAACTTTTTTTTTTGCATAGGTTGGACCTAAAAGCCCAGCATGCATAATGAAGAGTGACAATAGAACTGTCAGACTCATATATTATTGAGCTAAGAAGGTCTCCAAGATATATTTAAATGATAAAATGTTTGATTCTTGCCCTTCTGGTTAGGGGGGTCTTCCATTTATTATTTCTGCTGAATTATTTGTGGCTGCAACTTGAGCTGCATTAGGAAAGGTCAGTGCCATCTTGGCTGTCGCCTGTGCCTCAAATGCATCAAAACGCTCTTTTTGTCGGTCGTTGCTGCGGCAACTGCGTTGTGTGCGTCTCTCTCTCTCTACTCGGTTGGGGACGGGGTCGGTTGGTCGGTCTACGTTTCGCGCTTACTTGCTTTTAATTCTTGCATTGCGTTTCAAGTTGCAGGGCACTCAAACTCACCAACACACACACTCACACACACATGCGGTTGAATGCAGCTGCAGCTGCCGCAACTGCAGCAGAAATAGTAGAGCCAAGAACCAAGAACAGAGCCGAGAACCGAATCGACACAAAAAACGCGCAACTCATTTAAAAATGCCAACGTCCATCAACGAGGATCGCCGAAGATGGCAGAATTTGTTGTCGTTTCGCTTTTTTGTCAAATTGTTTTGCTGAAATTTCTTGAGAACTTTTGCATTGTATTGCATTATATATTTGCCCCCCCTCCCCTCCTCAGCAGCGCTTCCTCTTGTTTGCTGCCGCTGAGACAGAGCGAGATGTCCGAGGAAGTGGCCACCGACTGCAGATGACAATGAACTGTTCTGTTTGGGTTTGCCAGTTGGATTCGGACCACAGCTCACATTTCAGCCTTACATAATAATCGCCTGGCAACCGAAAACCTTTCAATTAGATTATTTCATTAGCTTTTTAATTAAACGAGAAGTGGAAATTCCTTTTGCACAGTTTTCACTTTATCAAATTTTTCCATCTGTTAGGAGACTTTCTGCTAATTGAAATGAGAAATGTAAAAAATGCGAAAAAAAAGTAATTGAAAAAACTGAGGAAAATGTCATTTTCGCAAGCAAATTGGATTACATTTACGGCAATTAAATGAAATGCTGAAATATTGTTTTTAAGTAGAGCTGGACATGTGCATTTAAGGTCGAACAGGTCTATTTATTTGCACACAAAGCACACAGAGTGCTGCCTGGAAAGTGTTTTGGTCATTTTGTGGTCCTGTGTGCTCAAACATTTTTGGACAGCCCCGGGGGCTCTGGCTAAAAGTGCCACAATTTGAGGCATCGGCACCTGTTGTTGGCCACTTAAAGCTAATTTCATTAGGTGCCTGGGTCAGCTGCAGACCGCAGGCTGCTGTTCACACCACAACAACAACAACGGCACTGAAAGTGATTATGGCATCTAAATCGAAAATTGCATAGCACTTTCGTTTTCAATGCACATGCACCGCCACCGGCACAGGCGCAAGCACAACCAAACACACACACACACACACACACACATACGTGTTGTCGGCAAACTGGCTGGCTTAGTGGCGCACTGTCTGCAGCAACAATTCCATGTGCAACACACACACACTCATCCATATGCCACCCACCTGTTGAATGCAACCAACTGGATTAGTGTCTGCTGCAGCTTCGTGCTATGCATTTTCATTGAAAATCTAGTAGCATCCATTACAGCACCAGTGAACGCACTCTCACACACACACACACTCTTAATTGATGGTGTTTGCATAATTTAGTTCAGGGTCATTTGTGTACGTTTTCACTTCTGGTCAATGTTTTAGAACCGGCCAATTTGGGGTTTGCTTATTTTGGGTGGCAAATGATTTATTCATTACGTATACGTCATGTGGTCTGGAGTGTGACTAAATCTAAATGAAAATTGGACGGTGACTGGGATAAAGAGGTTTTGATGATGTTAAGCAGCATGCGGAAGTGCCCTTAACAAAATTAACAAACACGACTTGCAAAGCAAAAGCCTTGCCGTATACTTAATATACTGATTCGAGCTGAAGTGCAGGGATTTCGACTCAGAAAACATATCGCTTACGGTAGGTTTCGAGTAGCTTTTGTAATTTTGAAGACTTTTCTTGTAGCCTCTTTAAGGTGTGCAGTATTTGATTTGTAATGTAACCTTGAAATGATGATAAAGGATGACTAAAGGTATAGGAATAAAATACCTGGTACTTTTTGGGCGTTCCGAGCAAAAACAAAAACATCCAAATTGATTGATAATTACCTAAAAGTGACCTTATTATGAGAAAAGCCAAACCCAAAAATTGAGTTTTTAGAGGCAGCTCTACGCTTAAAACGACTTAAGACAAAGCTTTGAATTTCGTTATCGAATGTTCAGGATTAAAAAGTCCTTTTGACAACAATTTTAAAAATATTTTTTTCGAAAGAATTTTTTGAAAATAAATTGATTTCCTTAGAAACTTAGCACATCATCAATCCTACAAAAAAATTTAAAAAAAAAACACACATGTAAAAACCGCTTTTCTCCCAAACATTTTGCTTGATTGTAACTTGAAAATTTAAGAAGTTCTAGAAATTTTATTCATATAATTTCCAAAAAATCAATGTGGAAAATGTGCCAAAAATTGCTGATAAATTTAAAAAAAAACATTATATTATTAGCCACATATTTTCCACAAACATTGCAATCAAATATATTATCAAAACAATATTAAAATGAGAGCGTAAGTTACAGTCGGCCCTGCCTGACTTCGAAATACCCGTTACTCAGGGCAATTAGTGTTTATTACACTGAAAAAAGAAATCAATCCGAAAATTTATTGAAAACAGGGTAATCCCGGATAGGGATCAACCCTTAAAAGATTGATTTCACTCACAATTTGTTTTTTTTCATGCCATAAAACAGGATCATTTTAAGCCTGCTCCGGGATTACCCTGTTTTCAATCCCATTTCGGATTGATTTTAGATTTCTTTTTCTGTGTAACATCATGCGGCTCAAATAAGTATGCAACGTTATTTTAACTCTGCCATTTATTATCCAATCTTTATGAAAATTTGTGAGATTGCAGATATTGTCCACATACACCACACTGCAAAATCTGTGCTCGATATCTTACAAAATGTACAGATATTCAACTTTTTCTTGGCCAAAACTTAAAACAGACTTGATCTGCGTGCAGACAATAGGAGTCTACATACAAAAATTTGGTTACACTAGCTCTTCGAGTCTCGAGGTGTTCATACAGACAGACGGACAGACGAACATGGCTATATCGACTCGACTATTGATGCTGATCAGGAATATATATACTTTATGGGGTCTGATACGCTTCCTTCTACCTGTTACAGACATCTGCACGACATTAGTATACCCTTTTTACTCTTCCAATAACGCCAATTATTCAACTCCAACAATTTTGAAGATATCGAGTTTATATAAGATCGGATAATAAATGCCAGAGTAATAAAGGTTATAAAAACCGTATAATATTGAAATCAGAGCTGCAAACCAGTTTTGAACCGAACCGGTTCGAACCCGGAATCCCGACTTTGATCCGAACCTCTTAAGGTATTAAAGCTGAAATGAACCCGTTCCGAACCCAAAGTTTCGGTTCGGTTCAACAACAATTATAAATTTGAACTATTTCCCAGTAACTTCTTCTGTTATCCTGATAGAATTATCCACATTACTGTGGAAACACTTTTTGTATGTGGACTACGAAATTGCATTTTACTTTAAGGGCTGTATGCGGAACTTCGAAGTTTTTATTTCGTCACAATACTTTATGTAAGTAAAAACACATTGTCATTGCTTTGATGGTCATGAGCTGTATGAAAGTGTTTCTATTTATATAAAGTATTGTGAAATCCCATCCCAACCCAAAATCGAGACAATTCCCTAACAGTTTATGTCGGTTTTAGGTCGATTACTTTATAAACATGCTATGCTATATACATGCTATATACTATATATATATTGGCTGTACCAAGGTTCGAACCAAAACCTTGGCCCAAAAACCTTGAACCTCAAAATTCTGAACCTGAACCATTGGTAAATTTGGTTCGAACCAGGGAGCCGGAGATCTACGAAATTTTTTGGGTTTGCAGTCCTGATTGAAATGTTCACATTAATGTTAATGCTCTGTAAGTTAACATAAGGAGAGGTTATTAAACACTAGTTCCATTGTGTAACGGGCTTATACAGAAAAAATAAAATCTGAATTCAACCCGAAACGGGATTGAAAACAGGGTGGTCTCGAAGCAGGCTTAAAATTATCCTGTTTTTCGGGACTGAAAAAAAAAATCGCAAAAATATTGATTATCTGTTCTTTTGTGCCTGTTTTAAAAAATTTCTAATTAACTTTTCTTAGGGCCGATTCCATTCTACATTACATAAACTAACCAGCAATAGAGTAAAATCTACGCTTATCTGATACATAGCAGCTATCTTGAAGATGAGAAAACGGACCTTAATGTATTTATTTTAAAATATTTAACTACCATTTAAGTTTCTTTTGAATATAAGCTTTCGATACAGTGAATAAGCATCAGTTTCTTTATTTGGGGCAGATGAGAGCAATGTGAAAAAAGTTTTAATTTATTTCCGATTTCTCATCTTCTACTTACCTACATCTGTCACATAAGCTACCTGTCACATTGCTGCTATCTAGAAGCTGTGAAATAGCCACTTAATGTAATAAAATCTGTTCTAGTTGTAAGTTTATATACATTCTTTTCGGGAACGGTTCCACTTAGGGATCAAGATGAGCACCATCGTTATCAAAAACATGTCTCAGGAATGGGTTTTCTCACTTGTACAATGTTTTCACATCAAGAACATTTTTTTGTGAATGCTAACACTTGATTTTAGTTGAAAATGTTCCGTTTTTAACCGAATCTGTTGGGAGTTCGGTGCTATAGGAATCTCATTTAATCGGATCGGTAGCCAAACTTGTTTACAAACGCTGAAGATGTGCTGCTTTCTTCGCCCATATTCCTTAGAATATGTAGCTTGTTAGTACAATAACTACCAATGACGACCCACCCCTGGTTCACCTGACTTGTATCAATTTATAAAGAAACAAAAATTTGACTGTGCCTGTCGGGGCGATCGAACCGAAGACCTTTTGTGTGTTAGCTCGTTAAACCAACGCACGTTTGTGTAGAAGCACTTCCAAATGGCTACGTTAACTCTTCGGTGCGGTGGTTGAGTTAAGTTCAGCTGTGCTCATTTCAAGAACATTTGAAACATTCGTTTTTGAGAAGACATCTGGTACTTGTTTTGAGTTGAAGGCAACTAACTCTTGAACTTTTGTTTATTCGATTTTTTTTTAACTTTTGTATGTATTTGTGTGAATGGAGTTCGTCGTGTGTCTGTTTGTTACTGTTTAATCTCAGAGTTGTTGCCTTACCATCACTTGGAAAGTATCTGAAGTGCCGCCTTGTCGTAACTAATTTAATGATCTAGTCAAACTTTCATTGAAAATAAAGCGAATTTCCTACTTTTCGGCTTCACCTCACCTCCTGAGGTAAGTATTTTTGTTTTGTATGTACATATGTATGTATGTTGCTGTTCCACTTCTCATTAGCAAGACGGTTCGTTGTTTCTTCTTGTAGTATTTTTATTTTTTTGCTCTTCGCTCTTGCACTCCACCCATTTAGCTGCTCATTTAATTGCATAGCATTGCATTCCCCAACTCAGCTTCAGCTTCTCTTTCCACCCCGTTCACTGCCAAAACAAATTGTGAGAAAAAAAGACAAACTACACATAAAAACAACAACACAAAATGTGCGTGCTACATAAATTAAAACCTATGCTTCACTGGCCCTAGAATGGGAAGGCCTCTCTCGCTCAGTTTGCGGCTCGGCCTCCCTGCCTCCCTCCTTGGCGATCTCATATTTTATGTCAAGTCTTCGCTTTTTTGCGTTCTCCATCCACATGGCTCGGGCTTGTTTTGCATTGAATTCGGGTTTAAAATTCTACTTGTTGTTGCTGCTGCCGCTGCATCATCGCATATTCGTCAATTTTTTTGTTGGTGCTGCTGCTGGTGCAAGTGGCTGCCATCTTGATTATGTTGTAGCTCCCGTTGTTGTTGTTGCTGTTGCTGTTGTTGTTATTACAGCGCCCCAGCAGCGACTGCGACTCGAGCAACGATGATGACGATGATGAGGATGATGGCGTGTTTGCTGTAATTTGCGCTACGAAAAACGTTCAAAAATGCAACAACGAACTGCAGCAGCAACAAAAACATCCACAGCCACAAAAAATGCGCTCTAAATGAAGGGAATTGAGTTCTGCGATCGTTGACGCTGCCAGCGTCACTGCCACTGCACTGCTGCCAGCGCAGCCGTCGCTGCCGACGCCAAAAAGGGCAAAATACGAAAAACCTTGAGGACGGTCAGTAACCGACAACCGCCAGCCCAGTAAAATTTGTATGAGTTGCAAACGAAAATTTTTTATTTTTCGTTTATTCCCCTCGCATACCCTAACCACACACAGGGCAACATTGGCGAGTGATCGTCACGGATCAGCGTGAGTTAAGGTTAGGATTTTTAAAATGCAATTTGAAGTTGGGAATCGATTATGAAATTGTGCTCAAAACCTTTAAAATTAGTTGTGTAATCTAACTGATCTATCGGACTAAACAAAGAAATATTTTTGAAACTCACGCATTACTTTGTGCCTACTATGTGCTAGACACTCTGTCTCCGATCCCATCTTTGAAACATTATAAGATTATTATAAAATATTAACAACTTTTACACCACCGGTCACCAACACCAGCTAAGGTCAATTGCTGCGAACTCAGCAGCCATCAAAAAGCTTCTCAAGCATTGACGTTCGGTACACGTTTATTCATTCAATTAACATTGGAAGCAAGTATCTAAAAGTCTAGCCACAAGCCAAGAAATTGCACCTACAAATCTTAAAGCTTTAAGACCTTTATGGCCGAAGATTAAGGTAAAAATGACCTTAGTGATTCTTTGCACACACTTTAGTATCCGTTTTTTTTCGTATACTTCACCTTCTCCTCTCTCTTGGATTCGAACTGAGATCCCTGGATACAGCGCATAAGTAGTCGACATCTCAACGCAGACGACTATCAACGTCACGCGTGGTAGTACGACAACAAATTGTATAGAGTTGAGCCAAGCGAGAAATCACAGTATGAACAATGTAGTTCACCTAAGCTAGGTGGTGTAGATGTAGATGACAGGAATGTTGTTCTTCTTCAAACTTAGATCCAGGAGGCACAAATAGTGATAATAAATTAAAAAATGACATAATAAAAGCTTCCCCAATCATATTTAAGAGAGAGGTAATGTGAAAATAGGGATATGCATTTAAAACTACCAATTCAGTTTTCCCAACGGAGTTTATAAGTAATATAAGATAGAGCTAAATGCGCCACAGCCTTTTGAATTGAATTCGAAATGCTATTGCAGCCATGGGCACTCAATTGCCCCTTAAGTCATTCGGCAAATAACCACTGCCAAAAATATTGGCACAAAAACAAACGCTCTTAAATCCAGAACATTTTGTACATCCGGGATATCCAGCATTCAATCAATCCCAATCGTCGTCGTGAAGTCGGTCAATCCCGGATTTTCTCATTTCAAGTACAATTAGGATTGACTTGATTTTGGATATCTTGGATCTAGTACGACTTTAAGTTGATATTTCAATTCGAAGGTCGAGATAAAACCAATTTATTTGAGCTTGAGTAAGCCTACAAATTTAAGAAAGTATAGTACAATAAAATGCAGCTCCAAAAAGCATGCAACAGAAAATGCACATTACTTTTGAGATAATCTGTTCCTTTAATTCCCAACTGGTTCTAGCACTTCAGTTATGGAGAGTGATTGTAGACTTCTGACCTATAGTAATACGTTTAGAAACCTAGAAATAAGTATTATCAAAAATATTTAAAAATTATCCGAAGTGTTCTTCATATATCGCGAAACTGTCTGAAATTGATGGAGAAATGTAACCTTGAAATAAGAATGCTATTGAATGCTATTGACACCGTTTGTACCTAATTCAAGTACAATAATGTTGATATTTAACGCAGTTAATTGTAATCAACTGAATTTGAAGCAATATGAAGTCAAAAGCTAAATCCTGCGTACTTCTCTAAAGTGAAGAGTATCTTCGGGTTCGGCGTGTGGCACTCAATATTTCGCCGCTTGTTCGGTATTTATTTTTGGTTGCTCTTTCTGTTGCGTTTTCGTTGGTTTTTTCTTTTTATATGTTTTTTGTACATTTACTTCTTTTTTTTTCATTTTCGTACAGTCAAATTGAGCATTTTTTGGCTTTGGCTTTGGGGTGGAGCCTTTCTGGATGCGTTCTGCTGGCTGCGCTTCTGCCTTTTGTTGCTTGCCGGGTTTTTGGGTGAGGTCGTGGTCGTTGCCGGTTCCTTTTTGCAGTTTTTGTTATTTTTGCGTCATCAGCGCAGCGAGAGAGCTGTGCACTTGAAAACTCAACTGGCGTGGTTGGCTGGCGGCCGTCGCTGGGACCGACATCAACGTCATCATTGTGGACTTTAAGTGGTTTTGGGTGTGCTGGTCTTGCCGGGCGTGTGTGTGTGTGTGAGTATCTGGACCCCATGCAGTTAATTTATGCCCGCTTGCAATTTTGGCAGACACTGCAAAAATATTTTCGGTCTTGTACTCCTTTTTTTTTGTGGCTGCAGCCAGTTTCATTTTTAGAACTTTGGAGAACTGGTTTTTGGGCCGCGGCTTTCGATTTTATTTGTTGCCGTCGCACTAACTGGTTGCTGCTGCCGCCGCTGCTGCTGCTGCTGCTGCTGCAGTTTTGTTGCAGTTGATAAATCTCGGCGCGGCGGTATCATAAATTTGCATTGGGCCATGCCATTGGCCCTGACATTTCTAAGGCTTCCTTGCCAGTCGGTTTGGAGCGGCAGCCAATGCAATTAATCACAGCCAAATGCACAGAACGAGCATGTGAAATGGCAAGCAGACGGCCAGACGGGCAGATGCTGCAGCCAGAGTCAACTAATCCACAATTCGACAACGTCGCCGGGCGACATCGACAACGATTCCATTACATACATTACAATTACCTTCATTTTCGCCACAGACACGAGGAAAGGCGGAAAGGTGCCGATGAAGATATGTGGCAACAATTTGATTGACTCTTTGCCTGGCCATATCATATTTAGCCAAGCCAAACCAGGCAGCCAACCGGAGCGGACCCGGGCATCAGCCTCCTCCTGGCCTATCATAAACTGATTATTTTTAACAGAATCATTATCGGCGACGGCGACGGCGATGGCAAGAACGTCGCTGGCATCTGTGGCCATGGCAGTCGCACAGCCCAAGACCAGACGCATGGCAGTGGGACATACATTTTCCATACCCTTGTTTGCTGATGGGGTATAATGAGTTGGCCCATTAAATTTGCAATGAACTCGAAAGGTCATTCTGTTAATTAAATTTTGTAATCAAACAAACGAGGAGATTCACGCTTTTTGCGTTCATCGACTTCATAGCCCAGTTTGTATTATGTTTCGAGGAGTTAGAAAGAAAATTCTCCAATTTCATGCTCCAACTTTAAGGACTAATGAATGGATTATTTGCCTATGAGACCTCATATTTTAATACTGTAGACTATTTGTGGCGTGTTGTTGTTCAAAGGTTTTTGGTTCGATCCTCAGTTGAATTCATGATTTAACGACATCAACAACGCGAACACTCAGAGAAAAACGAGAGAATTTCATACTTGGTTCAAGAATTTTCGAAATCAATAGTTCGATAAGAGTGAAAATTCTCGATCTAAGAGCGAAATTCTTGATCCAAGTATGAATTTTCGATCCCGGTTTTCTTATTCCAAGAGCTTCAATACTTGATCTAAGAACGAAACATTCTCAAATCAAGTAGCAATATTCTTGAATCAAGTGCCAAACGAACTCAAATCCAAGATTATTCATTCTTGAATCAAGAGCATACAGCATTGACCAAATTATAGAATGGTCTTCCGTTTATCAAGAGCTCATCAGATTCAAGAGTAAGATCGTTTACTCTTAAATCAAAAGCTTCATAGATTCCAATTATACAACAATTTAAAAGCAGTTGTTTTTTCCATTTTGTTTAAATTTATTTCATGGAAAACTAATTGATAAGCCATGTATCACGTTTTAGCCGCCTCGAGGAATACATAACACCTCAAAGGAGTATCAGTCTTTGCCTGTCAACTGGCAGTCACACAGCCATCGCTCCATGCCAGCAATGCCATAATTGGTTGGGAATTCCAAAGCAACATGAGTGCAAAAATCGATTGCGCTCTCCGCTCGATAGCTTCCCCACACACCACTCTTCCATAAAAAATCAAACTGAGAGAGCGAGTTCAACGCTGTGTGCTCTCAAATGTGCTTGCTCTCCTCTCTGTTTTTTTATCTCAGCCCCTCGCCGAAGTACATCATTTGACGAGCATACGGAAAATTTTTTAAAATTCATTCAAACTCGCTCAAAAATGTGATATAAGTGTTCTAAAACTAAGAAAGATTCGTTTATCATTGACGCTTATACCACATTTGTAAGTGAGTTACAGCAAGCTTTAGTACACAGAGAACAAAAATGTAAAACACTAATCGAAGAAACTAATTTAACAATGATTTTGCACCCATTACGATAATGCAGCTGTTCTACATGCCACGTTTAGCTTTCCCATTTCCACATGCGGCTAGCAACTTTTCAACATGACACGCTTAGGGCCCAGCCCGATCAAATAAAAAATTAACTGGTCGGACCAAACTATTTACACAAGGGAGTATGGGGAGGAGAAGGGGAGGATGGGCCACGGAAGGGGGAAGTCTTTCTTCTGAAAACACTTAAACTTAAATTTATTCTTTTGACTCGCCTTCACAACTCAATTAGCCTGTCTCTGCAATTTACACACAAATGCCGGCATCTCAGCTCACACGACTACCAAGCACTCGCGCTGCATTTCCGAGAATCATAGTGTTATAGGGAAGCTACAAGCAATGATGAGTGAATGGATCAACAACACATTTCATGTGGATTTTCCATACGTAGCATTATTACCTATTTAAAAATGCTGTCCTTAGGTTGCGTGTGAATAACAACTTTCTAAATGAAAATCATTGCTATTCTGTACATAGAAACCCAAATTTATTTCTTTTCTGTGTACTTATTTTGATCTAAAATTTTCGATTAGAATCTCCATACCCCTGCAAACATTTTGTAGTGTTACTTATCTCCCTCGATAATGCGAGAGTTTGGCGATAGCTTGAGGGGAGCGTTTGAAGATAGATTGGCGACTTACACAAACAAAATACCTTAGGTATCGCTTTTTTATTATAAAAGGAATTAATTGGTGATATGTGTTATCGCATTTTTGCTATCCATTCGGTAAATTTTCAAAAATCGCTTTGAGGTCAAGTATGCGATGCTTTATAATAATAAAGGTCCAATATGTCTCGCTTTTTCATCATCACATCTGAGAATTGGCGATACATCGATTAACACTCCCTAAGAAGACCCGAATGCGATTCTTCTTGAAGTGAGTTGAACGACTTTTTACAATATTACGAAAGTAAAATACTTTGGCAACGCTCACTTACCTTAGGTGCGAAATCGTACTGTTAAATAACAGAATTCGAAACACCTTTTATTCGTATGGCTTAAGTTCGGGGCAAGAACCACATTCCTGCCTCTAGGAAAAATCACATTCATATCTCCAGGAAGAATCGCCTTCCTATCGCTAAGAAGCGACTTTTTCCTATCTCCCAAAGGTATCGCTTTCTTATCTCCTAGAAGTGTCACTTTCTTATTCCCGGGAAGTTATCGCGTATCGCGATAATAATGCGATATCGCTAGAGCAAAGCTATACCTACTGGCGAATTGCATTCTTATCTACCGCGATAAAAAATGTTTGCTGGGACACTCGTGTAGGTTTTCAATGTCTAAACGTTTATGAAGAAAACCCACATTTGCGTGTGGAATTCAGATTGCTGTATGTAAAATGTAGAAGTTATTTGGAAATACGCTAATTTTGTCTTTGGCCAAGCACCTTTTAACCTTTCAACATGCCTTGTCTATTTTTTTCTACACTTATAGGCTATTTACACTGGGACTGCGTTATGCGTTTTGCGTTAAGCGGCAACAAGCAGCTTTTTCCCCATACAAAAAGTATAGGGCCTTAGCGGTTACAAAAAGTTGAGTTTCATTTGGATGCATGTGCGATTATTCGTTATACTCGATAAGTGTTGCCGTTATACTTGATAAATGTTGCTCATTTCTGCCCATCGCGCCACTATCGTCACTAGCACAACAAAAAACAGCTGTAAAACTGAGCCGCGAATTTCAAATAAGAAGTTAGTCATATTCATCAGACAAATAAAAATAATTATGAGTTAAAATAAAGGTAAGAAAGGGTTTGGTGCTCTTTATATAAATATAGGTATAAAACTAATTATGAACCCGCTGCAAGATTTAATAAGTGATTCTACGTCGTCGTGGTTCAGGTTGCAGAAAATTAAAGGTTGCTGCAGACATTCCTTCAAAATTCATACATTGCAACATCATTCTTTAATTTTGTTCCATCGAAGATAATAACTACGAATAAGACGCTTTAATTCAATTTCCTTTAATCTTTAATAATCTTAAACAAGTTCTTTGCTGCTGCCAAAACCAAAACAAAACTCAGCTGTTTTCTTACCTCTTAACGCATAACGCAACGCTGTGCTAATGTAAACACCAATTCTGCATTATTGCGGCGATTACGATTTCGATAGCAAACTCAGTGTAGTGTAAATGTTGCATTAGAATGTAGTTTTTCTACATGCCACTTTTAGCTTTCAGTTGTCTACATTTTTCGTGTGAAGTTTTACAGGATGAGTTACATTTCAATTAGGGTGGCCGTTGCAACAGGTGGCGATTAGCTAATTTTGTTTTCTCTGAGTAACTGACAGCTCGTTTTTCAATCAGTCTCAAAGCTGTTTTTAATATTTAAGTCCGTTATTATATCGAAAAGCTCTCCTAAGAGACCTCCTTACCAAACCCAAAATTTTGGTTCAGAACAGCTGGATCATTCCAATCCTAAGAACACACAATTTATTGACAATAGCTACACTTAAAGCAGAGGTGCTCAGAACCAGCTTACGGCGGCTTAGACATTGTCTAGTAGACACCAATACAAATGAAGAAAATAACAATAGAGCAACAACAATAATAAACTTTACCTAAAGCGAACCCAATCGTATTTGTTGTTGCGTTAAATTTTTCAAGAGAAGAAAGTACATAGGATGCCTTTTGCGTAAACCAACAACGAATGCGGCTCTTGCCTATGGGCTGTAGGCACCCCTGACCCAAATTATTGAGTTTTCGTAATATTTGGAGACTTTGACCAAATATTTTATTATAACCAAACTATTGTCACGCTTTATAGAAAACCACAAATTTCGCTTAAATTAAACTCAGCACCACAGGTGCTCAAAGTATGTAAAGTTTTTGCTAATGCATGTAAATAAGTATGACCGTTGATATAGCCTGATCCATACCTGAAAAATTACCGTAAAATGGTGACAAACTAAAATTAAAGTACTAAAAATAAGGGCTGCAAACCAGTTTTGAACCGAACCGGCTCGAACCCGGAATTCGGACTTTCAGATTACTGTGAACCGAACCTCGAAGCGAACCTCTTAAAGTACTAAAGCCGAACCTGTTCCGAACTTATAATTTCGGTTCGGTTCAACAAAAACTAAAGACATGAAAAAATTTGATGGTTCTGAAAGACTGAGTCTTTCAATCGGCAGGAAAGATTAATGCAAGCATCTATAAAACTGTTCAGAATTACCATTAGAATCTCTACACAAATAAGCCTCTGTTTTTTAAGATCCTTTTCTCCAAATCTTATTGAATTATTCACAAAATAAGAGCTTAACTTTACTGTGGAAACACTCTGGGTACGTAAATCGAAGCAATTTCCTTACAGTTTATTGCGTATTGAGGTCGATTACTATATAAACATGTATTAAGCATGGGCTGAACCAAGGTTCGAACCAAATCCGTTGCCCAAAAACCTTGAACCTCAAAATTCTGAACCTGAAACATTTTTAAATTTTGAACACTTAATTTTGATATTTTTTAAATTGAACACTTTAGCTCACTTCCCAGCAGCTTCTGGTAGGGCATCTAACCAAAGGTTTAGGTTTTTTTTTTCCAGTAGACCGCTTGAATTTGTTCTCCTGACGCTTGCTTTGCCCTCTGTGTGTAATTTGATTTTCTGAAAAGTTTCCGATTTCTAGTGAATTTTTCGCACAGAAAAAAATCTACAGCTTGGGTTTTTGTGGTTAATTTCTTTAAAACTGTTTTTGCAGTTGTAAATAAAACGCTAAAAAAGAGACGCTTATCAAAAGACAGGCAACAGCTGCTGCCGCTGCCTTTGCTGCTGCTGCTGCTGCTGCCGTAGTACTCGTGCTCTGGCCCGGCCTTAAACAGCTCGAGCTGGTAACCCTCTGGATATCTGGCAGTTTATGCATGACTCAAAATTGAAATTCAAAACGAACTTGACAAAATTAAAAGAAAGAAGCTTCATTCATGCACGCACACATAGACACTGGGCAAACAGCACACACGCATGGCAAGCCAAATAGCCAGCCAGTCAGCCAGCGCCCTCAATGTACGCTTTATACTGGCGATGACAACAACGTCAAAAGCAACAGCAACAACAGCAGCAGCAGCAGCAGCAGAAGCAGCAAACGCAGCCAAAAAGTTCATTGAACCTGGCCCAGTGCGAATTCGGTTGTCGTAGGTTAGGGACGGCGGACCGACCGACCGACCAGGCGACCAACCAACCGACTGGGTCTTGGGCTGGGGCCTGGACGTCAACGCTGTGCAAATACGCTGCTGCTTCTGTTGCTGTTGCTGCTGCTGCCGTCGCTGTCGTCGCTGCTGCCAAGTGTGACGAAAAACATACAAAACAAAATACACAAAAACAGCTACAGCAACAACAGCAGCAACAGCAACAACAAGAGCAACAAAAAGCGTATTCAAAATAATAATAAAAATCGGTTGTCGGTTCGGGCATGAAGCCCCTGCCATATGGAGGATCACGGGAGGGGGAGTGCTTCGCCAATGACCGTTGGCTGTTGTCTCCTGCTGTTGGTGTTGTTGTGGTTCTTCGTACTTTTGTTGTGTTGGTCATGGACGCCATTTCTCATTTGTGAATCATGTGTCGCGATAACAAAATATGTGTGCTTCGCCAAATCCAACTCGCTCGCTCGTCTCCTCCACATCCACACATGGCACATCACAAAATATCAACATTTAGTGAGTAATGAGGTTTTTGAACTCTGGCTTTTGTTCTGTCCCCGTCCCCCGCATTGTGGTCGTGCCCTAGGTCAAGCCATTCGATTGGCAAGGCAAAGACCAAACGGGGCTCAGCCAAGAAGCTACTCGGTGGGTGCAATTGTGTGGGTGGGTGGGTGTTAAATCTGTGTTTCGGTGCCATTGAATGCGGGGGTCTTTGATTGTTGAGGGGAAATTGAAGTTATTAGCTCATATGCTTGAATATTTTGACAATGGTAAGGCAATAAACGGGGGTGGGTTGCACAGATTTTAAAGAGCCAGAAGGGTTGCCCGGGGGGAGAATAAAATGGGGCGAAAGGCAGGCAGGTTATTTCAATTTTTGATTCGAGTGGTTTTGAGTGTAATTTTGGTAAACGGTCAGCAAATTTCTTGAACTCGTAAACGTTTTAAAGATTATTTATCGTTTATGTCTTTGCTTCAAAGGATTTATGTACTCTTTTTGGGATTCGGATCTGCAATGCTCCCTACACTCAAAAAAAAGAAAAGTCATCAAAATGCAACTACAGGGTTGTCCATATTCGACGGACCCATCTGGCAACGCCATATCTTTTGACAGAGATGTCAGATCGCTTAATGACATACCGCGTTTGAAGCGTCAGTCCAAGCAGATTTTTACCATGGAACAATACACGCCACGCGAGCGCTCTGAAATAGTTGAAATTTACATTCAACAGAACAAGTCAATTGTGAAAACTCATTATCATGTCCGATGATGCCCATTTCACATTGAATGGGACCGTAAATAAGCAAAATTGCCGTATTTACGCCACTGAAAATCCTCAGGAGATTCAAGAAGTGCCTCTTCATGACGAAAAAGTCACAGTTTGGTGCGGCGTTAGTGCGAAAACGGTCATTGGGCCGTTTTTCTTCCAAAATGAAAATGGCCATGCTGTTACCATCAACCAGGAGCGTTATCGCGACATGATGACCAATTTTGTGATGCCAATTATTCGTCGAAAGCGTATGAGGCAGTTCTGGTTTCAACAAGACGGCGCTCCACCGCACACAAGTCGCATAACAATCGATTTTCTGAAGAAATTGTTTCCGGGCCGTTTGATGTCGAAAAGTGGTGATTTGGACTGGCCACCGCGTTCGCCCGATTTGACGCCGCCTGACTTCTTCTTGTGGGGATATTTGAAGTCAAAGGTTTACGTTAACAAGCCAAGGACCGTAGAAGAGCTCAAGGACAACATTCGTGAAGAAATAGCCGCTATTCCGGCCGAAATGTTGGCGAAAACGATGGAAAATGCTGCAAAAAGGGCACAATACGTCATCAACGCCAGAGGCGGCCATTTGAGAGATATCATATTCAAAAATTGATGTAAACAAATCTACTTGGAACAAATTAAATGATTAAGATTGCCAACCGCCAAATTTTTATTTTTTCTTTGATTTTTTTTTAAAAAAACATGGGTCCGTCGAATATGGGCAACCCTGTATTTAGTCATCAATTTGAAACTATTGAGTTTTAAGTGCTCTTTAATACTCCAAGTACCAAGTTGATATTTTCGGATGTATTAAAATTTTATTTCGAAGATATCAAATTGATACTTTCATGTATCAAATTGACACTTTTTAGTGTTAATAATTGGTATCAATTTGATACTAGATGGTATCATTTTTATATTTCATGTGTCAAACCTTTAGTATGAATTTTAATACTAGCTTTTCTATATTTTATATTTTTTCTTATCAAATTTGAAGTTCAAATTTATTTCTCTGCAAACTGCTATTCAAATTAAAACATAAACATTTCGAAACTGATTAATTTATCATCTAAACAGTTATATTTTTACTTCCACCTTGGTAATATAGAGCTTGTGCTCTATAATAAAACACATTAAAATAGTCTTTCAACACGTCGTCTGGTTGATTGGTTCACATAGCTTTTACTTTGAACTAAAATCAAAACACTAAATGTGAATCGTCAAGCGCCTACTAAACTGCCAGCTGACTTTCGAGCATGAATTTCTAGTTTATGAAATAACATAAAAATGTCTCTGTTTCAAATTGAAGCGTTTGCTTATCAAATGAACATTCTAAGTATCAAATTAATAACCAAAAGATCAATTTGATACTCGCTAAGATTGTATTGATGAGCATGGATGCTTGGAATCCTATCTGTATAGGTTCAAGCATGAGGCAGATACGATTTGCACGCACTGTACTACAACAGTCACCAAACAGTGAGTAGAACAGTGACTAAAGAAGTGACCAAAACAGTGAATAAAACTTTGACAGTGACTAAAAACAGTGATCAAAACAGTGACCAAAACAATGACCAGAACAGTGACCAAAACAGTGACTAAGACAGTGACCAAAACAGCGACAAAATCAGTGATCAGAACTGTGACCAAAACAGCGACAGAAACATTCATTGAAACAGTGAATAGTGATCAAAACAGTGACCAAGACAGCGGCTATATTGTGAACATGTTTTAGAAGGGACCAATTTCGGACAAACAGTATTGGTCAGAACACAATGGAAAATGAGATTGTAGGATCAAGAGTAGTCCCGAAGAACTTTTAACACCTTTCAACAATGGAAGAATTCGAAGAATTTTGCACCAGGGCTACTGAGATTCCAAAATCCTTGCTTCGCGCTGAACGACAACGCAATTGGAGTTCAATTCCTGAGCAGGTATCTAATAGAGGCCTTCGTATCCGAACGGAGAGTAGGAATGAGGAATTCAGAGTCCAACGCTTCTTGGCGTCAAAAGGTTTCCTACTTTTATACAAACAGGAGAGCGTAAGTTAAAGTCAGCCCTGCCCTACTTCGATATAGCCGCTACTCAGGGTAATTAGTGTTTAATAACCATCCCCATGTTAATTAACAGAGCCTTAACAGTAATTTGAATATTTCAACACTGTGTAAGCAAATCTGCTGATCCAGAGTATATATAGTTTATGGAATGAAGAGGCTTTCTTCTGTCTGTTACATACATTTGCACGACTTTAGCATACCCTACGAGTAAAGGGTATAACAAAACATAATAAAATGTGCTTGCTTGCAGTGTGGTAAAGCTCACATTGTGCTCTCAGCTCAGTCAGTATTAAGGACTCTTCGTGCAAAAGCAAAAGATCAGTCCGTAATAGCCCCCTTAACCTCATACCATGATACAATAACCTAGTATGGCAAAGCTGACTGTGCACTCTCAGCTCAGTCCCTGAAATGTTAAGTATATAGTGGACTCTTGGTATGTCGTATGTCGTTTTATTGCTGATCGCTCTAGAGCTCAAACTCCCACTCTCTTTCGCGCTCATTGCCAGACCTACTATAGTTCATGCATCATGCCCTCCTCTCTCAGTTTCTTTACCTTACTCCCCTCGCCTAAAAGCACCAAAACTGAGAACGTATTTGGCTCGATTTTAAGAGCAATATTCTCGAAAATACAAAAACGAAACGTATTTTTGACTAGCTTTCGTTCCAAAATTATTCACTCTGTGTTTTTTTTCTGGGTGTGGGAACTAAATGTATATCAGTACACAAACAAAGGCGATCAAGCAAAAGCTAAAAATATATTTAGAATATTAATAAAAAAAAAAACAAATTAAATTCCTCTTGCCAACGCCGATATCATGTTGGCTTCAGCTGTATTTACGTTTGCTTTCAATTTATAGTCCGCCCACTTTTAGTTACTTAATGTTGCTCACAGCTCATGACCTCAGCTGCTTTGTGCGAATTTGAGTTTTCAAGTAAAAGTAAACGAAAAACCAAAACAAATAAACCAAAATGAAATCAACAAATAAGCGCCGCAGCAGAAGCAGCCGAGGAGCACAGCAGCCCAAGCCAATGACCAAGAACCAGCAGCACCAGCAGCACCAGCAGCGGCAGCAGCAACAACAATGAAAACCTCACAGATTGCTGAGGCCAAGGAACTCGAGAGCAATACAAAATTACTTGGCCTTGGTCAGGCACAATGTACATATAAATATTTTAAATGTTTTTGCTTTCCTCTTGCACTTTTTTTTTGTTGTTGCCTTGGGCATTTTGCGTTGTGTTGTTGCGATTTAATTTTCATTGGAGAATGTCGACAAGAAAGTGAAGTGCCATATACGCCAAGATTAAGTGGGCTGATAAGATAATGTTTAACCGAATGCCGGCCTGATAAGTTCGGTTGCGTTGGATTATAGGTCAGTAAGGGCCAAGTCAAGTGAACTTTGGCCCAGTGCAACAGTTGTCGGCCGGTTGCAAAATTAGATTTGCATTTGCCGCGCACACGCACAAGCTGCCGTTTCGCCAATGTCAATGTCAACAGCCACAAATGCATTTCTAATGGTGGCAGCATCCACACGGAAACGTTTGCCACATTTGGGCCGAGTGGCTGCACGTCGGCAAAACACATTGGGTAAGGTCATATCTCTGAAATTTATTTGGCTGCAGGCCAAACACAAAACAGATGAGAGGCCAGCCCAACAACAACATGGCAACCGCATGTACATACACACGGACACATGGCAAACACACGGACAGCTTGTATGCTGGTAGTGGATTTTGGGGCTGCCAATTTCCGATGTTTAGTTTCAGATGCATATCAATGAAGTCGAAAGCGAAAGTGTTTGCGAACCGTTTACAACATTTCTATTTATATATTACGTATACGCCGGGTGCAGCGCCGTGTGTGGCCACTGAACTTGGGGCAAATTAATGTGCTTTAAATTGGCATTTGGGGGATTGTGGGTAGCCAATTTTAATGGATTTGTTTTGGTTAAAGCGTTAGATACATTGAGTACCTAACAGCTGATAATGGGAGTGAAATGAAGAGAACCGTTTCCGAGTTGATATCAAGAATCGATTAGATAATTTGGTTTAAGTTGTTTGCCATTGAGTATAGAAATTAGGAGTAAAGTTAAAATCAAAAAGATAAAGTTTCTTAAGCTCAAACTAAAAACATTATTTAACAGGAATGCAAACTGAGAGAGAAGTTGAAACGGTTCGGTCAGTGGTTAACGCTTAGTATTCGAGCATTATACATTTTAATTCGAATTGTTTGACTTTTAACTGCATTACGGCATAGATAGCTACCTAGCATACCTAAATGGAGTACTTACTGGTGGCAATCGCTACCCCATCCCTTTACATGAAAGTACTGCACTAAGTACCTAAGATTGGGTACCGACAATAGAAACCTTTAGGTAAAGCAGAGTTCGTTACAAAGTGAATTACTTTCCAGCGAGTTTGTTTTTAAAGTTTTCAACTGGTTGAAACACTTTTGTTATGGAGTGATGCTTAATTTCTTTTGGATATGGCCCTTTCTTTGGTCTCAATGAAGAGAACGCGATCTAGAAATAAATTGGACCTGTTTGAAGTACTTATACTTTCTTTCTAGAATGATTTTGGGCTCGCATTAGAAATTACTGGACTTTAAGGAAGAATATGTTGTACTTATTTTAAGAGTTAATCAAGCTTTGACTTAAGACAACCTAAAAATATGATCCAAAGCATTTCAAAATAATTCCAAATGGACTTAACATACGCCGAAACAGTGTAAATTTTCTCAATTTTATTGATGTTTGTTTCTTCATTTATTTCAGGGCTGATTGAGACCTGAGCAGTTGGAATAACTTAAATCAGGCATGAATGTTTCAGTATGAATGTTTCGTGGCTACAGGACCCTGATATGTGAACAAACCTCGTTCGACACACGATTATGAAAATTTCTGCTAAGCCTGACGTGCTGGGGCAAAACGGACAATATATTTGAATTCAACGCCCGAACGTTTGCTAACATTTCTTGTTAAAAATTTTATTTATAAAAATACATTTTTGGGGGTATTTAACCAAATGTTGTAGTTGCGAAAGTAATTTTTATACGATTTTGTTGAACGAGGGTAAAAAATATTCGTAAAAGATCACCCCATCTTGTCAATATTTAAAACCCGAGACTTTTTTATAGTCAGACTGAAAAAACTTAATATAAGTCAGCAAAATCTTCAAAATATAACAAAATTAGTTCGTCATTAAAGTTCGTAGTTAAAATAAGTTCGTCATTTATGATTGGATTTTAAACAACTGACGTTTTTTATACTCTTTACCGTAGGTACATAGAGTATATTAAGTTTGTGCAAAAGTATGTAACAGGCAGAAGGAAGCATCTCCGATCCTATAAAGTATATATATTATTGATCAGCATCAACAGCCGATTCGATATAGTCCGTTCCATGTCCGTCTGTCCGTCTGTATATCCGTATGAACGCACAGATCTCAGAGATGGTAAGAGATAGAGGTTTGACATGTATGGGACATATGCTTCTTATGTCTGCAGGCAGATCAAGTTTATTTTCAATTTTGGCCACGCCCCCTCCCGCCCCCGCTATTGAGAAAAAACGTCTTATCTTCCACAGTTGTAAAGATAGATGTCTTGTTCCTTCTGGACATATTAGTAATCGAGATAACTTATCGATCCGCCAAAGGAATGGAGAAGATCGCATGAACGGTTTTCGAGTTATGATCAAAAGACTACTGCAGCATCAAAATGCTGAGCGTATCATTTTCTTGGTACAGATTATGTTATAGTCGGGCTTGACCGACTTTCTTTCTTGTTAATTGTAATCAAAATCGGAAGAATATATCCTATAGCGGTCATACTGTAAACTGGTTAGGGCCAATAACAGTCGGTGTTTCTGTTATCCCGCACAGACAGTCGAGAGGTTAACTAAAGTACCCAAGCCCATGGCTGCTGAAATCTCCTGGCGGATGGCTGACATTGAACGTACGTTAATTAAAGACATATTCTGTCCAAATTGATAGCACAGTGAAAAACATTTTGTTACTTCCTTACCTTTCTGCCTTAGGTAGGTGGAACAGAAAGCTATCGCCACCCCCAGTACTGCAGTGTATTGATTTATGAATGTTTTTGGCTTTATACTTTGAAATCAGTCCAAGCGATTCGCAGACAGCAAATGTAAAATAGCTCCTGGCAATCATAAAATTAAATGATATTTGTTAAGTATTAGGAAATCTAGCCCTAATCTTAATAACATTATAATATCAAAACCAATTTTCGCCATTAAACTCCATCGAATGGATGCTTCTTGCCGATTTTTGGAAATTCCGGTGGATTCAGAAAATCTATTTCATGAAATGCAGAAAATATGAACTGACTTTAAAATTAGGGTTGTGTAATTTTAAATATTTTGAATATTAAACAGAGAATGTGCTTTGCTATTAAAGCAGGGAAAAACATGGATTCCATCCTAATCTTTTTAACAAACAAGTAAGAAAGTTGGTCAGGCACGACGGTAATCTATTCGGTACCAACGAAAGTATATGTTAGGTATAAATTTCGGTACAGCCGTTGCAGCTGAAAGCAGCGCTGCTTCCGCGCAGCGCAGATTCTTTTGCTTATAACTTAACAACCGTTCATCTTTCATATGCAGAAGGTACGAATCAGATTTTAGAACTTTTCAAAAGTGTTTTTTTTTCCTGTAAAACTCGACCTACAAATGAATTTTCTTGCCTTCTGGTAACCAGCCTTTCAAGAGAGTTTTTCAGACAACAAAGAAAAAATTGTAAAAAACGTATTATATCCAGAAACATCTTTAATTTACAACCACCAAGATGATAATAACTACTTTACTCCATAGTAAAAGCGTATTAAAAGACTGGGACGATAATTCAGCACAAAAAAATGACTCAACAAGTACTTCCTTATCGCACACATTCATATCTTACACATTAGACACAAAACCCGATAAGAATAGCGGGGAGATAGATAACCAATTTTTGCACTATAATAAATTCAATCCAAAACTCTTACACTTTTCTAGTATACAAGACTTTTTAGTGGATAAACCTAGCTTGCTTGAGAGTTTGCTGTAACTCTTGCCACTGATTTGCACATCCGCTTACTTTAAAACCAATTCAACGCCCCTCTACCCATTAACTGCTTTTCAGCACTCGCCTCTTCTCAGCTCAAAACGAAATAAAATGTACAAAAATAAAACAGAACTTGAAAACATAATGTCACCATAAAGGAACACACATAATTGCTGTATTTACAAAAGATAAAATCGGCGACAACATGCACACGGCAGCGCGGGAACACACGAAAAAATTCGACGACAAGCAATTAAAATTAAAACCACGTAAGCAAATATAAAAAGCCCCCCGAAAAAAGAACCCGAAGAGCAACCCATAAAACCCATAAAAATCCACCCTATTGCAATTGCATTTTTTCCCGATGCACACAAAAGATGCACGAACCAAAACGTGCAATTTTGTTGAATGCATTTCAAAATAAAAGGAAAAAGAACCCAAAATCGGTGGAAGTTCCCCAAAAACACAAAAAGCGAGCGAGAAAAAAATGGTATGCAATTTTTGCATAATGAAAAATGCAGCAGGCAAACTCGAACAAATAATGAAGCGCAATGCATGCAGGCACATCCGAAGCTGAGCTGTGCGAAATCCAGACCCAAAAATATATTCTAAAATTAAAATGCGACGGCCTGTCGAAATGTAAACAGCCAAAGGGGTGCGCACACACACACACACACACACACACACGAGCAATTAAAACACGCCACTGCAGGCAAACACAATGCACAGGAAAGAAATGCGTTTTTGTGCATCTTGAAGATACAGACATACACACTAGTACACAGGATGGGAACTCCGGGGCCTGCGGCGGGCAGAGCGTCGCCGGGGTGAGTTGGGAGCGCCTCGCACTTGACGCCTCTCAATATTTTAGCTTAATTAATCAACAATTTTCAATTAATTTGTCAGATGATGCACTTCCTTTGCGTTAAATGCAAAAATTGTCAGCCCAAATGAGCGCGCTCCCAAGCGCTAAGCTCCCAGGGCCGGGCAGCCGCTAGTCGTCCACAGGAAGCCAATTGCATCCGTTCTAAGCTGCGCCTGCGTTTGGCATCGGAACTGCAGCCAAGCGGAAGTTGCAGCTGAAATGAGTTTGTGAAGTGGGCACACGGAAATAGTTGGACATTAGCGCTGGCCAAAGAACTCCAGCTGCTGGCCACCATAAATAATGAGCGACATTAAACGCAATTAGACAAAAATCAAGCTAAAGCCGTAATGATTGCCCATGTTTAAGAGAAATTAAGACAAAATGGTTTAGATAATATGTGGGGCCACACCAGGGTCACTGCCACATTTGAGAGAAGTTGTCTGAGGAGGTTCAGTTACACTTTACTCGGTTAAGTCATCAACTCAAGTAACTATTTTGTCAAGGTTAAGCTTTGGATTGGGAGTATCGAATCGGATTGTAAGATTTGGTTCATAAAAGATGCCTTGGTAATCTTAGCTACAAATTGTAAATCAAAAGCTTTCGTTCTTGGTTTCTGAACTACTTCGAAACCTTGTCATTTAATGTTTCATTTTTAAAATAACAAATCCAGTGTAGAAATTTATACTTGAAAATACCAAATACTTGATTCTAGTACAAAATTCGAATTTTTAAGTACGATTGTTAATTTCGAAATGTTCGAATATTTTTAAATAGCTCTGATCATTCTTTAAGGATATAATCAACTTAGTTCAAATCAGATAAGCTCTTCAAATAAGCACAAAATATTTTTGATTGACATTGAGCATTCTTGAAACAAGTGACGATTATGTGGACTTTGATTGAATCAAACGCGGCTGGAAAGATCCGAGCGCCATGACTTTAATAAAGACTATTTTGGTATAATTGTAGGACTTCACTCCATAAAAAAGCTGTTAGAACTAGTTGAGAATTTTAAGAACATATTCGTTTAAAAATAATTGGAATTTTTCGTTGCTCACTTCTCGGAGCTGGCATTGTAAGTCTATTTTGTACTCAATCCAAGATCTTTTGTCATTAAGTTAAGTACAAGCCAAAATTGAAAATAAACTTGATCTGCCTGCAGACATAAGAAGCATATGTCCCATACATGTCAAACCTCTATCTCTTACCATCTCTGAGATCTGTGCGTTCATACGGACAGACAGACGGACAGACGGACATGACTCGGCTGATGATGCTGATCAAGAATATATATACTTTATAGAGTCGGAGATGATTCCTTCTCGATGTTAGGTACTTTTGCACAAACTTATAATACTCTGTGTACCTACGGTACAGAGTATAATTAAGAACTAAAAGGGATGGTTTTGAAAATACTATCTAGATTAAGATTTTAGAGAAATTATTATTAGTCTCTTCAAGAGAAGATCCAATAAATACCTACCAAACATAAACAAAATGTTAGTACTTCCAAGAACGAAACATACTAAAAAATTTAAGAACAAATTAAAAAGAAGCTAAGTAAAGCTTATTCAGACACTGTTACACCTATATTAATCAGCTAATGAGGTAAGTTTAACAATGTTTAATTAAACATACTTGGTAAGGAATATTTAAAGGTACAATAAGATCTCAGATATAACGATCTCTAACAAGGTGGGACTTATTAATTGGCCGAAGCCCGATATGGTCCAACTCACAGAAATGGTGATCAGAGTGTAAGTTAGCTCAAGATACAAAACTCAAATTGATAAGGCTTAAAAGAAACATGGAAAGTATCTTATTATTTGTTCACAGGGGGGTTAGATGCCAGTTCGAGTCTCAGTTCAGTTCCCTGAATGCAAAAACCAAAAACTACTTCTGAACTGATTCAATTCAATTAATCCTGGTGAGTCAGTTATTGTTATGGACAGTTATGGATAAGTGGGGTAGACATGTTTGGTGGTGGTTTGAATACCTTGGACCTTCCCTTGATCAATCCAAGTACGCCTTTAGCCTTATGCAAATCACAGAATTGAGGCTTTTAAATTTCAAATTGGGCTCAACGAATCATCGACTTTATATACCTGCACCAAGCACTCAGAAAATTAAAATCTCACTGTGTAACTCTTTGAGTTACTTAGCTTGAGATAGTCAGCCCCGCGGAACACCTGACGTAACGTGAACCGTTTCGGATATAGCCGATTGGGAACGCACCTGCTGGGACCGATTGTTGAGGTTTGATCTAACCCAACATAGAAAGTTTTTCGAAGGCCTATTAAGCAGAATATATGAAAATAAAAGTTATGATATAGAGAATCAAAGGCTTTGCTGAAATCAGTTTAGACGTCATCTGTTTTTTTTTCTATTAAAAAATCCCTGATGAAATATTGATGAAAATTCAAGAAGGTAAGTCGAAACAGATCTCCCACAAATAAAACCCTGCTGGGATGAACAAAGAATGTCTAAGAATAATGAAAACTTATTGTTCACTGAGAGAAACATTATTATCTTAAATTAAATATCGAATTTTTCCCTTATTAAGTTAAGGCTGATCCCAAAAGTAGGCAACTAAAATTCGGATAATTGACTTTGTTCTCAAAAATTGGTAGCACCAAGCATGGACTTTTTAAATTCAATTGGCGATCTTTTTGTAAAGCCAAGTAAGCTCTTACTTGAATAGATCAAGCACTATTTTCGACATTAAGTTCTCAAACGGAACTTGCTGTATCCACCACCAATGGGTTTCCCATGTAAAGGCGAAGATTGTGTTACACTGTATCGAACGCTTTACTGAAATCAGGATGCACAATGTCAGATTGCATCTTTTTTGAGAAATTTGAGAAAAAAATCTAAGGTATCTTAAAATTCCAAGGATATTTTCAATGTTAGATTGTTTGATGTTAAACTTATTTTCATTACTAATTGTTTTACATTTAATTCTCGGAGGAATCATCTCGAGCTTTTCAGCCCATAATCGACCCATACAACCATTTGTACAATGATATATCCACTTCTTAGGGGAAGTAATGTTTAATGGAGCATTAACATTAATTTGAACATTTCAACATTATGTAGGCAAACAGCATTTGCTGCTCTGAGAAGTATGCAACGTTTCTTGTGACCTTTAGTAGCCATTTATTATCCGATATTAATGATATTTTTAGAGATTATAATTAAAACCAAACTGTACGATAACTCGACCCTGCCCGATTTCGATATAACCGTTATTACTGCTCTGAGAAGTATGCAACGTTTCTTGTGACCTTTAGTAGCCATTTATTATCCGATATTAATGATATTTTTAGAGATTATAATTAAAACCAAAATGTACGATAACTCGACCCTGCCCGATTTCGATATAACCGTTATTTTGCCGAAGTTATGTTTAAAAGCCTACCCTTAGCTTAATTCACAGAGCATTAACATAAATGTAAGCATATTAACATTATGATAGCAAACAGAGCATGCTGCAACGTTTTTAAAACATTTATAACTCTGTTATGTATTAACCGATCTCTTTTAAAGTTCTTAGAGCTGATAGATATAGATCAATATCTCAATTTGGTTAAACATTTTCTTGTGCTCGACTAAAGAATACCTTAAGGGTTATAAAAATGTGTTGTTTCTGAAATGATTTCGATGTGTTCTCAAGCTTCCGAAGTATTTTAAGCAAGAATTCGAAGTAATTTTAAATTTGAGGTAGATTCGATGGAGTGAGATGTCTTTGAGGCTGCGGACTACAAGATTTGCTATGTATCATTCACATCTGTCTAAAGTTTCGTCTACCTTCATCCAAATTGAACTATTTCCCCTGCCAGTATCCAGTTTTCCGGGGTCCAATAATAATAATACTCTATGTACCTTCGGTACAGAGTATAAAAAGAAAGTCGGTCAAGCCCGACTATAACATACTCTGTACCAAGAAAATTTGTCTTTTGATCATAACTCGAAAACCGTTCATCCGATCTTCTTCATTCCTTTGGCGGATCGATAAGTTATTCTAATAACAAAATATGTCCAGAAGGAACAAGCTATCTATCTTCAAAACTGTGGGAGATATGACGTTTTTTCTAAATTGCGGGGGCGGGAGGGGGCGTGGCCAAAATTGAAAATAAACTTGATCTGCCTGCAGACATAAGAAGCATATGTCCCATACACGTCAAACCTCTATCTCTTACCATCTCTGAGATCTGTGCGTTCATACGGACAGACAGACGGACGGACGGACGGACAGACGGACATGGCTTTATCGACTCGGCTATTGATGCTGATCAAGAATATATATACTTTATGGGGTCGGAGATGCTTCCTTCTGGATGTTACATACTTTTGCGCAAACTTACAGTACAGAGTATAAAAATGAAACAGAAGCTTTACTTGACAACATTAAAAGCATTAATTTTATTTTTATAATTCACTTCCTAAGTGATTAATGATCTGGGGATAAAGCAGCTTAGTTCAAAGCTTTTGGGTGGGGTATTTCAGATCGTTTATGACAAAATCTCCTTCTAGTCCAACGAAATGCATTCGCAGACTCCAACTTGCCGAGTCACTCTCATAATAGAACACTCCCTCTGGGTTGAAATGACACCTCTTAACTCTGAGTACAACACAACCAAGGTCGATCGGTCATTGTAAGTGCAATTAAATCTACAAATATTTCGCCTATTAGAAAAGCATTATAAAAAAATTCTGCAATTGCAAAACAAAACTTTTTAAAACAGCAATGAAAATAGCTAGACAATTACTATTTTTTGCTGTTTTTTTACAAGCATGCAAAATAACAAAATGTAAAAAAATTACAACGAAATTTTCGCATTAATTGAGGGACCTTGAAACCAGTCACGACTAAATTCTGGCAGAGAGACCCGGCCCGGCCCGGCCCAGTCCATAATTTGACGAAGTCGCCAGCGCTGTGCCGAAAAAATATTTTCGTCTACAATGACATGCAATTGAGTCGCCCCGCGAGAGGCGAGGCGAGTCGAGTCGAGTCGAATTGCAGCCTGACTGACGGACGGCCGGTTAGTCAAAGTGTCCGACTGGCGAATTATAATAATTCAGTTGCTGCTCTCGCGCTCGACATTCGCACAATGGCATACACCGAAAACACCGAAAAAAAGTGCATGTGCAACGGTCGCCCGTTGCCAGAGTCGTCGCCAGGTTCGCCAGTTGCATTTCGAGCGGTGAGTGAGCGTCTCCAGTGCTAAACAAAGCGCTGTGTCTCGGTTTTCGGACTTGTTTGCGCTTAAAAATCGGAACCGAAAAAAAAACACGTAGAACAGTGAGTGCGAGTGGTTCTGTGTGTGTCTGTGTGTGTGTGTGTGAGTGTGTGTGTTGCAATTAAAAATGCACTATCGCTGCTGCCAGCCTTCCCCGCCGCGGCGGTTGAGCGCAGCTCTCGCTTGCTCAGCTCTCGCTCACTCACTCGAAACGCCAGGAGGAGCTGCACCCGAGTCGATTCTTGGCCACCATTTTCTTTATTTTTGCGCTCTTTTTTTGCTGTTAACCAATTTCGCTTTTAACGTTTTTTATGCCGGTTGCCATGAATGAAGCTCTCACATACATGGCTAGCCGGCTCCTGCCTCTACCTCCCACTTGGCAAGGCTCTCGCTTTTTCTCTCTCTCTCTCCCTATGTCAATGCATTTTTTTCTAGAACCACAAACACACACACACGCAAGTTGAGTGCTGAGCACGAGAACTGCAAAAACTTTTCTTAGACCTGTGTGTGTGTGTGTGTTGGTGGGGAGAGCCACACCGCTGCACTCATTCTCAGCAGCTTGGCTCATACTCTTCTCATACTAGCATGCCGGGGCCGGGCAGGCTGCGGCTTTTTGGTGGAAATGGCTATTGGGTACTCCGCGTGCAGCTCAGCTGGATGGCAGGCAGCTTTATTGTCGGTCGTTTCGAACGGTTCGGTACGCTTTTGCCTTAGCTTCGGATCATTGTTGTAATTGTAAGCACAGCGTCGCAGCAGCAGCGCTGCAGCGCCGTCAGCGTCGCCGTCGCCGCTGTAATCGCCGTAGATGTTTTTGTTGTTTGCGTATTAGTAAAGTTGTCTGCGCTTGTTGTTAGTGTCGGTGTTTGTTTGTTGTTGACGTTGGTCGCGGTGCGCAATTTTTATTTATTTTCTGCCGCTGCTGCTGCCGCCCATACACATGCACTCGCAGCAGCGTACATGTGTGCGTGTGTGTGAAATGCATGTGCTTCTTGCGCTTCCACAACGAAAGCCACCAAAACAGTTGACGTGCGTTTTTCTAGTGATAACTTTTTGATTTGACCTGGTCGAAAAAATTAGCAACAAAATTTACTACAAAAGAATTGTTGAGAACAACTTATGCAAAAGTGCTGTGACAACAACAACAACAAATCATTTATTTAGTACGTAAACAAACAGAGCTTTATATGTGTAAACAATTTACACACAAACATTGACTCAAGGATTTTGGCCACAACCAAGTGAGTACATTTTGGCAAATTAATTAATAACAATTGCATTTTGCGGCATTTTTAGGCCCCACTACATTTGTAGCTCTCTGTGTGTGGGCGATGCACTGACATGAGAGAGTGTGTCTGTGTGTGTGTGTGTAGGCCAGTTGCCCTCTCCAAAAGGGTCAAGAATTTTCCATCGAAATATTAATTTATTAATGCATATTGAAATGTTTAAACATTATTGATTTTTATGAATTTTAAGGCCTTATCCGTTACACTCTTTATGTGTGTGTGTGTGTGTGTGTGTGTGCGTTTTTTTTTGCGCTCTCCAACTTTGCTATTTACATCTCTCTGTCTCTCTTTCCTATACTCTTTCTCTCATTCTTTGTCATTTGCACTCAAATGCAAAGAGTTGGTTTTTTTTCCCATTTTTATCCATTTTGTTGTTTACTGAGTTAGCTGCAAATTTTCACTGGAGGAGGCGGGGGAACTGCCTTAAGGGAAAACTAAACAAATTTGGTGGCACCACAATTGCTTATCAGCCATGACATAAAACTAATCACATTTTGAAATAGAGTCAAATCCAAATAAAAAGGCTTAGCTTGTAATCATGGCGAAATTTTTGCATCAAAACGGTTCAAATTTCACTTCAAACCAAGGGAATTTGCTGCTTGATTTCCATTAAAGAGGAATCCATTTTATACGGTTCAGTGTTCAAACCTTCCTCCTAAACTATGGGGAGCGGTTTGACAACAGCTTCCGTTTCAATTTGAAATGAAATGAAGGATGCACTTGATTTCAGTGACCCAAACCGAACCGTTTTCAAGGCTGGTTACCGTACAGCCAAGAGCCGGCTAGGTATGGGTTTCTTGGTCCATCGAAGTGGACCATGAAACGAATCCTCCAAGTTGTGGGCCTATCGATCCTAAACCCTATCCGGACACCCTTTGATTCAAAAATGCTTTAGTTCAGTCAGTCGCATAATTCAAAGTTCTACCGAAAAAAGTGTCAAAATTTGCCATTTTACACGACTGTGAGAAAAATCTAAAACAAAAGTAAGTTTCTAGAATTCCCAGTCAAATTCCTTTCAATACCAAATATCTGGAATATTTAGAAGCAGTGACTTTTGATCCCTTTTCACTTGAACCCAAATCGTTCTAAGTTTTGTACGATAACAGTGACAATTATCCAAAAGTCAATTACCCAAAATCCGAGTCCTAATCTTTGGTTCGATTTGTATAGGGACTGGTCTGCGTACCGCACCTTTAACATTGAAAACCAGGGACAGAATTTGCATAACATAACTGCATAACATAGAATTCTGTTTCAGTAAAGGTCCCTGTTTGACTTACGGTTTATTCTGAGAAAATACCGACTTGCAGAGTTCTACTCCAACATCTCAGTTGTACCTCAACATTTCAGGTATGTTTTTATACCCCGTTCCCATTGAAAATGGGTCAAGTTAGAGCCGATTTAGCCATGTCCGCCTGTCCGTCCGTCCGTCTGTCCGTCTGTCTGTCTGTATGAATGCGTCGATCTCAGAGACTATAAGAGATAGAGCCACAAATTGTTGCATGAATTTAGACTTAAGCCGTACACAGACCAAGTTTGTTTCAGATTTGTAAAATACCCCCCGTCCCCCTTTCATCACCAAAAAACCTAGACATCCTAGACATAAAAAACCGTCAGATCCACAATTCTCAAGTTAGAGCCTTGGGGTTTAGTATACATCAAGCTAGGCCCAATATCTATCTATTCTGAAAAGTACAATCAGATCGGACAAAAAACACCGAAGCCTTAAGCGAATCAGTTGAGCTGACAAGAGCAACCCCCAGTTGTTAGTCAGAACTAGAAAAAGTGTTGCCTACATTCAGGATGCCAATTTAATAGCTGTTACAAAAACAGGTTACATTCATCTTCAAAAATTCAAAAACAAATAAATGAAAACAAATGAACAGGGTATTTTGTGGTCGGGAAACTCGACAGCAGCGCCCTTACTTGTTATACTTTGTACCGTAGGTACATAGAAACGTCATATCTTCCGTCATAACTTCCACAATTTTAAAGATAGATGGTTTGTTCTTAAATTATCGATCCGCTTAAGGAATGGTGAAGATCGGATAAACGTTTGTCGAGTTATTATCAAAAGACTGCAATTGCAGCGCTGCTTTCAGCTGCTACTGCAGGATCAACATTTATGCTGAGCGTATATTTTCGTTGGTACAGCGTATGTTATAGTCGGACTTGACCAACTTTCTTTCTTGTTTTTTTTTTTTAAGTACTTAGATTAAATTCGAAACATTCTAACATTATTTAAACTATTGAAAGAAGAACAATCGATCTTAAATTAAGAAATTTACTTACTAAAAACTAACCGATACATTTAAGACATGTTCATGTTAAGATTTTATATCTAAAGAGGTTCGGTGGAACGTTCGGTTCACAGTGAAATGAAAGCCGAAATTCCGGGTGAGGACCGGTTCTGATAAAAACCGTTTTGCAGCCCGGTATTTATAACTTAGTTTTCAGTTAACTAATGGCCCAGTCTTCTTTGATTGAATTATTGGGAATATCTTTATAATTTTATAATCTTAAACCAAGAACATTCTGTGCTTGTTTAATGTGCTTTCATTTTCTTTTAAAGATGAGTTGAACGAGCTTGACTTAAGACTACAACAACAAAGCAGTAAATTAAAGATTTTAAAATTGCTCGAAATGGTTGTAATATAGCCCATGTCTAGAGGTACACGTTGTTTTTTATACTTGAATCAAGTATTGTTGTATTTAGCGTTCTTTTGACACCTTTTGGACTTAATTCAAGAACAAAGTATAATATATAAATTTTTCTGGAATAATACTTTGGTCAGTATTTTGGATTACCGTTTGTGAAGTAATAGTTCTCTGATCCTCCAGGGTTAAAAGATGCAACAAGGCACACCTACTTATATATGGCGGCAAAGGGTCAAAAAAGATGAGCGTTAAAAGAGCCATTTCTATAAATTTTTCCGGACCCTTTCGAGCCGATTTGTATGAATTTGTTGCTTTTATCACATGCGAATAACAGAGCTGGTTGAGGAATTCCACAATGGAAGTAGTGGCGGGCACCTGGGCATTTGTAGAATCGATTTTATTGAATTGGTCAATATGGCAAAAGGACCAGTAACGAGGCCGTGAGACAGCACGGGTCTCAGGGCCACATTTTTGAGTTTCACACATTCAAGGAGACGTGTGAGATATTAGGATTTCGAAAAACACTAACAGTCGGATGTTATGATCGAGCGTTTAATCTCTTAGGAAGGTAGCGGATGCAAATCAGAAAAATGGGTATGCGTTTTGATAGTATATTGCTCCGGGACGTATGATACGACAGCTACCACGACGGCAGCTGCAACATGTGAAACCAATTTAGCTCTTCCAGCTTATTTGAAACTAGGCTATAAAGAAACACCAAACTTTTCAATTCGTACACTCAAAAAAAAAAACAATACGAAACGGTATTGAAAACACGATAATCCAGGATATTCTTGAGCCGACCCCGGAAAAGATTGGTTTCACTCCCTTTTTGATACCATTGCAAAGGGCACTATAATTTTGCCCAGAAGTTTGCAACGCATAGAAATATTCATTTCCGACCCCATAAACTATATATATTCTTGATCAGGGTGACGAGCTGAGTCGATTGAGCTTTGTCCGTCCGTCTGTCTGTCTGTCTGTTTCTACGCGAACTAGTCTCTCAGTTTTAAAGCTATCGAGCTGAAATTTTGCACAGAGTCTTCTTCTTGCTGCACACTACTAATATGTCGGAACCGACTGGATCGGATGACTATATCTCATAGCTCCCATAGGATCAATCGGTCGGAAAACTTGTTTTAGTAAGAAACGAGAGCGTAAGTTAAAGTCGGCCCTGCCCGACTTCGAAATACCCGTTACTCAGCTCAGCTCGGATAAGTATGCAACATTTTTTTAACTCGGCCATTTATTATCCGATCCTTTTGAAAATTTGTGAGATTGTAGATATTGGCCACATAGACTACACTGCAAAATCTGAGCTCGATATCTTAAAAATTGTGGGAGTTATTCAATATTTTTTATTGCGGAGGCGGGAGGGGGCGTGGCCAAAATTTGAAACAAACTTGATCTGCCTACAGACAATACTAGCTTACGTATAAAATTTGGTTGCTCTAGCTCTTCTAGTCTCTGAGATCTAGGTGTTCATACAGACGGACGGACGGACGGACGGACGGACGGACGGACGGACGGACAGACGGACATGGCTATATCGACTCGGCTGTTGATGCTGATGAAGAATATATATACTTTATTATATCGGAGATGCTTCCTTCTGCCTGTTACATACATTTGCACGACTTTAGTATACCCTTTTTACTCTACGAGTAACGGGTATAAAAATTTCTTACTTTTCCATGGAAACGTGTCCATACTTTGTATTCATAGGTTTTCAATATTTTATTATAATTATGCCAAGTTTGATGAAAATCGTACAACTATATGGTATAGCTGCCATACAAAAGATGTTTCTGAAAATCAGTCTTAGTTAGAAAAACTTGTTTTTTTTTTAAACGGTAGCATCCTGAAATGTTGTAATTGTTTGTTTCACATGTTTTCATTTAATTCTAAAATTTTTTGTCCAAATCGGATGACTATATCATATAGCTCCCATACGAACAAGCGGTCGGAAAATGGGAAAAGGAGTATTTTTTGAAATATTTAAGCGAGCACTTGCAAGGGTATAAAAACTTCGGCACAGACGAAGTTAGCTTAGTTTCTGTGTAAAATGGAAAGCCGAAAATTCCCTAAAATTGTGCCCAAACACCCAAAGAGACTTTATTTGCTAGATGGACCAAACATGGCGGGCTTCCAATAACTACCATAACTTTTTTTAAAGCTGGTTTTATTGCCTGAAATTGTATTTATCCATGTTTTATTTTATATTCAACTGAATAATGTAAGATGGTAGATGTTTCCAGTGTGAATTTCCCGCACACATATGTAAAATCTAAGCTCAAAGTTCTCTTTAAATTTCCCCGACATTCACTCCTGTGGCCGTTACTCATCTAGTTTTTCTATAGACTTTGGTATTACTGTAGGTCAGACATCTACTAAAGCGATAAGTTGGGAATTTCAAGAACTGATTTTGTATTGAATAATTCGCTTTTTCCGGTTTTCACCTTTTTGAGCTGACACTGCAATTTTCTACTCAATTCAAACTAACAACCGGCTTTGTTAAAATTTTCGGCCACCTGTATGTTAAAAAAGTTTTGATTCAAGAACTTGTCAACAATGCTAAAGTCTTTAAATGTTTTGTGTTTAATTTAGGTGCTTTTAAGAACAAATCCTACTTGCAATGTCAGGTACAAATCGGTATAAACTTGCCGTTTATTCTGTGTGAACTTAGAAAAAGTTAAAGTGAAAGATTAAATGTTTGTCAATTGATTTTCGATGAAGGAAACTAAAAACAGAAAAGTGAAACTAGTTCTTAACAATGGGCATCGAATGTAGAGCTCAACTTTTTGTCAGCCTCAAAGCAAACCACACAAATTCACGGAAATCTTGATTCGTAATTAATGCGCAAATGTAAATGTCGCCTCAAATTTATTGGATTGGCCATACCAAACAAAACAAAACAAAACAACACAAAAAAATGGCAAAATAATTAGAATAATAAAAATTTCTAATTAATGCGCTTCTAATTTCACGCTGACAGACGGAAGCGTTTTGCGAGAAGTGATTTTCTTTGTGCACACTGCATTTGATTTCGCATAACTCATTTGCCGCAATTTATGACACAGCCGGCGAGGAAAACAAAACAATGAATCAGAGCCAGTCGGGACGGGACGGGGACGCCCACGCATGGCGTGGGTTTCCTTTTTAATTTGTCGCACGCGTTGTCCTTGGGAGCGCTGTCACAATTACAATTGTTGCGTCCAGTCTTGGGTGGTGCCGTTTCCGCATGGTGCCTGGCGCATCGCCTGACACACGGACAACAAGTTAGCCAACTTTAATTGAAATTTAATTTCATGTAACGTTTTATGCAATGGCAAATTGATTTGAGCTGCCCTGGCATCCACTTGGCAGGCGCTTCTTGGGCCATTAGTCATAGCATGATGGAGAAGCCGTCGCCGACGGCGTCGAATCTGGCAGGATTAGCATTAGAGCAACAGCAGCAACAGTTGCCGACATGCAACAAACAATCATTTGGCTCTGCCTCCGACTCCGACTCTGACTTTGACTGTGGCAGCCACTCCACGTTGTCGTCGGCTCTGTGTGCAGTCCGTCCGTCTGTCCTGCTGTCTGCCTCCGCGCGCGCGTGTGTGTGTGTGTGTGTGTGTGTTTGTGTTGTGCACGCGGCACGTAAGAAACGAGTTATTGGAACAGGTTCATGACCTTGACCATCAACACCGCAGCAAGGCAACACTTTTATAATGCAACGGCAATTGCTTTCAGCAGCGTCTGTGTTGCATATGGCTCCTCTACCGGCAACTGGGCTCTGCTACGCGGCAGACAAAGGAAGTGGCAGCGCTGTGGCTGTGCATTTGCATTGCCATTGTTCGCTTGGATTGGATTAGAAGCAGGCAACAAGTCGCAACTGGGAAGTCGGGCAGTCGTCCACACACACACACACACACAGAGATGCCTTTAGCACACACCAAGTGACTCAATGTGGCAAAGGGTTCAGATTCAGAAATGGTTCGGAGCGAAGCTTGCACATCTACCCGATATTTTATACTCAGATGTACTTGAATGTTTGCAACAGCAGTCGAAATCATCTCAAATGCAAAGAAATGATTCATGCCATGCATATAAAATATCAGAAAATGCATTTCATCAGAATTTATGCTGGGATTTTCCACAAAAAAAAAAAATTTTATCTATATTCAACAAATTTAAGTATCTTTTAAGAGAAAAGGAAAAACACTATTCACAAAATAACTCGCTTGATTTGAGTGCGATTATGCAGTGCAAACTAATAAGCTATTTACACTAGGAGTACGATATGCGTTAATAGCTAACAATCAGCTTTTTTCCCATACAAAAAAAGCTGATTGTTGGCTTTAACACATATCAGCTTAACACATTCGTTGACATTCAGGAAAAATCCAAAAATGATTTGAATTCATTGAAATTCAGAAATTAACTCATATCATTGAAAGCTTTGCACTTAGCAAATTAATTCATTAAACAATTTCACTTTTTATACTCTATTCCCATTAAAAATGGGAAAAGGAATCTACGTATCAGGGAGAAAGCTAAGTTTCTGACCCCATAAAGTATATATATTCTTGATCAACATGAACAGCCGAGTCGATAAAGATGTCCGTCTGTCTGTATGAACTCGTCGATCTCAAAAACTATGAGAGATAAAGCCACAAATTTTTGCATGATTTCAGATTTGGAAAAATTTCCTATTACTTGTGTGAAAACAAATGAACAGGGTATTTTGTAGTCGGGGAACTCGACTGCAGCGCCCTTACTTGTTGTAAGCTGATTTCATTAGAAACTGATTTAGTCATTTACGTGCATCACAGCCAATTTAATAACGAATGACTAAGCTCACTTATTAAAGAATTCAACTCAATTTCAATTCTTCGTTTCAATTATAATTTTATCTAGAAAACTCTAATTCCCTATAGAGAATCATTAAAGCTCAGAATAATCTGAGTTGCCTTTAGTTTAGTACTGAAATTCATCCCTTTTAATTAATTCGAATGTCTTGAGAAAGCAGGACCTGCCAGTGCTTAGTTCATGACTGAAATTTACAGCAAGTTAAGAGGCAAGAAATTATTTTCTTAATCGGGGATGACCCAGACATCTCAAGAGATTTTCGCTTAAACAATTTCATTTACCTTGCAGAGGGTGTTATAAAGATGTCCGGATGTTTGTAACGCATAGAATGAAGCATCTCCGAACACATAAAGTATATATATTCCTGATCAGCACGACGAGCTGAGTTGATTTAGATACGTCAGTCTGTCCGTTCTTCTGTTTCTATGCCAACTCCTCCGTCAGTTTTAAAGCTATCATCACAAAATTGTGCACAAAGTCTTTTAGTAACAAGAAAGAAAGTCGGTCAAGCCCGACTATAACATACTCTGTACCAAGAAATTTTGTCTTTTGATCATAACTCGAAAACCGTTCATCCGATCTTCTTCATTCCTTTCGCGGATCGATAAGTTATTCTAATAACTAAATATGTCCAGAAAGAACAAGCCATCTATCTTCAAAACTGTGGGAGATATGACGTTTTTTCCAAATTGCGGGGGCGGGAGGGGGCGTGGCCAAAATTGAAAATAAACTTGATCTGCCTGCAGACATAAGAAGCATATGTCCCATACACGTCAAACCTCTATCTCTTACCATCTCTGAGATCTGTGCGTTCATACGGACAGCCAGACAGACGGACAGACGGACATGGCTATATCGACTCGGCTGTTGATGCTGATCAAGAATATATATACTTTATGGGGTCGGAGATGCTTCCTTCTGGATGTTACATACTTTTGCACAAACTTATAATACTCTATGTACCTACGGTACAGAGTATAAAAATACGCTTTACATTTGTTGGAACCGGCCGGTTCGGATGACTATAGCATATAGCAGTCATAAGAACGATCGCTCGAAAAATGAGTTTTAGTAAGAAAAATTGTTTTGCTTTTAATGGAAAAATTTCCATACTTTGTATTTCTTAATCTGATATGCTTTGCCACGATTCCACTAAGTATGGTTGAAATCGGATATCTATATATCTATATGTATAGCTATCATAGAAAAGTAGAATCTGAAACGTAGTCTTATTGAAAAAAACTTTGTTGTTTTCCAAGGAAATGTCCTTAAAATTGGCATTTATTTATTTGATATGCTTTCACACAATTTTACAACGTTTTGTCGAAATCGGATGACTATAGCATATAGCTGCAGTACGAATGATCGGTCGAAAAAGAAGTTCTATTGAGAAAAACTTTTTTGTTTTAAATGGAATCGACTCCAAGTTTCGTACATATTCGTTTGTTAGGCCTTTGTATAATTCCACTAAGTGTGGTCGAAATAGGGGATATATATATAGTACAGGGTTGCCCATATTCGACGGACCCATGTTTTTTTTTAAAAAATCAAAGAAAAAAATAAAAATTTGGCGGTTGGCAATCTTAACCATTTAATTTGTTCCAAGTAGATTTGCTTACATCAATTTTTGAATATGATATCTCTCAAATGGCCGCCTCTGGCGTTGATGGCGTATTGTGCCCTTTTTGCAGCATTTTCCATCGTTTTCGCCAACATTTCGGCCGGAATAGCGGCTATTTCTTCACGAAAGTTGTCCTTGAGCTCTTCTACGGTCCTTGGCTTGTTAACGTAAACCTTTGACTTCAAATATCCCCACAAGAAGAAGTCAGGCGGCGTCAAATCGGGCGAACGCGGTGGCCAGTCCAAATCACCACTTTTCGACATCAAACGGCCCGGAAAGAATTTCTTCAGAAAATCGATTGTTATGCGACTTGTGTGCGGTGGAGCGCCGTCTTGTTGAAACCAGAACTGCCTCATACGCTTTCGACGAATAATTGGCATCTCAAAATTGGTCATCATGTCGCGATAACGCTCCTGGTTGATGGTAACAGCATGGCCATTTTTATTTTGGAAGAAAAACGGCCCAATGACCGTTTTCGCACTAACGCCGCACCAAACTGTGACTTTTTCGTCATGAAGAGGCACTTCTTGAATCTCCTGAGGATTTTCAGTGGCGTAAATACGGCAATTTTGCTTATTTACGGTCCCATTCAATGTGAAATGGGCTTCATCGGACATGATAATTTTGTTCCAAAATTGCTCGTCATCTTCGGCCATTTCGATGACTCTTTGGGCCCATTCCAATCGACGAGGCTTGTCCGCAGGCAACAATCTTTGCGTCAATTGAATTTTGTACGGGAACAAATGCAAATCAACGCGAATAATCCGTTGTAAAGTGGACCGAGCCATGCCCAACTGCTGAGAACGGCGTTTTTGGGATGTTCTTGGGGACCTCTCAACACTGGCTCGTACGGCAGCGATATTCTCGGCCGATCGCCTTGGTCGACTTTTATTTGGCCTCTTCGGATTAGAAAGAGCCTCACCAGTCGAAAATTTTTCGTATAAACGCTTAATGGTGTTCTTAGAAGGCGCACTTTTCACATTTTTTAATTTTTTAAAAGCACGTTGAGTTTTCACAATTGACTTGTTCTGTTGAATGTAAATTTCAACTATTTCAGAGCGCTCGCGTGGCGTGTATTGTCCCATGGTAAAAGTCTGCTTGGACTGACGCTTCAAACGCGGTATGTCATTAAGCGATCTGACATCTCTGTCAAAAGTTATGGCGTTGCCAGATGGGTCCGTCGAATATGTACAGCTCTCATTGAAAAACCGTTCTGCACGTGTGATTTTTTAACTGCTGGGTAATCAGATAAGAATTAATAATTAAGTAGATTTTGAACCGACTGTTCCAAGGCCAAGTAGATTAAGTGCCAATGGTTTTCCTTTGCTTAAATCTAGTAGCCAGCATTACACTTATCCCTTTACATACTAAAAAGTCTTCTTTGTTTAGTTCAAATTCTTTATGTTTATACGAAATTTTGTAGAGATTTCTGGGACACGCTTTGAATAACAGAGTCTTTCAGCCATGCTCTCATTTTCAATTGGGGAAAAGTTTTGCGATTCGGCTGCCAATCTAATCCCTAAGCCGGTTTCAAATTGCACATTATTGCGAAATTCAAAAATGCTCAGTAAGGTTTGCCATTTTGCACAATGGAGCCTCTGCCCAGATTCTGCAGCAAAAATATATTTTTAGCTGTAGCGCTTGGCCAAAGACTTGGTCGCAGGGTGTGGTGCAGTGTGTTTGTCTGCTGTGCGAGTGGTCCTGGGTTCAATCCCAATTCAATCCAAAATCTTATACACTCGGTAACCTTCACCAGTTGTTGGCGCCAGCTGTGAAGTAACTAGCCACGAAAAATCTTCTCCAAAACAGCCCTTTGTATTACTAGTTAAACTGCGGGTCCCTTTTTTTGTGTGCGAAAATTTGAGGCACACAATTCTAGAGATTGTGAGAAGCCGGACTTTGGACACTTTGGGACTGTATACAGTCATTTGTGGGCCAAAGATATATTCCAAACTAACCGATCTTAGCTTATTTTGAGATCGTGTAATAAACATGGGTGATATTGCTTCAAAAATCGTACATTTTTTTCAAATCTGCGAGGAAATGTGCATTTACCGCGAACACCAAAAACGATTTCCATGATTTTGGCGAAGCCGGCAAGATAACTAATTTCAGCTTACACCTAGAAATACATGAATAATTCATTATTTCAAGCACAAATACTTAATAATCCCACTTTACAGGTACACAGAGGGAAAAATCGTGTTCAGAAAATAAGATTAATTCATCTCAAAACAAGAACAGAATGTGCTCTCAAATATTTGAGAACAAATGTTCCGAATGTTCTTGAAATGAGCACAATTCAGCTCATCACCGAAATGTATAAGTAGCCATTCAGACGTGCGGCTTCAGATGTGGGCAATAGCCTAACGAGCTAACACGTCCGCCGTCGCCTCGTTGCGCGCGGGGCGTCTTGGGCTCTACTCCCAGTAAGTCCAAACAATTTTTCTTTCTTAATTTTATTAACTGAGGTTGGTGGGGTGTTGTTCAAGGCGATGTCTCTGCGGACTTGGATCTGGAATCGGACTTAGACCTGGGATTGCACCAGAAACTGGACTTGGAATTGGATTTGGACCTCTGGTCCTGGACTGGATCTTGGACCCTGGACCTCAATTTTTTTTTGAGTTTAAAATGTTCTCAAAAACTGAACATTTCAATTACACATCAAGAATTTGCGTTCTCAAAAAAAGTTCTCGAAGTGAGAAAATCCGGTCATGATTAGTTTTTGACACCGAATGTTCTCACTTTGAGTCGAATGTTCTTGGTTTTTTCCCTCTGTGTACAATTATTCAAGTAATTGTAAAAGTAATTACATTTTGTAATAATCAACAATTACAATTAGCAAAAAATAGTAAGGAATTAATTTTAATTATCTGAAAAATGGTAATGCTAATGTAAATTGTAGTTTACAGCTCTGCTTGATAAAGTGAATTGAATTTTGCACCTCACTAAAAGTATTCATCAATATATTAATGGCAAATCGCATTCATGAAGCCGCTTGGCTTTTTTTTTACAATTTTCGCCCAGAAGTTTGCATCTCGGACCATAAAAAGTATATCTTGATCAGCATAAAGAGCTCAGTCGATTGAGCTTTGTACGTCCGTCCGTCTGTCGGATTCTACAGTTTTGAAGCCAACGCGCTGAAATATTTCACTGTGTCTAGCTAATTTGTCAGAACAGTCCGTTTTTTTTTCTAGTTGCCATTCGGAACAGACAAAAACAGATTTCTCCTTTTTGCTAAATTTGTTTTCGTTTTAAGTAATTAATTTAAAAACAAAAGAGGCATCGTATAGTTCAATTTGATTAGTAAAACCTAGCGTTTTTCCCAAAGTATAATGTTTGGTCATGAGCCAATGTGTTGATTCAGATCTTTTGCAGAGTAATTTATAAAATTTGTGTTTTACTCTCCATAAGTATGTCAGCTTGCTTTCCTACTCCCTAAGTACTTCTGGTAACTTTTAACAAACCCAAACTTACACACATCGAACGGGGAATATCACCAGTTACTTCTGATCAATATTTTCTAGGCAAGTGCTTATAGTTTTAAGAAATAGCATTACAATTCTGGTGCTTTACTCTGATTGCTTGCTTGCAGAACTGCGCTAAAGCCAGCTTCCTGCTTCTATTGAGGCAGAAAAAAAATGGGAAAAAAACTACAAAAGCGAAACGCAAAAAATAAACTGTTGCTCTACTGGGGCGGTGGGAGTTGGCAGGCTTTTGGCGTTTTTTTTCAGTTCTCTGCTTTTATTTCACTTTTTACTCACATTTTTACCCACCCGTTAGATGGTGTGAGACGCTGGAAAGTAGACCTCCCCGAGCTGGAAATATTGGAAAATGCTACAAGTATATATAAGTACATAAATGCAACAGGCACTTGTTCTTAGGGGGCGAGGGTTCGGGATTGTGTGGGGCGGACTATGCACATCTTCTGGCACGAAAGGCGTGGCCGAGGGCATTGAGAGAAAAAATGGTTTTAATTTAACTTTGGCTATGTCACACAGCTCCACAAAAACGCAGTACATAGCAGAGAAATCGCAGTTGGCATTCAAGCACAATGCAATTACAATCAGGAAACAGTTTTGCAACAGGTGCAGGCAGACAACACAGGATACACATACAATTGGAGGCTTAAAGGTGTGAACTAATAACAACGGTTCCAAATATATATCCAAAACAAAAAATCGATACTTTTTGCCACATGCATAAACACAATTGAACAAACAATTTGGGCGAATGCAGCGGCAACAATGGCAATGCCGAACTGCTATATTGTCCTTGAGCTTATCACCTTTTGCACAGCAGTGAAAAATTCCAAACGCTCAATGGAATACAAAAAAAAAACTAACTAACCTAACCACCACACCACACCAGCAACAAGCGCAAATATCAATTCAACTGAAAAAAAAAACAAACAAAAAAACTTAAAAAAGATACAAAAAAAGCAACAAATATTCACTTTTTGTATTTCTGTTGTTGCTTCATTTGTGCAACAAGTTTTGCCTTAGCGTGCTGAGAATTTTCCATAATTTGTTTGATTGCATTGCTTATCCATTTAATTGTTGACGCTGTTTTGACATTTTCATTATTGATATTAATTAATGGCAAAATGGAAGAAAAAGAAAAGTATACCGATTGGAATGCAGCAGCCAACTTTCCTTGGCTCATAACTTGACTGTGGCCAGTCCAATCTTCAACAATCGATAAATATTCCTGATTAATGAAAATTGGTAGAAGGTACGAACCATCAGTCTACAAGACTGTGTCAGATGTGATGTTTGTTTGGCAATTGTGAAAATAAATATGATCTGCCTGCAAGTTGAACCTCTATCTCTTCCCTTTTTTGAGATCTGTTTGTTTATATGGACAGACATGGCCATATCGGCTCAACTGTTGATGCTTATCAAGAATGTATATCAATTATAAGGTCGAAAGTGCTGCCTTTTGAAACTTCCATCAAAAATGTACCCCCAGTTTTATTAGTTAGGTAAAGTTTAATATGATTTTATGAGTCGCTTTACATTTCCACCGGGTTGTATCCGTTTTAGATAATTTTTACTGATTTAATGATTCGTCAGTCACGGCAAAAGTGGCTTAAAACATTCATTATGCTTTAGTCAATGCCATTGAATGGTATTTTATTGCTTTGTAATATTTTCATAAATATTTGTTATGCAGCTATAAGCTCTTTTGTGGTCTGAAATCATACCGCTAAATTTAGAAATTCTTTTCAATTCACTCTTTAACCTGCTGACCCACCCACTCTCGTTTGCTTTGCTTGAAATTGAAGCAGCTTTTGGTGAAGGAAGAACCAAACTGCTAGTTCAGTTGAGATCAGGGTCTAACTTTATACCCATTTCTTGCATTTTGGTGAAAAAGCAGTGTTAGCAAAGATAATGTGAAATTATATCGTGCTAAAATTGGAGCGAGGTGGCTCTAAAGTTTTTTTGAATCAATCATACGCAATGTGGCCCATTTAACAACATTTCTTTCAATCATAAACATTACGCGATGATACCATTTGAAATTATTCGGACTCCAACATAATGAGAATACAATCCGGTCTGTTCTTGCTTTCGATTGTGATTAAATTTACAGAGTCGGAATGGGTAATTGTTTCTGCTGTCAGGAAAAGCAACAGCAACTTAACGATTAAATCACCAAAAATCATTTTCCGACTGATTGATCCTATTGCAGCTCTAAGAAAAGTCACACGACATTCACCAAATCTTATAATTCTGGTAGAAAACAAATTCATTGAATTCATATGTATGAAAGTAAATGTGGAGTGGATGTATGTAACTAAAGAATGATTGACTAAAAACAAACATACATAAAATTCAGAAAAAGTTATGAAAACTTTATTTGAGTCGAGGCGGGATCAATCCAACGACCTCTTGCACAACAGGCACACACACACTACCCGATTCACCACAATATTTTGTGTAGTTATATTAATATTTATACCCGTTACTCGTAGAGTAAAAAGGGTATACTAAAGTCGTGAAAATGTATGTAACAGGCAGAAGGAAGCATCTCCGATATCATAAAGTATTTATATTCTTCATCAGCATCAACAGCCGAGTCGATATAGCCATGTCCGTCTGTCCGTCCGTCCGTCCGTCCGTCTGTATGAACACCTAGATCTCAGAGACTAGAAGAGCTAGAGCAACCAAATTTTATACGTAAGCTAGTATTGTCTGTAGGCAGATCAAGTTTGTTTCAAATTTTGGCCACGCCCCCTCCCGCCCCCGAATTAAAAAATATTGAATAGCTCCCACAATTTTTAAGAAATCGAGCACAGATTTTGCAGAGTAGTCTACGTGGCCAATATCTACAATCTCACAATTTTCAAAAGGATCGGATAATAAATGGTCGAGTTAAAATAATGTTGCATACTTATCCGTGCTGAGCTGAGTAACGAGTATTTCGAAGTCGGGCAGGGCCGACTTTAACTTACGCTCTCGTTTTATGTAGGGTGATTTGATTAGCAACTTTCAGATTTGACTTAAAAAAAAAAACATACATTACTCAAGAAATCTTTTGTAAAGGTGATTTAAGTGTTGACCGCGGCCTCAAATGGTTCATATACTGGGTCTAGTTTTGGCACACTCTCTCCAACATATTGGCCGGTATGTTACGGTAAGACGAACAAACTGTTTACCGAACTCGCCTCTCATTGTTAGCCCATTGTTTCGCACGCTGTGTGGCATGCGGCACCGTCTTGTTGAAACCACATGTCAGCCATGTCCAGCAAATAGAATTTTGTAGTCATCGCACTCTATTAACAGTAACGTTCCTGCCTTCGTCATCTTTAAAAAAGTTCTGTCCAAAGACGCCTCCGGTCCATAATCCACACCAAAAAGTTAATTTTTCGGGATGCATTGGCAGTTCTGCTCTTCACACCAAAATAATTTTTAATTGACGTATCCATTTAACTCGAAATAAGCTTGTCGCTAAACACAATTTTCCAATAAAAAAGTGGATCTTCATCCAACTCTTTCTCTCAACACTTTCTTAACCGAGCCTGAATTTCGATAGTGTAATTCAATAATCTGCAAGCATTGTACGTTCGTAAGTCCGTTCATGGTTAAGTAATAGATCAAACTGAACAAGTTTGACAGTAACATTAGGCACTTTTTTGTGGGTCTTTATCAGTTCAATAATTGTTATCTTATTTATTAAATTATTTCTTTTACATAATGAAATCATGTGGTTTAGTCGTTCGGTTCTATTCATCTACGATATTGCCTGTGTGATTCCGATTTCTTAACTCAATATGGAGAATTGATCCACTTAATCAGCCATTGATTAGAGTCGTGTCGTGTTGAAAATATTCGGCATGCTTCTTTCACAGTTTCAGACTTGATTTGATCGTTCTTAGTCGTCGGTTCGAATGGTTTGGACACATGTCGAAAGGAGAAGATAAAAATATGACAGGTTCAATTCATTTCCTCAGTATTCTTTATAGAAATTCAACATTAACTTGAGCTATTTTCACTCTTAAGCAGGGCTGCAAACCCAAAAGAATTTTCAGATCTATGACTTGCTGGTTCGAACCATATTATAGCAATGGCTAAAGTTCGAAAATTTCAGGTTTATGGTTTGGAACCTTGGAAAAAGCAATACATTTATTTAGTTACTAAATATATATTAATTTTGGTAATTAATATTGAATGGGAATCGGCTAGATTTTGGGTAAAAAACAGTTGGTGTAACACAAAGGAACCTAAGAAACATAATTTACTTTATAATTCTGAATCGGTTTTCGTGTAAACGTTGGTTTTTCTTTGTAAATCTCAAGAAGAGTAAGAAAAATGTCAGTGGCTATTAGATCAGGTCGTCTATTTTTGGCGACCTAAATTCATTTGTCTTTGAGCTATCGACTGTTTAAGCAATTCCGATTGTCCTTAAACCTGATCTAGTAAACATTGAAATGCTTGTCATCTCCCCTATAACATTGCTATGTTTAAGCTCTCAAAACTGACTCGGAATTCGGAACAAGGCCGATAATGTTAAGTCTTTGCTTTTGTGAATCATTGGAAACGCTTTGCAAACGAGGATCCTAAAGAGCAGATCTTATAATTAGTTCTTCATTCGATACTAGTTTTTCTATTACACTCTGCCGGCTATTTTTGCTGAATCGAACCGAAATTCTAGGTTCAGAACAGGTTCGGGCTCAGCTTTTATATGGAAACGGTTTGCTTCAAAATTCGATTTGCAGCCCTGCTTTAAACAGCGTTGCATCTGCAGAAAAGTGTTGAAGTCTAATGACTGTTGGTTGGGTATTTGAAATAAATTATGTTAAGACTCGACGAAAGTTATCAAACTCAAAAACATATTACCTATGTTCCAAGATATTTATCTTCATGTAATTAAATTCTTAATGTTGCTAGGGAAATGTCTGACATAAATTTTGAATTCATTTGGAAATATCTTCTGCTTTATACGCATAATTGGCAACCTTAATTATACCACTCATATGGAAGCAGCATGTGTGAGTTTTTTTGCTCTTGCCAGCGTGTGTGTGTGTTTGTGTGTGTTTGTGGAAGCAACGAAGCAATTAAATGCATAGAACTTTCCCCTTTTCCCCGCTTACAAATAGTTCCAATTGCGGCTGCATGTATTTTGTATTTTTTGCTGCTTTTTGACACACACACACACACACACACACTAACCAATATTGACGTTTGGTTGGCGACAATTGATTTTTGTTACGTTTTCGTTTATTTTTATTAGTTGTTGTTGCATTTTTTGTGCATTTTTTTTTTTGTTCAGCAATTTAGTTCGTTTGCTTTCGGGCCCTGCTGTTGCTGGCTGCTATTTAGACAACTGGTGAAAAATATTTCCAGCTCTATCGACAGTCGCCGAGGCCACACACGCGCTGCACTTTGCTGTTCTTCTGTTTGATGTTTGTTTTTGTCACTTTTTTTTCACTCTTGGCAATTTTCTGAACTGCAAGCGAAGTTTTCTGGCTGCTTTGTCGGCCCGACTCAATTTCGTCTTATCTAATTTTCGTTTCTATTCTCGTTTGTGTTTAGTTATAGTTTTTCCTTTTTTTTTTGCGATTTTTTTGTAGTTGTTTATTTTTGTGTCGAAATCAGGGCGAATTCATCATCATCAACAACATGGCGTTTTTTTTTTTCATTTTTTTTGTGTAACAAAGATAAGGTTTCGCTGGCGGATGAGTGGGTTTTCTTGTTGTTGTTGTTGTTGTTGTTGCTGGTGGTGGGGCAGCAGCTTTATATAATTTGAGACGCAGGCGGCTGGTTGCATTTTTATTTTTATTTTTTTGTGTTTGTTGAGTTAATCATTTCGGGCGAAATTTGATTATTTTGAAGGTGACCCCAATTTGTAACAACCTGATAAGGAGAAGCTTCAGGCAGGAGCAACGGGGCGTATGCGTAATGGATTAGCATATACGCTGATGCATTCGCCGTTTCGCCTGCTCACTTATTTATGAAAAAAGCAGCAACCATTCGCCATTACTTCTGCCGCGGATGCACTCATATCTCAAAACAGTTTTAATAAAACCCAAAACTGACATCATAAAACATGGCACATATGACAGCCGGGAGTCGGGAGTCGTACAGCAGCAGCAAAACGGGGAGCCACACCCAAAGCAACAAGTCGTTGTACCCAAATATATGGCCACAGGAAAAAGGAAAAACAGCAGCCAAAAAGGAGCAAAAAGAAAAAAGAAAACCCAGCGCAAAGTCAATGCAATGGCAATACCAAAGTGGGGGTGGGGTGGGGGTATGGATACATAAGGTGGCGTCGGCAGTGGGGTTGACTGCCTCCTGTTGCGCATATTGCAACGAAAAAGTTTCGTAACGTTATATTCACATTTCCGGAAACAGGTGGGGTGGCTGGGTGGCTGTAGAGCAGAGCAGGTCCTGGTTGTTGTTGCTGCCAAAATGTGCACAAAACATGTCGAAAATGTGCCACATGCCAGCAGCCAGAGCTATGCTGCTACTCCTGCTGCTGCATGCAACAGTTATGCGCACACAGAGACAAAGACGCACACACACAATACAGCTACAGACAATGCCGCAAGCCAAATAGTGCCATACAAATGCAGACAACACATTTCGACATGGCACATTTAGCATCCTTGAGCGGCATTTAACTTCATTTTGTGCACACAGCCACACACATACACTGTTTGTCGATTTAAAAAGAGTTCAGTGTCTCTCGTTTATGCAATCCATGTTCTCACAGGAAATTGAGTTTTCGGCAGTTATGGCCTGTGGCCTGTTTGGGCTAGAGTACACCACTGGCCTCACACACACACACACACACACACTCATTAGGGTCAAGAGCAATGCAAAGCAAAAAACAACCATAAAAACATAAATCAGCCAATAGGCAAACAACCAATAAAACTGCAAAGCCAAGAGCAAGTCCAATGCTGCGGCTGCCGCTGCCGCTGCCGTTGCTAAACTTGTCTTTTGGGCTATTCGGTTTGTAGGTGAGCTGGGCCATGAACAACAACTCGCTGCCACACCACATGAAGGTCCCAAGTCATTGTCGTGGTTTGTCGTGGCTGTTCGCAGATTGCAGATCAACGTTAGAAATGGAAATGCGCTTGACTGCATACAATGGCAAGAGCCACGCCAACAACAACAACAACAACAGCAGCGGCAGCAGCAGCAACAGGCCGCCACAAATGTGTGTTACTGTAACTGAGCTAACCAGCCAGGTCTGCCTGTCTGTACGTCCGTCCGTCCGTCTGTTTGTCGGCTGGCCAGTTAGTTGGTTTCGTTTTCGATCTTCCTGTCATTGTGTTGGTGTTGCCATTGCCGTTGGCTTGTGGCGCGTGCGCTTCTCGCTTTACTTGGTTGTTGCATGCTGCACATTGCACGCGCCCCGCGGCAACAGGTGAGTGTTGTCATTGTGTTGGCGTTGCACGACGACAACACATCAAAGACAACACTAATGGCCAATGATCTTCAATCAGAAAGCAGCGGCCAGGGTTAAAGTTGCCCAAAGACAATGAATCGTTCCCATTGATGCAACGGAAGTGCTGGGCCTGAAGATGGAAGACCGACCCAGGCAGTTGTTGTCAACGGAAATTACATCTTTAAGGCTTGACTATTGTTTAATTGTAACAACTACGAGTATTAAGCTGAACCCGTAAGCTGAGAATGTAAATATACGTTCAATTTAATACCTATATTTCGCATGTCCGTCGAAAAGTGTGAAATAAAACGAAGAAATGCGAGAAATCAAAGAACAGCACTTGCTGCCTACCATACTCTGTATGGATCACTCCGGATCAAGCAGCAGAAACGGCTTATCTTGCAGATGCTCACTAATTTTCCAAGCTACAGCTTGATTTTGTTACTATACAAATAGAGTTTAGCCTTACTTTGTCTGGGAATCAGACTTGGGAACTCGAGAAGACTGAAAACACCAACGTCTGCATCATAACGCACACGACAAACAAGCTCCTGCGAGAGATGGCGGCAAAACTATAGTAAAGAATGTAACCTTAAGCACTTGGCATTTCGGCACTTATCTACCAAGGAGATCTGTGGCCTAGTGAGAAGATTATTGCATAAGAACGTCAAGGTCACGGGTGGAAATTCAAGTAAAAGGGTGACTTTTGATGTGATTTTTTTATTAAAGGTGTCTTTAACAGGGATGCAAACCGAGGCAGAACCGCTAACCGAACCGACTTTCTTTCAGAACTGCTGAACCGAACCGAAAACCAAAAATAAAAACGGTTCGGTTTGGTTCAGTTCCCTGACGAGTTTTAACGGTAATCCCTTTCCTCTAGCCAATGATTTTTATTAAATTGGGAATTTGAATCGTTTCCCGAAGATCATTTTTATACATTTCGTTCGACCCTCTACATATTTAGCGTTGCCAGATCGATATAACTTTTAAGGATGCCTTCAGTACTAACGGAGAGCGTAAGTTAAAGTCGGCCCTGCCCGACTTCGAAATACCCGTTACTCAGCTCAGCTCGGATAAGTATGCAACATTTTTTTAACTCGGCCATTTATTATCCGATCCTTTTGAAAATATGTGAGATTGTAGATATTGGCTACATAGACTTCAAAATCTGAGCTCGATATCTTAAAAACTGTGGGAGTTATTCAATATTTTTTATTGCGGGGGCGGGAGGGGGCGTGGCCAAAATTTGAAACAAACTTGATCTGCCTACAGACAATACAAGCTTATGTATAAAATTTGGTTGCTCTAGCTCTTCTAGTCTCTGAGATCTAGGTGTTCATACAGACGGACGGACGGACGGACGGACGGACGGACGGACGGACGGACGGACGGACGGACGGACGGACGGACAGACGGACATGGCTATATCGACTCGGCTGTTGATGCTGATGAAGAATATATATACTTTATGATATCGGAGATGCTTCCTTCTGCCTGTTACATACATTTGCACGACTTTAGTATACCCTTTTTACTCTACGAGTAACGGGTATAAAAACAATGCCTTAAATCAACTAAGGTCATGACGTAGTAGGACATCTCAGTGTAAAATTCATGGTCTAACTCAAGGGGTGTGTTGTACATATGGTACGTATTCTTTTCTAGTCGACATTCTCACTTTTTGAAGGGCATTCCTCTTGGAACTTGTCCTGGAAATCCGACATAATAATATTTGGAAATTTTTCTAAGGATTTTTAAGATATTCAAATGGATTGGATTGGATTGGAAAGTCACATTACTACTGAAATCATAACACTTCATAATGTGCCTTTGTGAACCACTGAACCTATCCGAAACCGCAGTTCAGTTAGCTCCAAATACCATGAAATGAACCGAACCGGCTGTTCAGAAACTGTGTGAACCACTGAACCGAACCAATGCTTATTTTCGAGTAGTTTGCATTGCTGGGCTTTAACATTGTCCTACACTGAAAAAAAAAATCAATCCGAAACGGGATTGAAAACAGGGTAATCCCGGATAGTCTTGATACGATCCCAAAAAAGATTGATTACACTCACAATTTAATTTTTAATCCCATAAAACAGGATCATTTTAAGCCTGCTACGGGATTACCCTGTTTTCAATAAGATTTCGGATTGATTTCAGATTTTTTTTTAAGACACAATTTAAGAATGAGTTTAGAACTATCATACGCTTTAGAGAATGCCCTAAGAACGGAATCTGTATAAAAGTAAGAAATTATTGCTATCTTTTAGAACTCACAGATAAAAATACCCGTTACCAGAACCATTTGTTGACGATGCAATATTTTGCTATGTTTCACATTACGACTTAATATTTTCACAGTCATCAAAGGTTTGGGCTCGTCTTATAAACATTTTGTTCTGACGTTACAAAGTGATTCATCAAGATTCAAAGACATTTTGTGCTCGAAAAAACCCAAGCTGATCACGACATTACGACAACCTCCCTTTTCCCCAATTGTCGCCATGCCCTCTTTTGCCCTGCAATTAAAAAAAATAAAAAGAAGGCATATTTCACATTTTTATAAACAGAAGCTTTGTGCCTTCTGGCATATACTTTGAAATCAGTATTCTTTATCGATCCGCCGAGGGAATGATGAAGATCGTAATAACTATAGTCTGCATCTGCTGAAACAGCGATGGGCAGCACCTTACACACTTGGTTACTTGTTTTAACTTACCTTGTCTGAGGGTAGAACTCGGAAGCTGGGGATCTATCACGAATGACGGCATCTAAGCGCACCCGACTGTCAAGCACTCACTCGAGGCAGCGCCGAAATCACACTAAAGAATGTAACCATAAGCACTTCACATCTAAAGATAATGGGTAGAATTAAATTATTAGCATTTTGCTCTACTTTCTTTGCTTAGAAGAGGCTTGTTATCACTCATATTACCTTTTTTCAGTACCACATTTCATGTTTTTTGTTCACAATAATCAGACCAAAAACATGACCATTTGGTAACGAATTTAGAACGACTTATTATTCTCTGTATAACATCGTGAATAAATTTTAAGGGTGTTCTTGCTCTTAAGTTCTACGTATCAATACTGAACTTATTCTGGCAAAAGATACCCATAGAATTTAAGGTTTGTGCGGAAGGAAGCGTCTCCGCACCCATAAAGTATATTCATCCATTCATCCATCCATCGCAAGCAAGATTTAATACCATTAATAAAACCAATTCGTTAATGGTGTCTGGTCACACTGCTGCAGCGAGTGGAATATATCGATATCGGGCAAAATCGCTGTTAACCGCTGTTCATCTTGATTAAGCAATTTGACTGGTGGTTGGTTAAATAGAACTTTTGAAATGAAAGTGGGCCTTAATCTCTATAAAGTTAAACAGAACATTGAACAATGTTGGTTAAGATATTCACAAAACAGATTATAATCTCTTTTTTTAAATGGTCGATCTTTATCTCCCGAAACTTCTAAAACTACTTTTAGATGAGAAGAATTGTGTTAAGAGCGAAGGGCTAATAAACTGAAACTATTTACCTGTTACCCCAAATAATAGCCAAAGGGTATTGCATAATCTTTTTTCTATAACTAAACCCACCTCTACCCACATCCAATTTAATTAACACATATTAATATGCGCGAAACCCAAAGACAACTGAAGGTCGCACAGAGATCATGCAACTGAATCAACAATCCCTAATCAAATTTCTAGAAAGTATTACCCCGCTGCCCCGCCGACATGCAAAGCACATAATTTACAAAATTATGAGAACAATATGATAAAATATAAATACATTTTTAATCGATCGCTTCCGCCTTTTCCCCCATGGCATCGGCAGGCCGCTCAGCTCTGAAAAGTAATTTGATTAATTCGCCTAATGGAACAAATTAATGCATGATAAATAGTTGAAAATGAATAGAAATGAAATGCAAATTGAGTATTTAGAATAGCAAACACAACACAAAAAAACGTTCAATATATTGAACACTCAATTAAAACAATGGAAAATTGTGGCAATGCCAGCAAAAAATAAATAAAACTGAATTCAAGGTTTAACATTGGCCACGATTTCCAGCAATAATAATTAACTTAAATTTGGCCCGAGCCTTGAACGAAACACGAAACAAATTCACTGATTTTACTGTGGCAATTGCGAAAACTGGTTAGCCGAAATGCACTTTGTGCCCAGAGAGATCTCTAGCATCCAACTGATATTAACTGATATTTGCGCACCAACTCGTTTTCTATAACATTTGATTTTTTGTTCTAAGATTTCGTACCTTTGTATCCAATAAATTGCGTCGCCATTTTTGTTTTTTGTTTTTGTTTTCGTGAGTTTTTTTGTGCGGCGGCACATGTTTCTCGATCGCGTATACTTATTATATGGCTACAAGTTCCAACTGCAATGTGGCCTTGATATTTTGCACAAATTTATTTATGAAATCAAATGCATGCGAACGAGAGACGCAGATCGAGATACAGATACAGGCACATAGCGACAGCCACAGATACTTGTTGCATTCATTATAAGGCTTTCGTCTGAATGAATGTGCTCAGCTTTGGCTTTTATCTGTAACACATATGGAAAAGTAGGAAGCAATTGCAATGGCTCATTCCTCGCTTCGATCGATTCTCAAATTGGGAAGAGATCTGAACTTTATTAAGAGTCTTGAACAGAGGTCGGCAAAGGGAGCAGAGTCGAAGTGAATGTGAATAGGTTGGACCTACATTTCCACCAACTGGCTTACAAATCATTATGTAAGTCCCACCAATGTAGTCAAAACACAGTTTGTAACGCCAACTTGACTTGCCGTTGATAAACGGAACATCCTCTTTCTTGCTGTTTTAATTTGAAAATTATTTAAAATAATACCAAAAAGTCATTGGGTTGGCCGCCCCAAGAATCGCTCAATCTTCTCTCCTGCTGACCAAAAAGCAACAATTTGCTGAGCTCTTACACTGGCCGGGCCGCAAACGTCCATCATAATCAACGTCCATCATCAGCTGCTGCCGCGTGCTCAGTTGACACGCCCACAAAGCTGCTACTGCATGCTGCAAGTTGCACGCCAACTGCCAATTGTTGTTGTTGTTGTTGTTCTTGTTGTTGTTCTTGGCGTTGCTGTTGCTGCTGATGGTTTCTGGATAGTTTTGGCATTGCCCGCCTTTGGCAATGCCAGCGCTAGTAATTTTTCATCAGCAATGGCAGGCATCTTCAAACTCTGGGCTACCAGTTTTTACAAGGGATCCGCTGGATCCGCTTGGACGAAGTGGAGTCGGTAGCAGTTGGCAGTGGCCTTTAAATAAGCGCCCATGTAGCTGCATATCTGATATTAGAATCTCAATTAGTTTTTCACTGTCTTTTTTGCGTACGTTCCGGATATGTTGGTGGGGGGGAGAAAATAGTGTAATTTGCTTTTGGGGGCTGGCTGGCTAGTTGGTAGCAGGTTTTTTCCAAAGCTCAACTTTAAGTACAAAAATATCAGACGCATAAAATGGAAATGATTCGGGCAACAAGTAGTCGTCTTCAGACGGTTTGGAAACGATTTCAACTGGTATCGCACTTTATTCTAAGCACAATCTGACATCACTATGTGATCTGTTGTTTTCACTTTGATTTAATTTGTTGTAGCAGTTTATCACGGTGACCAAGCTTGGAGCTTTTTATAGCCAAAAGGCACAAAAAAAAAATGATATTGAAAAATATCCATTGAATGATTTCTCATATCCATTTGGACTGAATATGTCTTAAGCGTCCTTTTAATCATCCAACGTAGCTGAAAATCATACAAAGGGTACGAAAATGTAACATTCGTTGTATGATTTTCAGAACCGTTGGATGATTGAAAGGATATTAATACACTCAGAATTAGTACACTCAGAAATTAAGGGCTTCAGGTGTTCTAGACCAAACGGGATGGAATTTAAGCTATTTTGTACTTAAAATATCAAGGATGATTCGTTTTTGGGTGTACTTAAATTAAGTACGAATCATTTTAAAACCGATATATGACTGGTAAGATTATTCAAATGGCAACGAAAGTTCTTGAATCAAGAACACTTTGTACACACAGTAAGATGAAAAGTTGAAGAAAAGCGAGTTTTTAATTCAAGTACAAAATATGTTAGGTTGACTCATAATGCTAGCTCCGCAAAGCGTGCAACAGAAAATGCGAATTAAAATTCCCAACTGGTTCTAGCACTTTTGTTATAGAGCGATAACTGGCTCTAACTTGCTCTTTGATTATGGCCCTAGGATATTTCATTGGTTTAATACTGAGACCTCGTTTAAGAACAAAGTGAGTATTGTATGGGCTTAAACCAAAAACATTTTGTACTTGTTTGAAATAATCTTGTTTCCTTTCTAGAATTGTTTTGGGCTGGCATTAGAAATAACTGGACTTTAAAAACGAACGTTTTGTACTTATTTTGAGACATAATCGGGCTTGAGTTGAGACCATTATAACCTAAAAAGAATGCTTAAAACGTTATTAAAATAATTCGAAACATCTATATATATATAAAATTGAAAGTATGTTTGTATATTTGTTCCTTATGGGCGTCTAAACAGCTGAACTGATCTTCACAAATTTTTCACAGTATGTTCATGTCGATCAGGAAATTGTCATAGGCTATGTCTCATGTCTGTGACTTGGTCCAAAAACCGCGAAATTTGCAAAATTAAACCGTTCATCCGATTGAAACATTGGGGATTGGTTAAACGCTTGCCGGTTAAGGTTTCTTAGTTGCCGTAATAGGGGGGAAATGGACCAAAAACCGCGAAATTTGCAAAAACTTATACCGAATGGTTGGACGCTTGCAATTGAAAATTTCTAAGGTCCAAAAATCCGCGAAATTTTTAAAATAATCATATGTATATCTATGAAAGCGCTTAAAGCTTAGATTAAAATCCAGCCGTGGGTAAATGGACGATGCAGATTGAACGGCTGAATTTTGAAATTTTTCATTTGAGCTTATATTATTATGAAGATTTTATAGACGGCAATTGTAGACTGGTTAATAGGAGGTGTATACCAAACTGTCAAAAAACCGCGAAATTAGCAAAGTTACAGTTAAAACTTTCATTTTCTCACAATGCAAAGGACCTGGGCGACGCCGGGTATTCAGCTTGTACTTATTATATCCCAAAATGATGTATTTCGGGATTGAAAAAATCGAAGTTGATGTAAGAATTTTGTTCTTATTTCAAGTATTTTTGTATTACCTTACTATTGACACCGATTTTTAATTCAAGTATAAAGTTCTTGCTTTTTTCCGCAGTATTCACTGCTCAGTACTTGAATCTCAGTATTCGATGCTCAGTTGCTTTTTGCATATTCGATACACAGTATTCAAAACTCAGTGCTTGATATACAGTACTCGCTACTCATACTCGCTTAGTACTCGATACTTAGTATTCGATACTCTATTCCGTATACTCCGAATTCAATACATAAAAAATCCCCAGATAAGACCCTTAAATTCTGAGTGAAAAGACTTCTGTAAGCATCGCCTCATACCCAGTTTTATACCTGTACCCTAAGTTCGCGTGCTATGGCTACTTTTGTACTATGAATCTTAAAATGGAACTCAATCTCGTGGTTTTTTGATTGACGAATACAATCTCTTGGGGACTTGCATTAGCCCATTATGACATAATAAATTTAGTTTTTAATAAAAATCTACTAAAGACATTCAAGGTATCTTAACCAATTGTCCAATGAAGGCGAATTTTTGATATAATGTTCCCAATGACCCAATCCATGATTGCTGAATTTTGTAGATTTTTATCTTGAACCATTAAAAGTTTGGGTTTGTCAAACTGTTTATTACAGTCAATCGTCCGTTGATTTGCTGATTCATCTTATTGCATCGGATTAGATTTTTCTTATTTACACAGAAAATAAAATGTCAAGAAAAAATCAAGTTCAAAAAATAGATTTTCTCGGCCTTTGGATTGAAATATCAAGCAAGAGTCGTACTAGAACCGAGATATCCAAGATCAAGTCAATTGTATCCGCACTTGAAATGAGAAAATCCGGGAATCACCGACTTCTCGCAACGTTTGGGATTGATTTACTCCCGGATATCTCAGATATCTCTAATTGTTTGTTATCTGTCGTGCAGCATTAACGAATCCCCTGACTCTGAGTAGTGAGCACTTGCCACCAGACCAAACACCACCCAAGTATTTGCCTAACGAAGGTTGTAAGCGAATGTTCGTAAATGTTTGGTACCGATTGGTATCACCTTGCATAACCAGTAGCTAGTGTAAGGATGGGAACACACTATTGTGTGCTGTGTTGCATTACCTTCCGCTAACGATGGACTAACACTCAATGATGCATTAGGTCGCTAGGCCTGGTGGTTTCTACTGGAGTTGAACTACAAGGAATTCCTTTGGAAAATAGAAAAAATGGCCACCACTTCATTTCCTCATGAGAGAGATATATTCACAAAATATGCCGATATTCCGTCTAAATTTTTATTATTTAAATGGACTAAAATTTCCCACGCAAATTACCAAAAATTATTTGTATAATTATAAACGTTTGCAACACCCACTACCCACCCCCACTACCCAGACACGGTCCACACTCATCCAGAAAACCCAACACGTTCGACAATTTACGACTTTTTAATAATCAACAACAAAAAAAAACAAAATTAATGCAAACGCCAGCGACAACAGCAGCGGCATTTGAATAAATTAATGTAATAGACAGCTTAAATAACAACAAAAAATTGTTGTTTAGTTGTGTGTAACTAGGAAATATCAAAAACTGGTAGCTGCCCGAATAGTAAAAGCCCCACAATTACAGCAAAAAAAAAAACCACAAAAACAACTACAACTAGAACTGCAGCGGCGGCCGCGGCAGCGGCAGCAGCAGCACACGACTGGCTAGGCAAGAATGCAACTAAAATAACTAAATTTTTCAGCATATGAAATAATAATAATAAAAAAAAAGTGCAACAGGTTTTGTGTGTTTTCGAGCTAACCTTGAAATAAAACTCGTTTAACAACAACGAAGCCAATAAATGAAATTTTATATGGCGCATTATAGTAGATTTAATAAATTAACACTCACTCACTGCCTTTTCACTAATCGGCTTAAGTTTTGTTTTTCTCTTTTGTCCATTTCTCGCACAGGTACAGTTGTGTGCAAAATGGCCGACTGCTCGTTCGCCAGATGCCAGCAGGAGCGTCGGCTCATCAAGCGCGAGCTAATGAAGTGGTCCAAGGATATGCTGCACATTGTCGGTGAGTGTCCGAAATGTTTTCCTTCGTTCAAGCCAATTAAAAAGGAAAAAAAAATCCCAGCGGAAAAAGCAATGCCGTGTCTAAACGGAAAGCCAATAAGCTCAATAATTTTGTGTGTGGGCGATTGGGGGATGCTCCACTCATTTTTATATAGAGCATTTTTTTTCATTGTCGGCAAAACATTTCCAGCGGCATCTTCCAGCAAATCCTTTGCACACACCAGCGCACACACATTTATTAAGAGTAGTTGCATTAGTCGAACACTGGACTACAAAATGCAAGTGGATATTTTCCTAATGGACCTGTTGAAGTCGTCCGCATAGTTCAGATCGCACAGAGCTCGGTTTATTCGTGCATTTGAGGACTTCATCTGGAATATCTTTGAGCACTGAGAGGTGACAGAACACATTATTGCCGTAAGCCTGTTACTAAACTGAACAACGAAATCAAGCCATTTGGGAACAACTTAAACCAAAGCTTCATCCTTCGGGTGGCTGAAACCAAACCCTAGAGGGAACCATATTGTTGTTCACTTTACAAAACTCACGGCCGTGTGCATCTCAGCGAATAGTCTTTTGGTCATAAACCGACAACCGTGCATCCGATCTTCATTATCGAAGGTACATAGAGAATAATAAGTTTCTGCAAAAGTTTGTAACAGCCAGAAGGAAGCATCTCCGACCCCATAAAGTATATATTCTTGATCAGCATCATCAACCGAGTCGATATAGCCATGTCCGTCTGTCTGTCCGTATGAACGCACAGATCTCAGAGATGGTAAGAGATAGAGGTTTGACATGTACGGGAGAAAAACTTTTTATGTTTGCAAGGCAGATCAGGTTTATTTTCAATTTTGGCCACGCCCCCTCCCGCTCCCGCAATTTGGTAAAAGCGTCATATCTCCCACAGTTTTAAAGATAGATGGTTTGTACCTTCTAGACATATTTAGTAGTCAAGACTACTAATCGACTCGCCAAAGGAATGGTGAAGATCGGATGAACGGTTGTCGAGTTATGATTAAAAGACTGTTTGCTGCTGCAGCGCAGTAGCAGCGCTGCTTTTTGCTGCTCAAAATTTATGCTGAGCGTATAATTTTGTTGGTACGGGCTTGACCGACTTTCTTTCTTGTTTCTTCCCTTTGTTTGTTTAAATCCAATAAATTTTTAGTTAGCAGCTACGCAAAGTGCTTAAGTGCTGCCCTGCAAAATTGTTAGTTTTGCTTATAACTACTATCGTTCAACCGATCTTCACTATTACGAACCGGAACATTTGTGTCCACGGCATTTGGTCAAGTTCAATATTTCAATAACTGGTAACTATTCGTGTTTAGCTTTCGAAAAAAAGTGCTGTAGCGCAGTGTAAGGGTAGATTATTTTGTGTGTCTTTTATGCTAAGGCTCTAAACGGGATGAAGCGAAATGTGCGAGGTGCTAAAAATTGCATACAGAGCTCGACTTTATCCAGCCCTAATCAACATAAGTCGCCCGCACGGCCTGGCCCAGCTGGCCATATGTTTGGAGTACATGGGCCGTGGCGGGAAAGTAAACAAAAAATGGAAAAGTCCTGTGCCTGGGCGCCCAGACGCTGGGCCCGGGCCAAAGCAAACAGTAAGAAAAATTAACATAAATTGCATTTTTTCTTCTTTTTTGCCCTATCCTTTCGTCTTGTGTGTCTGAAACACTCATTTCGGTTTTTGAGCACGTTTAGCACGTTGCCATCGAGTCGCCGCCAACGCCGCCCCCCCTTTTCAATCCCGTCACCTGCATTAAAATGTTAAACGCCTTTTGTTGCTGTAACCAGTGGGTGGCTGTTGTATATACACGTATACAAAGCTCTATATGCATGTATATCTATCCATATATATATATGTATATAATTTTTTCAGCCAGCACGTCCTTGCCTTGCGTCCCTGTCTCGTGCACTCAATTACTTCCTCAATGCGCTCCATAATGCTTATCGTCCTTGTTTCTAGTTGACATTCCCGCACAGCCAGCAGCGCTTCCAACAGCGACGCTTGCCCCCCGCCACCGCCACCGCACCACGGCCCAAACCCTTGGCACATTTTTCCAACGACAATTTTTGTTGGCTCTCGCTTGAGCAGGAGTGAGAGGATTCAACGTCGTCGTTCCACGAAGCTGCAAAATGGTAGGAAAAAATACAAAAACGCAGCACGGTGTCTGGCTTTTGGGATATTCTGGGTTTGGGCTTGGGTTAGTTTTAACTGCCAGCTAACTGCAGCCAGCAGAGGAGCAGGAGGAGTGGGTAGCTCTCCGCCCAAAACGAAGTGCTCCGCAAGATAACGAAGCACACTTAAGCGCACGCACACTCACACACACACGTCCCTACGAAATATATTGCACAATATAAAAATGCAGACGATGAGTGCCGAATGCGTTGCCCATCCTCCCCATCGAAAGCCGAAAAGGCAGCCGAAAGACGAGCCAACGAGGAGCAAGCATTTTGCCATCGTCTCTGCCGTTGCAGCGGGCTGTAGCCTGTTTTTGTGGCCGATTTTCGTCGCCGTCGCCCAAATGGGAGGTGAGTTGGGTACGAACGACGAATTTTCCTCTATTTTTTTGTGGCGCCCACCCAACGACGCTCGTGTTTTTGGTTGATCGAAGAAGACGCCAGGCAGCCGCTGGTTGGCCAAAGCGGTGTGGGTAGCCGGGTGGCATTTGGGGGAAAGGGTGGTGGCGGCATACATACGTACATATATCGCCTGTTGCATGGATGGGTTGTCCTGCCGGTTGCTGGTCGCTCTACTTGTTGGCAACGGCTCAATCAGTGGTGGTGTTGTATTTGATTGTAATGGGATATACCACTTGTGGATTCAGTTAGTGGGTGCCGGGAGGAAGGCGTTGGTAATGCCATTTGTTGAATGGTGAAATGCAGAGTCTTTAAGTAATATATATGTATGTATCTTTCGTGATCAGGCCAACAAATAGTTTACTTACACGCTTATTGAATTCAGTTTAGGGAAGTCGCAGCCACAACTATCAGCAGGGCTTCCAGTTCCCTTAGAAAAAGCGTATCGATCGAAGATCGAACCATGACAGAGCCTTAAGGGATATTAAAAATGTTGCATACTTTTTAGCAGAACATACGGTATGATATAAGTGTTAATGCGCTGTTAATTAACATTAATTTAACATTAACATTAATTTCACTGAGAAACGGCTATATCGAAGCTTATATTAACTTACGGTCTCGTTTATTATCTGGTCGATATATTGAGAGAGAGTTGTCAATGCCGCATTGGTGCAGCCGAACTACACTTCAAATAAATATAGAAAAATAAAGGTAAGCTGAATTCGGCTTGGCCGAAGTTGGTATACCCTTGCGGTACGTTTTCCCAACTAATTTCAGGGATATATATCCACTGAAAACAAACAAGTTTTTCTCACTTAGACTACTTCTCTATGACAGCTAAAATATATAGTATAGATTTCCGATTTCGACCAAGCTTGGTGGAATTAGTGGGAGAGCATAGCAAACTAAGAAATATAAAGTTTGGAGGCGTTTTCTTTAAAAACAAAACAAGTTTTTCTCATTAAAACTAGTTTCTCGACCGATCATGCATATTGCAGCTATAACCTATAGTCATCCGATTTTTACAAAACTTTGAAGAATTGTGTGAAAGCTTGTCAAATAAATGTAACTCAATTTTAAAGAGGTTTACATTGACAGCAAAAAAGTTTTTCTTACTAAGACTATTTTTCTGAATCTACTTTTGTATGACAGCTATACCATTTAGATGTCCGATGTCCGACTTGGCAGAATTATGGAGAAGCATTAAAAACTTGCAAATACGGAGTTTGAAGACGATTGCATAAAAAACAAAAAAGTTTTTCAAACTAGAACTAGTTTTTCGACCGATCGTTCCTATGGCAGCTATAGGCTATAGTCATCCGATCCGGCCGGTTTTGACAAATATGCAGCTTATTTGTACCAGAAGACATCGAGCAAAGTTTGGTCGCGATAGCTTTAAAACTGATGCATAGAAATAGATTTTAGAGAGGAAATATATATTCCAAGTACCAGATGAAATGATGAGAGATGAAAGTTAGTGAGGTGAGTAGAGGGGGAAGACAAAGACGTCTTAAATTAAAAGATCCTTACATATTGTTGGTTTTTTAACACCTTTTTTCTGACAACCCATCAAACACAAGTACTAACAATAATTTTTCTTAACTTTACCTTATCTGGGATACGAACTTGGGACCTCGGGAAAACTTCAACACTGCCTTAGCGAATTCGGCTATCAAGCACTCGCGTGAGTCAGACCAAGAACGCAGTCAAATGTTAAAGACTTAGCAAGTCATTTTAGTTGCCCCTTTTATATTAATAACAAACGCCGTTTTGTATCAATTTTTCTCAGTTTTATTGCTATTTTCTAGATACTTTTGTTTCTATTTTTTGGGGAAAATTTCTAAAATTTTTTTCTAAATTTAAGAAAACAACGGTGTTTTACTTACTTAAATTGTGGTCGCCCTATTTTAAGACTTCATGCAGTGTTTTTCTTTTCTTTATTTAAGGGAAAGTTTTTAAAATAGTATATTGAAAAAGTACACTGATTTTCTAAAATTAAGAGGGAATTTTCTACAAATTTCTATTTTCAGGTAGTGTTTTTCTAAGATAGAAAAAATACTTTTTTTCTGTTATATCTAAAAACCAGAAGCTTGTCTTGTTTTTAAGTGTATGATTTTAGATTCTGAATTTTAAAGTTTTTAACCAAAGTAAGAATATCTGAGTCTTTAACATTTTTGAATTCTCATTGACTTAGGTCTAAGGCCCAATTTCTTAAAAGTTATGGTTACCTGCACAGCTTACCAAAGGAATGTTGAGTCCACGCAAGTCATCCGCAGTGCCATGGAAGTTGCTGTCTGACAACAACGAATGATTCCTGTTAACAATTCCAGTCAACATCAAGTAAATCACAACTGAAGTTAAGATTTTTTTGGATTTTGGGATCTCACTTGACAGTCGTAGCAAGAATTATGCATTTTAAATAACCATTAATCCTTGAACTAACTTGGCTTCCGGATTTCAAATTTTGAAACCCTAAACCTCAATTTGTCCAATATTATCTGAATTGAATTAAATTTGATAAATTTTGGTTTGAGCTCTCAAGCCGGATATCCGAAAAATTTTGTATATGCAGCCCTGTATATTAAGCTCTTACACAGCAGGCACACACACTACCTGCTGCACCACAATATTTCTATATTTATATTAACATTTTTATATAGAGATATTAAAATGGTTTGCAATATAAATAGGGCAAAACCAGACTCGAAACAAAATTAGCGCAAGGCCTTGGTCAGGGGTAGCTTATAAATAAAGTTTCGCTGAAACAGTTTTGTCAAACAGAACACGAGTACATACACTTAACTAGTGTAGGCTATGCCTTCTAATTTGCGTCATAAGCCAATTCGATTAAAAGAGAATCGAATTAATACCCTAGGAGACTTTTCCCCTTAGACAATTCAAATGAATAGAATCAATTATCAAAAAAAACAACAACGATCAGAAGGGGATGACATTAAAAGCAGTGCGGAGATTTAGCCTAGAGCAATCTTTTGACATTCCGCCTTAAAAAATGTACATATTATAACAAATCAACGCCAATCTGATTATGAAATATACAATGCCTACACTACGGATGTGTGATACACTTATCACGTCGAGCCCCCCATTCTAAGTTATCAGCATCTCAAGCAGCCCTATTTCGTATACTAATAAAATATGGGCATTTCCACCGAAAGATTCACGAGTCTACACTATTTTAACACTATATGCTGGTAGGTTATTAATACAAAAATTCTTAATTCGATTGCTCAATCGCAAGTAAATTCAATCCGAGATAAAAGGACAAAATGGTTTCTGTTGCCACAGATTTGCCTCTGCTACAGAGTTTGAAAAGATTCATAATTCTTAGCTTATTAAAGAGTTAAAGAGTTGAGAAAGGAAAAGCTGCAGTTGTTGGTCGAATGTATTGCTTTATTTCATCCAATTTATATATACTCTCTTGATTCGAAACCTCCGACTACAGTGCGCATTAGTGGCTTCTTAGAAGTTAAGTACAATTATGTCATAAAATGTAAGAATAATGCGTTTAATTATAAAGTATAGATCAAAATGGATTGATAACATTGAAAGTTTAGTCCAAAAGGCTTAAAGGGAAAATACGAATTATTTCAATACTCTATATACTAGAGATGGGCGAGTGTCAAATATTTCTTCAACACGACACGACTCTTACACGAATGGCGGATCTAAAACACGCACACAACATGCAGGGTCTAAAAATTTAGATAGATGGTTCGTTTCTTATACGCATATCTAGTTACTAGCATTATGAATCGATCCGCCAAATGAATGAATCGATAGCTGAGTTATGGAAAACCAAACAATAATGCTGGGCAGCATCGCCAGCAGCGGCAATGGGCAGCACATTACTTTACTTCACTCCGACATTCTTACCTGTTTGATTAGAAGTCCTCATGAATGAATTTTAAGAGTAAATTGGATTTAAATTAAGAATAATACAACCTAAAAATGGGAGCTGTTCTATATAGATGGCCAAACTTGGCGAAATCATGCAAAAGCCCAACAAACTAACATGTAAAGAACTCCACTTAAAACAAAAAAAGGTTTTTTTTCAAAAGAACTTCATATTCGACAGAGCATTCATACTGCAGCTATATGTTATAGTCATCCGATTTTGACAAAACTATGTAGAGTTGTGTGAAAGCATATCAAATAAATAAACGCCAATTTTAAGAACATTTCCATTGAAAACAACAAAGTTTTTCTCGCTAAGGCTACTTTTCAGACTCTACTTTTCTATACTATATAGAAGTCCGATTTCGGCCACACTTAGTGGAATCATGGGAAAGCATATCAGACCAAGAAATAAAAAGTTTGGCAAAGGCGTTTCCAGTGAAAACAATAAAGTTTTTCTCAATAAAACTAGATTTTCGACATATCATTCATATGACAGCTATGCGCTATAGTCATCCGATCAGGCCGGTTCCGGCAAATGCTCAGCTTATTTGTACTAAAAGTGCCTTTAAAAATAGTACTTGGTGTACAATACTTTATCTGCCCTAAAATGAACTGGAGCCAAGTACCTTGAGCTTAAAAATAGCATACTTGAATTAAGAGTTTCGTAGTTGAATTAAGTATTTTGTACTTACCGTTTGCACTTAATTGAGGCCCAAAGTTCCTGATTTGATTTGCTGAGGTTAGATATTTCTGTAAGTAAACACGAAATTGTCTTGAATTTAAGAATATATCTTCTTAGACTTAAGAAGATTACGAAGAGTTATCATTTTTGCTCAGAAGAACCTCCCCTCCCTATCCTAGCCTAGCCTGAAATTCCAAATCGAGATCAATTGTGGCGCAATTAAAGTTGAAGAATGCAACAAATAAATTGTAGCTATTTTGACCAGATTTATTTAATCTTAACAGTTTGAGATATGCTTAAATTTATTAAATTCCACTTGCTGGGAAGTAACTAATGTGAGGGGTGTTTCCCTAATTGAGTGAGGCTATTTATTATTGGTTAATTTGAAAGATGTTGGCCCACTGATGAGTCGTTCATAGCAAACCTTCATAGCTCAGCTCAAATGATATAAAGTTTGCACTGAGGTCTACTAAATACCAGACTTAACTTGTTGCACAAGATGCAGCGGAAAACTCCCACTGCCCACGTTGTTTGGTGCGAGCACATTAGACAGACTAACTTTTCCTCTATTTAATAAAAAGGCAAAGAAAAGGCAAATAAATAAAGACTAAAGAAAAAATATTTTGAATTTATATATAGAAAAGGGCCGAGGAGGATGAGAAAATATGCTGCAGCGGCAACAACACAACACACAAGATGAATGGGTAAACAGCAACCGAAAGCAACAGGAGCTACAACAACACACACAAAATTTGTATCCTGCCAGGCGTAACTCGCGAGTGTGGAAGCGAGAGCAAATCGAATGGGCGCCAAACAGCAGAGCGAAAGTGTCGGAGCATTTTCATTGTGTGTGTGTGTGTGTGTGTGTGAAGCAGCAGGTGTTGGGCCAGTGCCAGCCCCAGTCTCCACCCAGGCCAAGCCAAGCCATGTAGTAGTAGTTAGTGGCGGCGTCTCTGGCAAAACGCATCTTTCGATTACAGCCAGCTTCGCTGCCAGCGCTGGCTTCTTGTAAGAAGGCGGCAGGATGCAACAGCTGTCCCCCAACCAGCCTAGAATTTCATAGACTACGCAATAAGTACTCCACCTACTTTCCAGGCCGGCAGCCGCAGCAGCAGCGGCAGCAGCATTTTTCCTTGCTTCTTTTTTGTTTTTGCTCTCGCCATAGAGCGAAGCATTTTTTCTGGCGGTTTTTAGGTTACATTTTTACGAGTTTTCCCACTTCCACTATGGTAGTTTTTTCTTTTTTTGTTGCATTTGCTGTTGTTGTTGTTGTTGTTGTTGCAGTTGCTTGTGGTAACAACGACGAGGACGCTGAGAGCGCGCCGAAGGAGTCCTTCGTTGGAGCAAGGACGCAGCCAAATTCGTGTGCGCTGTGTGTGGGTGGGTTTGTGGGTGGAAGCGCCACAAGTGGGTTTCGTGCATGCATGCCCAAGTTTTGGGTGGCTTTTCTTCCTGGTTGGGTGGACGCCTCCTGGGTGCACAGAAATTGGAAAATAGATTTTTTGGTTGGTGGTTTTTTTTATCGTCGGGCATTATTTTTCCTTTTTTTTTTTGCGCTGGAAGTGCAAGCAGGATGCAGCATGGTCAGCCAGCCGGCCAGGAAGTCAGAGGCTTGAGGTGGCTGGCAAATTTGCCTTGGGCTGCCCGACGGAACAATGTTGATGTCCTGGACGTAGGACGCACACAAGACGCAGCGAAAAAAATGAAGCGGAAGCACGAAAAAGCACAAAGTTAATGCAGAGTGGGTGGCGGTGGGGTGGGTGGCGCCAATATGGCGCTAAGGACATTGGGCAAAATGCAGTGCAAAAAAAAAGAAGACAAGTTTGTGTGTTAGTTTTGCGTGTGGTGGAGGGGGAGGGCAGCAAAACACACAAAAACAAAATGGCGCAAAAAAAAGTCAGGCAGGCAGGCAGGCAGGGTGCACGGGTTTGGGTTTGGTCTGGGGTTTGGCTGCGCTGCCAGCGTCGCTGTCGCTGCTTGCCTCTTTTTGCTGCATTTTATTTTGTGCTGAAAAAGTTTCGTGTGCTCGAAAAAAGTTTCGTCGCTTCGTCGTTGCTTTCGTCGTTCGCTTTTGGTAGTTTTTGCTGAAAGGTGGGTGTCTCCTCCCACTGCTCCTCCATCCATCCAAGTGTGTGTGTGTTGGTGTGTGTGTGTGTGTGTGTGTGTTGGTGTGAATAGAGCATTTGGCTGGGTTTGAGTTTTGCAGCAACATTTGGCTGCACTCGGTTGGCTGGCTTGTAGTTTGGTGGGTGTATCTCACATTTTTGTCGAATTTGTAGTAGATGTAGTTGGCAGCGCCGCTGGCAGTGGCTGCGACTGCACAACTATATTGGCGTCAACGCTGGGCGAGTATTGTGCAACAAGTGAGTTTGGCAGCAGCCACCAACAGGACGACAACTAGTTTTCGGCAGCTTAAACCAGCCAAAAGTGACACTCGTTACCTTTGCCACTTCCCTTTCTGCCACCTTGGCGCAGTTAATTGTGTAAGCTGGAAAAGGCAAAGTGGCTGCATTTGTGTGGCAGCGGCATTCTGATTTGAGTGTTGATTGAAGCAACAATTGGCGCCAACTGTTGCTCCCTTTGCTGACTTTTGACGCGACGCGTTCCGTTTCGAGTGTATGACAAAAGTGTTGTGTGCTTTTGTGCGCACCGCTCGACTCGAGTCGCTGCCAGCCTGTGTGTGTGTGTGTGTGTGTGTCGGTGCGGGTGTGTGTGTGAAAACTTAATTAAAGACTTTGTCGACGAGATAATTTATGTGTGGGCATTTAATTAAAGCGATCACACGAACATTTGCATACACCAAGAAAAAGAATCTTACAGATAATTGCCTGCCGCCAGGCATATGTTGAACTCGCTAGCTGGCGGCGTTGTAAATGTTTAATTAAATTGACTGATTGCAGCCAATGAAACTGAGTTGCCAGGTAAGAGAAATCTTAAAAATGTAGAATTTCAAATTCTACAATTTTCACAAAATTATCGAATCATATTTGTGTTTTAACTTGTTTTTTTTTTTTTGAGGACAAGAAGCTGAATTTGATCCTCTAAATAAGGTCAAGTGATGTGTTGGTGTGTATATTTGTTATCGTCTCAAGGTGTCTTAGAATCAGTTCATTACTTAAGCATCACCAAGGGGGTGGTGTTTAAAAAAATCGAATTCGGTTATTGCGGAATTCAGAAAAAAAAAAAATTATTTTAAACTAGGATAATATAAAATTAGAATTTTGTTCGCATAATGGTGAAAGTTTCAAAATAAATTGTTAAATTTTTAGAGTATCCTTCAAAGTTACAAATATAATTCAAATACTTAAAATCAATATTTTACATAATTTTAGAATCATAAAAAAAGTTTAAAGTGTGGAACTTGCGAAATCATATCAAAAGTGAAGCAAAAAGCAATTCGAAAAAAACAGGTTTGAAGTTTTCAGAGTACCGTAAACTAATCGGATTGTCTTGCAATTTTTAATCAGAGTTGGCATTTTTTTAAAATACGGATAACGAATAATTTTTCAAATAGTTATTCGAATAATGCTGAAGTATATGCAGATTACTAAAATATAATAAAAATATTTTTTGTTTTCAAAATTCTTAAAGTCTCTTAAAGTCCATTTAATTCTGAAGTCCACCCCAATATTTAATTGAATCACAATAAGGGCCGATTTCTCATCTTCTAAATGGCTGCTATGTGTCAGATAAACTTAGATTTTGCTCTGTTATTTGTAGTTTATGTGGCAAATAGTTCTATGTAGAAGATTTGAAATCGTTATAGCCCAAACAATTCTTCAGATATTCTTAATTTGTTCTATAAATGAAGCTGATCGAAAGAACAATGGAAATATGAATGAATTGGAAGTCTACCATCCATAAGAAGAATGTGTGTGTTACAGTTGGAAATTTTAAGAACAGATTTTAACAATATTTTTTAGATTAACCTGGAACAGACGGCCTTGCCATTTTCGAATCTTGTAAGCGCGTTGTAATAAGTAAATACTTCGTCTGTGCTAGCTTAAATATATTCCAAAAAAATGTTTTCCCACACGGACCCATTTTCCGACGGATCTTTCGTATGGGAGCTATATGATATAGTCATCCGATTTGGGCCAAAACTTATAGAATTAGGTAAAAGCATGTGAAACAAACAAACACAAAGTTTTAGGATGCTATCATTAAAAACAAAAAAGTTTTTCTAACTAAGACTGATTTTCTGACCTATCTTTTGTACGGCAGCTGTACCAGATCAATTTTCATCAAATTTCAAAGTTTGGAGATATTTCCATTGAAAAGAAAAAAGTTTTTCTTACTAAAACTAATTTTCCGACCGATTGTTCCTATGGGAGCTATGAGATATAGTCATCCGATCCGGTCGGTTCCGACATATTAGTTGCGTACAGCAAAAAGAAAACTCTGTGCAAAATTTCAGCTCGATAGCTTTAACACTGAGAGACTAGTTTGCGTAGAAACAGACAGACAGACGGACAGACAACGCTCAATTAACTCAGCTCGTCAACCTGATCACGAATATATATATGATTTATTGGGTCGGAAATGAATATTTCTATGCGTTGCAAGTCTTCTGGGCAAAATTGTAATACCCTTTGCAAGGGTATAATAAAGAAACTATCTTTCTATCTCTTGTCAGTCTATTTTGTACTTGTTTTAAAATTTCTTGTACTTAAACTAAGAACGCGCCTTTCATAGAATGTTCTAGGCTCACATTTAAATAAAATTAACGCAGATTTTAGGATTTTCTAAATGTTATATGCTTCTAAGAACAAAACATATCTGAAAATTTAAGTACAAAAATGTATGAATTCTATTCCTTTCGATCTAGAACTCTTCCTGTCTTTTTTTACCTTTCATGCCTCTATTTACGTTTTATTCTAGCAAATCGATTGAAATTAAGCAGGGCTGCAAACCCTAAAAATTTTTTGGATCTCCGGCTCGCGGGCTCGAACTAAAATTTACCAATGGTTCAGGTTCAGAATTTGGAGGTTCGAGGTTTTTGGGCCAAGGTTTTGGTTCGAACCTTGGTTCAACCCATGCTTTATGCACGTTTATATGGTAATCGACCTAAAACCGACATAAACTGTTGGGGAATTGTCTCGATTTTGGGTTGGGATGGGATTTTACAATACTTTATATAAATAGAAACATTTTCATACAGCTCATGACCATCAAAGCAATGACATATCAACTATAAAGTATTGTGACGAAATAAAAACTTCGAAGTGCTGGATACAGCCCTTAAAGTAAAATGCAATTTTGTAGTCCACATACGAAAAGTGTTTCCACAGTATTCTGGTTAATTCCATCAGGATAACAGAAGAAGTCACTGGGAAATAGTTAAAATCTATCATTTTTGTTGAACCTAACCGAACCGAAATTTTAGGTTCGGATCGGGTTCAGGTTCAGCTTTAATACCTTAAGAGGTTCGGTTCAAGGTTCGGTTCACAGTAATCTGAATGTCGGAATTCCGGGTTCGAGCCGGTTCGGTTCAAAACCGGTTTGCAGCCCTGAAATTAAGTACTCCTTGCTATAATTTATTGTTGAATACACAGTCAGTTCAGTTCAATCAAAAGTGAAGAAAATCCATGCATTATAGCCATCATTCGTTCATGTATCATTTGTTGCTTAAACAAAATCAGGCTGGTCTTGTGTTAAAATTCTACACATAAAGTATTGTTTTTGTTTCCTCCGCAATATATTATTTCAGTACCAAATTAAGTTTTTTTCAGTCAAAATATACTTAAAAATTATTTAAAGTCTGAAGAAAAAGTCAAGTAACATCTTAAACCGAACATTTTTCACACTGGAACAGATTCTTTGCGGAGTGGTTCTGGACCGGATTGCAGACTACTTTAAAGAATAGATGCATTAAGTGCTGAATTCAGATCTGAAATTTGAAAAAATTTCAAAATTATTAATTTGTTGTTCTTAAATTCTTACAGAATTAACTATTACTATTACCATTACCAATATCTAGCCACAAAAGCAGAGTAAAGTGCAGGTTGTAAACTTACATTTCCAATATATTGAGTTAAAAAAGTAGCAAAATGACATTAATAAATATCAATTTGATCTATAAATAATAATTTTATATGCTCGAAATCATCAGATTGATATTTTCGAACAGGTCATATCTAGATCGTATCATTATTTTTTTCAGCGTGTTTAAGCAAAAAAATAAATGCAAGAACTTTGTTTGAATTCCCCGTTCGTATCTTAAATATAATTATGCATTGATTAATTGACAAGTGATTTCTACACATCTCGCAGCTCTAAAATATTTACCATTCCAATCTAGTACTTGAATCCTATTTGTCTTCTCGTTCTGAATTTTCACCTTGACATACCGTTTTAAAATAGACAGAAATCTTCGACCTCAGTGTCACTAGTTAAACATGGCCCTTAAGACGCTTCAACTTATCGTCAAACAAACGTTTTCTGAGAATGTGCTCCAAGTAGCACCTAAATGTTCGATTTTGCAGAACGCATATTGGTGCTTATACTTTTCATATTTGTGTGCCATAAGCCAACATATATGAAAATTATGTCTCTGTTTTCAAGATTTTTTTCCCAAGCACTTAGAAATACGATTTTTATTTGATCTTTAAGAGAGGGGGCCGATTCACCTTCAAGCCAACTACAAAAATATAAAAAACAAGAAAGAAAGTCGGTCAAGCCCGACTATAACACACTCTGTACGAAGAAATTTTGTCTTTTGATCATAACTCGAAAACCGTTCATCCGATCTTCTTCATTCCTTTGGCGGATCGATAAGTTATTCTAATAACTAAATATGTCCAGAAGGAACAAGCCAACTATCTTCAAAACTGTGGGAGATATGACGTTTTTTCTAAATTGCGGAGGCGGGAGGGGGCGTGGCCAAAATTGAAAATAAACTTGATCTGCCTGCAGACATAAGAAGCATATGTCCCATACACGTCAAACCTCTATCTCTTACCATCTCTGAGATCTGTGCGTTCATACGGACAGACAGACAGATGGACGGACGGACGGACGGACGGACAGACGGACAGACGGACATGGCTATATCGACTCGGCTGTTGATGCTGATCAAGAATATATATACTTTATGGGGTCGGAGATGCTTCCTTCTGGATGTTACATTCTTTTGCACAAACTTATAATACTCTATGTACCTTAGGTACAGAGTATAAAAACAACTGATTCTAATCTGTACCGGAGCTAAATGGAGTATAATAAGTTTGTGCAAAAGTAAGTAACAGCCAGAAGGAAGCATCTCCAACCCCATAAAGTATACATATATATTCGTGATCAGCATCAACAGTCGAGTCGCTATAGTCATGTGCGTCAGTCTCTCCGTATGAACGCACAGATCTCAGAGATGGTAAGAAAAAGACCGTCCGGCTTGACCGACTTTCTTTCTTGTTTTTAATTGTTGTTTTGTTAGAATATGGAAGCCCTTACCTTTGACTCTGTGAAGCTGTTGATTCAAGAGTGAACGATACAAGAACGTACATTGCACATTGCGTTTAATTCAGGAATGAGCAATATTGGATTTGAGTAAGTTTAGTAGTTGAATCAAGAGTTTCTCTACTTGGTTCATATATTGAAGCTTTTGGATCTAGAAAAACGGGATGAAAAATTAATAGGAATTCGCTTTTGGGATCAACAATTTTCATTCATATCGAACTTCTGACATCGAACATTCTTGATACAAGTCTGCAACCATATTTAAGCATATTTATTATCCATAATTTTAATTGCAAGATTTCAGGTCTTATTAATGGTCGTTTGGTCTTGAATCTATCCAAGCACAGCTTGTCTGGTTGACCTAGAACACCTTCAGTGCCCACCATTTATTGACGTTCAGTAGTATATTATTGTATTTAAATGTTGGTAAAAGCTAGAAGTTCGATAAGACATGTTTAGTAATCAGATGAATTTTATTCTTTAAGCAACAAATTAGGGAAATAGCAATAAACAATCAGTGCTTTCTCTGTGTCAGTTAGCACAGAAAAAACAATTACAAAATCGCACCATCTTAGATCAAAAGGCCAAAAAGCATTCAAGAAAGTTAACAGCACAATTACCTTGCCACTAGACCAAAATTCAACAGCTCCCAACTATTAAAGCCATAAAAGAGTTGCCCAAGTTGGCTCGTTGACAGATTGTGAAAACACTTGCTAAAACACGCGTTGAATGTGTGTATCCTGTGGAAAACTCTAAGGAGGAACACAAACTTTCGCTTTGGGGCGAAACGTGTAACAGCAATTTTATGCTTATATGAAAATTCTTTGGCTAAAACTTTGGCAAATAGACAACGGCCCTGGGAGGCAGCAGCAACAGCAGCAGCAGCTAGCAATCGTTTGGGACAAACAACAAAAGCCAGCCAGAGCAGACAGCCGAAACCTGCTCCGACACTGATGACGACATTGCAGACGTTTATGTTTGACTTTGTAACATCGTTACACAACAACTAGTGCACTTGTTGCACACACACACACACACACACACATCAACAAGTGGCGACGCACAAAAGTATGCAAAGACTTGTGGACGCCGCGTGCACTTCACACGCTCGACGCAGCCGCCGGCAGTGGGATGCTGATACTGGGGTGGCGTCGCGGCACTTTCGGCGATTTTCGACGAATACTTACATACATATATGGATTGTGGCCGTGTGTGTGTGTGTGTGTGTTGCTGAGAGGAAGTTGTTTCTGACTGCTGCGCCAGCAACAGTTGTCAACTGTCAACAACTTGTTGTGTGAGTGTGTGTGTGTGTGGCTGCTAATGCTCGTGTGCTGGTTGGGTGTTGGTGTACCAACACATGTTCTGGCAACAGGTAACACATGAAATTAACAAAGCAATCTGTTGACAGCATCTGCATAAAGCAATTGCGGCCTGCGGCCACACCCAAAACTCCAAACTCCAGCCGACATCAAAATCATTTCAAGTTGCTTTTGCCCTTCGTTTCCAGCAGTTTTTTTCGTTTAAGACAACCAAAAAAAAAAAAACAGGAAAAAGATGACAACCTCCAGACCAGAGCTTCATCCCCCACTACACATTATGTACCAACCTCTTTTTTTCCTTGTGCCCATTGCTTGTGGCACTTGTGGCGCTTTCACAACTCCTTGAATCTGGTAGGTGGCAATTGCTTTTTGTCCGGACACTACAAACTGTACTTCCGTTTTTATCTGCCGTCTGGCAGCGTCTTTGTTTTCACCGAGGGCAGAGAGTGGGAGCCGAGCTGGCTCAGACACGGGCGACATCTAATCGATAAATATTCAGCACAGAGCTTGTAAAAATACATTGAAAATGCATTAGACTCTGGGATCGATGGCATGCATTTTGATTTTGCTACAACATTTTCGTAAGCTTTAATTAAGAGAGCAGAAATCGTGTGCCATAAATACGATGCCGCTGACAGGCCATCATCCAAGTGCACAATTTCTATGCGCAACCCAAGGTTGACTAATAAAAATCCAGTTACCTGTTCAAATTGCACTCGCTCGCTGGAAGTCAAATGCCATTTGCCGGCCACCAATCAAACGCAACGAAATTACAAACATAAACCAGCTGAAAGAATCAGCGAGACAGGTTCGCCTTGAGATTTGACCAAAATGGCGCTGCAACGGTAAAGTTGGCTGCGCGAACGGATGACGACAACTTGTTGCGCGACATTTATACGGAAGCAAAACAAAAAACGACAAAACGAAAAAAAAGAAGTCAAATGAGCTGAGAACTTAATGCTCTGGCTAAGCTGCGTATACGTGATATGTCATAAAATTAGTTGGAAATGGATTACAACTTATGCGAAAATCAATAGGAGAAGCAATTGAGAGTCTTATGCCAGTCGCTAGTTTCATTGTCAAGACTGACTTAAGTCTACCCTGTAGCTGAGTAGCGGAAAGCTGCTTTCTTTTGCTCATAACTTGACCATGGCTAAGCCGACATCAACCAATACTTTGGGGAGAGAGTTGGAGAGATAGTGCTGACTACTGAATATATCTCCAAAGTAGATACAATCCATCTGCAAAACTATGAGAGATATGATGTCCAAATAAACTTGATCTGCCTGCAAGTATATGTTCTCCTCTAGCTCTTTTTATCTCTGACATCTGTGCGTTCACAGGTAACGACTATGGGTGATCTCAGAGAGAATTTCTTGATAGTACACATAGAAAAAAATGTCAATACACTCATAAAACATTCGCCCTGAAAACTAGAAATTCTCCTATGAAATCCGTCCTAAATCGATTCAGCCTAAAATTAAGAAAAATACTTTCTCATTTATGGAAAATTTTTAAAGTTTCAGAAAAATTTTCCATAAATGAAAAAAAAGGTTTCATAATTTTAGGGTGAATACTTTGAACAAGAAAGAAAGTCGGTCAAGCCCGATTATAACCAACGAAATTATACGCTCAGCATACATTTTGATGCTGCCGAAAGCAGCGCTGCTACTGCGCTGCAGCAGAGAACAGTCTTTTGATTTGATAGCTCGACATCCGTTCATCGGATCTTCACCATTCCTTTGGCGAATCGTTAAGTAATCCTGGTTACTAAATATGTCTAGAAGGTACAACCCATCTATCTTTAAAACTGTGGGAGATATGACGTTTTTTCCCAATTGCGGGAGCAGGAGGGGCGTGGCCAAAATTGAAAATAAACCTGATCTGCCTGCAGACATAAGAAGTTCCTCTATCTCTTATCATCTGTGAGATCTGTGCGTTCATACGGACAGACAGACGGACCGAAGGACGTGGCTATATCGACTCGGCTGTTGATGCTGATCAAGAATATATACACTTTTTGGGATCGGAGATGCTTCCTTCTGGCTGTTAGACACTTTTGCACAAACTTAATACACTCTGTGTTCCTTTGGTACAGAGCATACAAAATATAGATAAATTCAAAGTCGCTTCAACACATCAATTTCAAGGTTCAAACCAAAACCTCTGGCATCAAACCTTGCCGTACCATAACCATTGATAATGTTTGGTCCGAACCAGCTAACCAGTACTAAAAACATGGCTTCTCTTACATGCTTCGACAGGCAGGAACATCTACTAGAATCACTCACTCAATTTGATCCAATTCAACATACCTATATGAGCGGTCTTGAGATGTTGTACTGAGCTGAAGCCAAATAGCATATAACCCTTTGGTTTCTATAGCGAAAAAGCTTACCACAATTAAAAAATTGCCCAACCTGTAGCTATGAGAATACACAAAATATAATATAATATTTCATCTATTTTGGAGTGGTATTTTACTGTTCTATGTTAATATCCTTATCACAAAAGAAAACTTCTTGTTTGGTATTTGTCGCCTCTAGGCCGCTTTTACTTCCTTAGTACATAGCTTTCCGGTATGAGCTGTTATTAGCAAGTGGCTGACGTCGATTGCTCGCCTGCTATGGCGTTTTTGCCTGCTGCACTTGTTCATCAAGATTGAGCTTGTTGCGCTGTCACTGCAACTGTCTGGAATGCAATGTGCCGTCGACTGCTCGATTGTTCGCACATTTTGAAAGCTGGTTCATAAATTAAAAATTGTTAAAAGAAAAAATTCGTAATTAAAGCAAATTTTTAAGGTAGTTGGAATACATTTTTTTGTTTAAGTCTATTAAAGAGGCAGGATGTGTTGAATGGTGAAAGCTTCAAGTCAATTCAACAATTGAGTGACACTTTTCATTTGTTTAAAATGAGAAAAACTAGTACATTACCAGGTTTGTTTATTGCAAAATAAACATATTTTATTTACTAGTTGATTCTCCCAAATTTGATAAATTTACTCAATCGATTGAATATAGAACTTTTTTGTTATTTCATGTCGCTCGTTAAAACGTACAGTTTGTTCCTTTTTGAATAGTTTTCCATGAAACAAATCAAATTAATTCACTTGCGCTGCTCTAAATGCAGTCGGTTTGCTAAATGCAATACAATTAAGAAACTGATAAGCAAAAGGCAGTAAAATTTCAATAGAAAAATTGAAAGAAATTGCAATGTATATGCACAATATTTGCACATACTTTTATTTATATATATTTATGGGAGGGCAATAAATACGCAAAAAATCAAGAAAAATTGATTAAAACTTATCAGCTGACTAAAAATGGGAATATTGCAATACAAACAAAGTGCCAATAAATGAAGTACACGATTTCAGCAAAGATGTTGTGAAAATTGAAAATGTCCCAATACGCTTTTTTTGTGTGGCAACAAAAAATGCGTTGTCTCTGGCGGCTGGGGGTAAACAAAAGCCAAGATAAGCGGAGCGTCGATCATACATAAATATTGTACAAATGTAAGTGCGCTTATCGTGCATAAAATATATTTATAATTGTGTGTAATATTAACGATAAATAAATGATCGAGTTGCAGCATTCGCCATTTGACTTTGCAACTGCTGTGTGAGTTCCTCTCTCTCTCAGTGTGTGTGTGCGTGTGTGAGATAATACCTTGAACGTGCGTCAGCCAGGTCGTTGGCGTTTTGCAAACTGCAATTGCCGTTACTTTGCTATTGTTGTTGTCGTCTGCCTTGGACACTTGAGGGCAAATGAAATGAAAAGTGTGTCTACTTTTATCTCAGCTTTTCATATGCGTCATCTCTCTCTCTATCCGTCTGAGTTTGACTGACAAACGACACGTTTCACATTTTCGACAATCTAACTGCGCATTTCGGCATGATTAAAGTTGAGTTTTTATTGTATTTTGTTTTTCAATTTAATACTCATCAAACACAAGCCAAGCAAAGTTCATACTTTTTGAAAAAAAAATTAAAGCTCATTTACATACATAGATATGTAAGTGTATGTGTATTACAACTATGCTCAGCCTAGCAAACGAGTGAGTCAGTGAGAGAGTTCTTGAGTTGAGTTCAAGTTTGCGAAGGGGAAACTCACCACTACGCCATAGAAGGAAGCTCAGGCTGGGGCAATTAAGCTGAGTGAGTTAATAAATGAATTAAGTAGAAGAGGGGAACAGTCCAAAAATTAAAAAAAAAATATACTAAATTTTCCCTTCACAAAATTCTTTAAATTTGGCTTTAAAGGGCAAAGCCCAAGCAACTGAAATGCAGTTTAATAAAAAATGTGGTGAATAAATTTTGAGATGCTTGTCTAGTATCTCTCTCTGTGTGCGTGTGCGTGTGTGTGTGGGCATTGTTCTAGCTTTGAGTGACTTTTTTTGTGCTTGTGTTAATTGTAAGCTACATTTCTTATGGCAATTGTCAACAATGTCAAGCTTTGACGACGACCCACAACGAAGAGAGAACGACAACAACACCGGTCGGCTGGTTTTTATCAACGCGCGCTGGCTTCGCTGTCATTGCAAATGCAATTCTTGACTGCACTGCAACGCGCTCTCGCTCACGCTCTCCGGCTGTGGCAAGCTCGGTGCGGCTTACACTTACCCCGTTACGATTTACTCCTAAAGTTCTCGCGTTTGCGCCCCACTCAAATGACTCAACCAACTCTCCCGCCTGCTCACTCATTCATCTCTCTCTCTCTCTCTCTCTCTGCGCTCGAAGCATTCTAGTTTTTTATGTATGAATGCGCTTGTATGCAATTTTCGTTGACGCCGTCGTCGTCGCTGGGCCCGCTGTCTTCGTGTTGTTGTGATATAATTTTGCAGTCGGCTTCGGCAGTCGCATAAACACAACGCATCCGATATGCAACGGAACGCATTTTCGGACGCGGCCCGAGTCGTTCCGAGGTTTAGGTGTAGCGTCCGACGATCGCGTATATCAATCGTAAAGCACATTAACACGTAGTCATTGGCCTGATAAAATTGATAAGACGAGAGACGAGAGGAAAGCACAGATTTTCCAAAAAATACAACAAACAACAAAAAATCCCAAAAATTGCAGTGAATGTGGAAAATGGAGAAAAAGTGTGAAAATACGTATACGCCAGGTGTGCACGCACATGGCCCTTTCATTGACTGACTGACTTTGTTTGATTTTTCGGGCAGACAACAACAACAAAGACCACAATTGCAATCGCCGCTTTGCTTTCCACTGTGTGTAAACGCTGGCGTCGACGTCGCCGTCACTGTCGCTGTCGCCGTTGTCGCCGTCATGCAAAACGCGGAAAACTTTTTTCGCGCACTCGCAAAATTTTTATAGAATGCATTTTTATTTCGGTCTTTTGGTTGAATAGTTGCATTGCCCAGCTCATGTGCGTGTCGCGTCCGCCTGCGTGTCTCTCTGTGTGTGTGTGTGTGTGTGTGTGTGCGATTAAAGCTAATAAAATTATTAAAAATGTGACACATTAAACCAGAATTATTACAAGAAATTAAATTCAATGAAACAGTGCAGAAGTGTGCTTTAACCCCAGCAGCAGCGTACAAATGAACTGTAGCAAACTTCTGAAGCGGCAGCAGCAGTAAAAACAAAACAAACAAAGCAGCCAAAGAAAAAAAAGATGGGGGATAAAAATGGCAGCAGTAAAGAAGTAGCCAAAGTGTGTGTGGGGTGTGCAGGCAAATGTAACAAATTTTTGTCAGTTTCAATTTTCGTCAGGAAGGCAGACTGGACGCCGCCACCCACCAAACGCAGCTCCATCATCATCATCATCGTCGTCATTCTCATTCTCATGACAATGGCCGGAGTCAGCCCTGGCATTTACTTTGCCGTCGGGTTTGGCGCACAGCATAATGAACAAAACAACAAAAAAAAAAACTAAGACAAAAAGAACTTGCAAATATGCTAGAAAAAATGGCAAATTAAATAGCCAAAAAAAATTCTGCCTGGCTGCAGCTGCGCACCAATTGAAATGCCTTGCTTAACCCAGCAGCATCGTCTGCAGCAGCAGCCAGCCAGCTGAGCGGCTGACCAAACTAAAAGCAGCGCAGCATTTGATTTTTCTTATTTCCCTGGCTCACCTTCCGTTCAGTTGCAAATTTTTCCCATTTTTTTCATTTTTTTTTTGTTCTCCTGCTTCATTTATTTTTTTGGCACATCCCTTTTGCCCGAAACTTAAATTACTATTTACAATGGAGTTCCTTACTTTCCTTCTTTTTTTTCTTTTTTTTGATTATTTTTGGTTGATTTTCACGCTCTGGTGAAACTTTTTATACCCTTGCCAAACAAAATGGGTATATTAAAATTTCAACTCAATTAATGCAATTTGCTATATTTGAATCTGAACTTCTACAATCAGAAAAATGAGGGATAGAATTTAAGCCGTTTTGTACTTGAAATATCAAGCATGATTCTCTGCTTTAAATTGAGTACGAAACTTTCTAAAACCGAAATATATCTGGAATTTTTTTTTAAATGAGAACAAACGTTCTTGAATCAACAACATTTTTTACTCACAGCAAGAATTTTCGTACTCACCGTACTATTGACACCGTTTGTACTTAATTCAAGTACAAATTTCTTGGTTTTTATTTCGGAGTGTAGATATTTGATTCTTCTTAGCTCGAACTTTAGAGACTTTTTTGAATAATGAAAACAAATTGTTATAAAGCTCGACTGCTGGCTAAAAACAGACGTTTTATAGTTGTTACCAGAACAACTCGGAGCTACTTAGGCTCTGATATGGTAACTTTGGACATTGAATTTCTATTTAGAATAATGCCGAAAATGGTTTCTAAGATGAGTGATTTTACTTAACTTCTTAATTTTCTGAACTATTTTCGCTTAACTTAGTACAGCTTTCACCAATTTTCTTCATTTTATATGCCAATGACATTGACATCTAAGAAGCTAATTCGTCCTTAGTGACAAACTCTAAAGTTAGTCAGAGTCAGAGTCAGCATTTGGCATAAGTTCAAAGGTTATCAGTAACTTGCAGTCTGTTTTCCAGTGAAAGCTTTGTAGTTCTGGCTTGAATAATGCTTTAAGACTTCGTAGATTTAAGCTAGTATAAAGCAATCTGATTTTATTTCTTCGGAAATCTAGCTCTAGCTCACATTTTTTCATTATTGAACGTCTATATTCGCCAGTCCCTGCTTTACCAGCTACTCTCTTTTTGATCATAAATTCTAAGAATGTCAGGACAAAATGTTACCTCTTCTTAAAGAGCCTTCTTCTGATCAGTTTCGAGTCACTTGCGAGTTTTTTCGAGACGAATTTCATTAGAGCATATGCATGAGTCATTTTCGAGTCTTCTTTTAGTCGCACTTGATAATGATATCTTTCAAATGATCAAAAGGGCTCAAAAATCACTCTAAAAAGTGATTTCGGTTAATATAGTCTCAGTCAGTTGTATCCCAGTTCACATTCCACTGTTCTAGATCGATTCGGACAGAATTAATGCCGCTTACACTCACAATTTATTAAAGGTTTTTATTTTTTCAATAACCTAAACTAGGTAAGAAACATTCTTAAATCGAAAAACAACCGCTAATATTATATAAATTTTGAGTTAAGCGCTTCTCGCACTTGCAGTAAGCCGTAAAATATCAGAAAAACCCTTTCTTAGTACAAATACAGCACAAAATATACTTATTCAAAAAGTATGCAATGCAAAATGCGATTAAATTTTAAGAAGGAATTTATACCACAAAAAGTTTACTTTCATATAAGGTATTTTATTTTTCCGAAAGCGATTTTTCTAACTGTTTGTGATACGAATTAGTAATCTATATACGCTTTCCATCGTTTCTGTATTAAACCTTGTTTTTAAGAGAAACAGTTGTTGAAATTCCCAACCTGTTCTAACACTTTTGCTATGAAGTGTTAGTAGATTTTCGACCTACAGTCAGCTCAGCCTTAATTATGATTGCTTCATGTAAATCCCCATGTAAATCCCGATTTCGACTCATTGATGAATGAAAACGTTTAATTTAGCGATTTTTGTTTGAAATCAGTATTTTCAAAAAAAAAACAAATAGAAACATATGAGCGTTTCTGTTCAAAAGCGGTTCAAAATGTTCCAATGTGTTCAAAATCTCTAATTAAGAGCGACAGGAAGGTTAGAAACAATAAAAATTAGGTCGAAAAGTGATTTTACCATTCGATCATTTAATTATTTTTTTATTTTGATGCAAAATAATATGTCAAAATAGGCAGACGATTGTATAGTTTTTGGGTTCAAAACAAACCTTGAGCTGAACCGTTTCGCAATCCTGGAAATCCTGCTTATAGCTTTCCGCATTCGTCAACTCTCAATACTTGTACCAACTCATGGCAAACGTTTGGCATTAATTGAAGTTATTTTTCTGTGCTAAAAAGGTAGATTTGCTTAGATTTTTATATGATTTTTATATACTCAACTCAACCAGCCTGAAACTTTAGTTGCTTTGGGTTGGCCTTAGCTTTCGTACAATTGTCTACTCAAAATCGTTGCAAAAGAGCTTAAGAACTTTTATTTTTAAAGCCCTTAATTTAGATTTCAGAGAAAATTTGTTGCATTTGTGTGGTCATCAAACCTGAACAACAATTTATCAACCTGTGTTGTTGTTTTAAAGCATTTCCCTTACATTTTGGCTAATATTTTTGATAGAAAAACTGCTGCTGGCTGCTCATGTCATTTGATCATTCAGTTTATTAAACAAACTTTTGAGTCATAGTATAAGATGAAAACAAGAAAAAAACTTTATCAGCAGTTCATTGACAAAAGCAACAAAATCTTGGCTAAAGACGTGAAAATTGTGTGTTTTTTGTTCAGACATTCTTGAAATAGCTTAAAGGAGATAAGCCCGATGTAGAGATACAAAGTGTTGAGATCATTTTCGTAACTTGCACGTTTCGTTAAAATATATTTGGTTTCATATTTTAGATAATTAACAGCAACAAACAACACAACAGCAACAGCAGCAACAGCAACAACAACAACATTTAAATATTTTTTAGTAAATTTATGTTACAAAAAAGTGCAATCCATTTAACAACAAACATTTAAAACAAAACAAAACAACAAAAACACTAGCGAAATAATTAAAAAAGTAGACAACACTTTTGAATTATTTTGAAGCTGCATAAAGGAAACAACAACAAAATATAATAATAAAACATATCACACAAATAATTCAAATATTTAATACACAACAACAACAACAACAGCGGCGGGCAACAAAAAAATCACACAATTGCCGCTGTCTGTAAATTGAACATGAAATAAAAAATAATAAAAAAGAAAAGAGAAAATACAAACGCAAAAGTCGTTTCATTTTCACGCTGCATATTATTTACTTTTTGCTCTACATATAACAACAACAACAACAACAAAAAGTACAACCAACCAACAGCCCAAAAAAATATATAGCATCAAAAAATCTGCAACAACAACAACAATAATAATTGCCTGCATTTTGCCTTTTGTGCGCGCACCGAAAAAAAATATACAAAAAAATTACCATAACCAAACGGGAAAAAAGAGAAAAAATTTTTATTGTATATAAAAAAAGGCACAACATATAAAAATTATATACATATAACAGGAGCAGCAGACGCAGCCGCACTCCCCCCACCAACAGCACTCCAGCAGCACAACAGCAGCAGCAGCAACTCTTCGCTGGCTGTAAATTTTTTACATAGACTCTGCAGCTGCAGCGACGTCAACGTAAGCAGCAGCCGCCGCCGCCGCCGCCGCCGCATCCACATCAATTTCGCTTTTGGGCAAAAATAATTTAAGAAAAATATATGTGATGCTATGCACATCAGCAGCTATGAAATATGTACGTATCTCCCTCACCCTCCCTTTACCTAGAACTTAAGCACCTCGCATATTGAAATATCAATAACCCGCGATCGCAATGCCACCTGACATTGTCCTTGTCCGGTGGAAAGCGAAATGTGTAAACAAAAGCCACAACACAAAAGATAGCAGGCGATCTTACGTCTGTACTTGCTCGTACGTAGACACACACACCACACACTTAAGGACAGAAGTTCAAGCAACTGTGGAGTGTATGAATTACATCGACTTACGCCAGTATCTAAAGACGCGGCATACCTAAGCCATGACTGCCCCATTCATTCAACATCATCGACAGCGGAAGCTTAAGATAGTTCCAATCAATGCCGCTCTGTGCGACATCTACGTTTTCTTATCAGTCGATTCTGACCCAAATTATGACAAGACAGCGCCCCGCTGATAGGGAAAATCTTTAAACAAAAAATTTTTGTAAAAATTAAGCAAGAAATTATTGAACAAAAAAAAAGTGCAATCGCACAGAAACAACAACAAATAGCTGGGGGAGGAACGAAACAAAAAGAACACAAAAAGTATATAAAATCAAAAGCGGAAACGTTTTGCGCCTTCTTATCAGGCGCAAAAAATTGATTTTATTTTGTGTTGAAATTTTTTTTTCGCCACAACGAAATTGCATAAATTTGTAGTATATATGTGGAAGTATATAATATAAACGGCTGCCAAGTTGCACTATCGTACTTCGATTCCACTTAAATCAACAAAAAGCACATAGTTCAAACTATCGCAATTACAATTTTATTATTTTAATACAATAATAAAGCATTTTCATGCGAGGGCAGTGTGACAAGTATCAGTTTGGAGAAGTGGTTTGAGTTTTGGAAGTGTTTTTAGATTATATTTTTTTAAATATAGAGTTAAAAAACAAGTGAAAATTGATTTAACATTAAAAGAGATTTGGATTTTGTATTGCCCATTTTGTCATTTTATTTTGCAAATGTTTTTCAATATTTTTTGGTAGTGTCGAATATCGCAAATTGGAAATTCCATGTACAAGATCTTCGAACAGACTGATACATATAAATTGAAAGTTCGAAAAATAGGTATTCGACGCATTAGTCCGCAGTATAATCAATGTATTGAAATGTGATTAATTTGTCAAGTTTCTAAAAATCCCACTGAATTGATATTAAGAAACGTTTCTACCTTAATAGTTGTTTTTATTGGCTGCATCTGATTTAATCGATCTGATATTCTTGTCTGAATACAGTTTATAATACTAGGCAGTATTTTTTTAAAAACAATCAAACCTTAAAAATTTGACCAAATAATTTGGTTTGTGGAAATAAACTTAAATAATTATTTTCTATAAGTTGGCTATAGCGATTGTGCAAGTATACAATTAACTTCACTGAGTAGATCGTTATAAATTCAAATTGAATTACAAATTTGTGTGGTCAGTATTTTAAATGTACACAGAAAAATACACAAATGATATGTTCGAATATATCACTCCAACATTTCAAACATATCAAAGTGAAATGTTTCGGATCAACAATCTGATATTTGTTAATATCCCTGAAATATTTTTTTAGTATCAATGCAGTATTTTCACAATACCTGTACGACATGGCTGAAATATTTAATATATATTGTTATAATATCAAAGGAGTATTAATGTATTACCAATAGTGTACTTAATACTATCAAAGCTATATTTTTATAGTACCTATAGGATATGGTTCAAATGTCAATGATATATTTCAATGATAATTAGGAACTTTAGTTGCGTTTGTTCACAACTGTAAACAACTTATGCATTTATATACACCAAAAAGAGCTGGTTGCCTATACAGTACTGCTTCATGCATCTCCCGATTCAACCTTCAGTAGACTTTTCGGAAACGACTGTCGCTGTTTGAATGTCGCTCCAAGCGCTCACCGCATTAAGCAGTTGGGAACTGCAAACAGCAATGAAAGCAAAAACAGACAAATCGGAAGAGTATTCGCTGTCTCGCTTGCGGCGGCAGAGACATGAACATTGTTTTTGCCTTTTTCAAGTTGCACTATAGCCGTCTCCCTTTGACTTGAGAAACTCTGGGTGTCTCTTTCTGCCCTCAAATTTTCGTTGTCTACTTTGAACTGAAATCATGTCACTAGGGTATTTTTCAGATCACTATGATGATTTCACTTATCTATATAACATTTATAGTATCAATGGAATACTCTAGCATCATATTGACATTAAATAATATATATTTGATATGAAAGTTTTGATATTTTTAAAAATATATTGCAAGATTAAGTCGATATTTGATCTTATTTTTTTCGGTGTATTAAAGTATAATTGGATGTTGTGCTTTTTCATAAAATCCCTCAAAAAGAAAGCAGTTTGTCTGAAAGGAATAACACTTAAGATCAGCATACAAAGATAACGATTGTTGTTGAATAAAATTTACACAAAAATACTTTATACCACGAAAAATTTCTGGTTTTGTACTAAAAAAAAGACCTAGAATTGAAAATAAAGTTGTAAGAGTGGCTAATATGTATTCAAGTCATTAAGGTAAAACGTGCTAAATAAGATGTGATATAAGATTTCACTTACTTGTAATAATCGATACACAGTATTCGATACTCATAGTTTGACAGTAAGTACTCGATACTCCGTACTCAATACTTAGACCTCGAATCTCCGTACTGGTTACTCAGTTCCTTTTTTCTCAATATTCTCGAATCAGTATTCCATACTCATAGTACAATACCTAGTGCTCGATACTCATTAACCCAGCACTCCAAACACACTACTCGATACTCAGTACTCGATACTCGGTCCTCGTGTTTGATGCTAAGTAGTAGATAAACTGTATTGTGACTAGCGCAGTAATATATAAGTTATTAAAACTTATAGCATTGGGATGATACATGCATTCGATACTTAGTACTCGATACTCAGAACTCGATCAGACATCACAGTCAAATGATTTGAAGAATACCACAAAATATGATATGTCAGCGTGACGCTTGAGTTTGAAATCAAATTTCAAATTATCAATATCAAAATAAAAAATTCAAAAAAAAAAAATTATGAAAAATATAAATGTGTTTCTTTCTGATTCTGTTTCTGAAGTGCCGGTTTTATAGGATGATTAACCTGTTATTTCCAATACATTTTTTATTTATTCTATCAAAATGACATTAATAAATATCAATTTGATCTTGATTATATGCACAAAAACATCAGATTGATTTTTTCAAACAAGTAACATTGAGCCACAGATCATATCATTATTTGTTCAGTATACATGGAAAATAAAAATTGCCGATCCATTACGATCATTTAGTCTGAAAAAGAATATTTATTAATATCAAATTTGAACTAAATACAAAATCAAAATCATCCAATGGATCATCAACAACTATTCTTTTTAACTCAGTACACATTAACGATAAGCCGATTTGGAGTAAACAGACATAACCATTTAGGGCCATTTTCTTATGTTTCGGTTTTTGGAAGTCCAGGTGGATTTTTACGAATTTGCACAGCTCATGCACAAAATGAGCACTACAAATACACCGAATCCGCCTAGATTTGCCAAAACGGAAACATGAGAAAACGGCCCTTAGAGTAATATCAAGACACAGAATAAGAATATCAAAACTATGGATATTTTGTATTAATTGTTAAGTAATTTTCAGCTTAAAAAGTTCAATTTGAATTCTTAATTTGAAAACAAATTTGTTCAATTGAAACAGGTCGCAAAACTCTGCTGGCATCTCTGTTCCCATTGCCGACCTCTTCTTTTAGCTGCCCTTTTCAATGCTCCTTATCTCCGACAATATTTTGAATCTCCTCTCTTAAAAAGTAACTATTTTTCTTAAAAGAATGCAAATTAGTATGGAAAATTCTAAGGAAACTTCTGGTAAGATTTCAATATCATCGATTGAAACGGCAAAATTCTTTATAAATTTGTTGAGTATAAAGTTCAGAAGTATCTGCTGAAATTCAGAGACTTTCATACATTTCGTTTTTGAGTTTTCTTTGCGGCTATCGCTTTGCTCTTTCAATTTGAATGTGCACATTTGTTTAGCACATTTTTCAAAGCGCGAATACATTTCAGGTGCGACATCAACTCTTCACTAGCCTCGGGCTGCAGCAAATGTGTCAAATTTGTGTTTGACCGCTGGCGGCAAAGCGTGACAAGTGTATGGTGTTTTGTTTTCCTTTTTTTTTTTGGAGTTCACATTACTCATACGCCACCGTGCTGGTGGAATATCAATTTGTGTAATTAAGAAAATAGCTGGCAAATATGTTGAGCGTTTTGATAAGGGTCAGCAATTAGGGTTATTGAGATGTCTCATACTAAAAGTATCATCACAATAACAAGGCTAGCGGGGGGCGGTGGGGAAAGGGGGGCGCCTTTACATTGTAGCTGGACAAATGTTTACCGATGCGCGCCAAGGGAAACTCAATATGGTAGCGCAGCTTTTGACTTTTTTCGCACAATTTTTTTGTTGTTGCTGTTTTTATTTTTGTTGCCTTGGTCGTTTGTTTTACTTATAGTTGCTGTTGTTGTTGTGGTTTGTTATGGCTGGCTTTTGTTGCAAACGCTGCAATGTTGAACTATGAATGCAATTTCGTAAATTATTTTCCTTTTAAGTAATTATTAAGGTGTGGCCTGGCCAACAGTTTGCCAAACACAAAAGCACGCGCTTTTGTTTTCGAAGCGTTTTCCAAGTTATTCATCCATTATACGCCATTTAACTAATAACAGAGCTTTGGGGCAGCGACAGTATCAGTCATAAGCTCGTCACTCACTCACTCACTCAGTCAGTCAGCCTGGCCAGCCATTCATTAGGCCACTGGAGGCATTCATTTGTGGGCTAGCGCCGGGTGCATCTTTTCCATCAACGTCATCATAAATTTTCGCAGTGTTTGGGTGTTAACCTGTAAGCAGTTTGCCGTTGGCTATAGATTAGTTACTCCCATTTGATCATAGACTTAAATTGAGGCCAAAATGGATTCAGCGGTTTTTTTATGTTTCACAAATTGGCACTTGGCTACCTGTTTTGAAAATACCCAGCAAACTTTACAGTTGGTTAAAATTGGGGCTACAAAAAGTGAAATAAACTATAAAAAATCTTAGCAGGATACGACAAAAATCACCGATATACCATTTAGACTAGGAGCATAGGGAGAAGCAGCCAGAAGGCTAGCTAAACTACGCACGAAATAAAAAAAAAACAGTGTTGCCATTTTCGCCATTTTGATATAGATCTAGCAGTTTTCAAAGTGAAAATGCTATTAATCTGGCAATTTATAATTATGTTTAGCTATTTTTTAGCTATTTCGTTAAATTTTATTATAATACTAATACTTCTGATAGAAGCCTTATGACATAGAAGCCAGATAACAATGATGAATAATGAGTTATATACGTAAGATTTAGACTTATTTTGATTTGGTTCGTAGCACTAATCATTATGAGAATTACAAAAAAAAACACGTTGGAATTATTAATACATTTATATACAGGGTTGCCCATATTCGACGGACCCATGTTTTTTTTTAAAAAATCAAAGAAAAAAATAAAAATTTGGCGGTTGGCAATCTTAATCATTTAATTTGTTCCAAGTAGATTTGTTTACATCAATTTTTGAATATGATATCTCTCAAATGGCCGCCTCTGGCGTTGATGGCGTATTGTGCCCTTTTTGCAGCATTTTCCATCGTTTTCGCCAACATTTCGGCCGGAATAGCGGCTATTTCTTCACGAATGTTGTCCTTGAGCTCTTCTACGGTCCTTGGCTTCTTAACGTAAACCTTTGACTTCAAATATCCCCACAAGAAGAAGTCAGGCGGCGTCAAATCGGGCCAATCCAAATCACCACTTTTCGACATCAAACGGCCCGGAAACAATTTCTTCAGAAAATCGATTGTTATGCGACTTGTGTGCGGTGGAGCGCCGTCTTGTTGAAACCAGAACTGCCTCATACGCTTTCGACGAATAATTGGCATCACAAAATTGGTCATCATGTCGCGATAACGCTCCTGGTTGATGGTAACAGCATGGCCATTTTCATTTTGGAAGAAAAACGGCCCAATGACCGTTTTCGCACTAACGCCGCACCAAACTGTGACTTTTTCGTCATGAAGAGGCACTTCTTGAATCTCCTGAGGATTTTCAGTGGCGTAAATACGGCAATTTTGCTTATTTACGGTTTTCTTATTCACATTTTTTAATTTTTTAAAAGCACGTTGAGTTTTCACAATTGACTTGTTCTGTTGAATGTAAATTTCAACTATTTCAGAGCGCTCGCGTGGCGTGTATTGTTCCATGGTAAAAATCTGCTTGGACTGACGCTTCAAACGCGGTATGTCATTAAGCGATCTGACATCTCTGTCAAAAGTTATGGCGTTGCCAGATGGGTCCGTCGAATATGGGCAACCATGTATATTCCATAATAGGTTTATAAAATAAGACAAAATAGAAAACATAAATCAAAATGCTATTTTAAAATTTTGCTGTTAGTTTATTATGAGGGTTTAAGATTCATTACAAATCTCAGAAATTATTCAAGCAATGAATTTCAAAATTAATTCAAAATAAATTATTAAACTTTTAATACTTCCAAACTTGTTCGAACCCAGATTTAAATCGGCAGAATAGCAAACTACATATTGAAGTTAAATTTGATTGAGCAAAACCTTTACAGTAGATGCATTTGCTGTTTTGGACAATATCACAATCAGATAGCGGCTTGCAGACATAATTTTATATATTTTTGTAGTCCTAAATCATTTTAAAGTAAATTGTTCTAAGTTTTTGTTGGATAGTGTTCCCAATTTTTTCTACGTTCTGTAGCAACTTTTATATATTTTACGCTTTTTATACGCTGTACCGTAGGTACATAGAGTATATTAAGTTTGTGCAAAAGTATGTAACAGCCAGAAGGAAGCATCTCTGGCCCCATAAAATATATATATTCTTGATCAGCATCAACAACCGAGTCGATATGTCCGTCTGTCAGTCTGTCCGTCTGTCTGTCCGTATGAACGCACAGATATCAGGGATGGTAAGAGATAGAGGTTTGACAAGTATGGAACATATGCTTCTTATGTCTGCAGGCAGTTCAAGATTATTTCCAATTTTGGCCACGCCCACTTCCGCTCCCGCAATTTAGAAAAAACGTCATATCTCCCACAGTTTTAAAGATAGATGGTTCGTTTCTTCTGGACATATTTAGTAATCAAGATAACTTATCGATCCGCTAAAGGAATGGCGAAGATAGGATGATCGGTTGTCGAGTTATGATCAAAAGACTGTTCGCTGATGCTTTCAGCAGCTACTGCAGCATCAAAATTTATACTGAGCGACTTTCTTTGTTGTTCTTATTAGAATTTTATTAACTTTTATACCTTATGTTCTGGCAACATTAGACAAAGAACAGCAAAATTAGGCAAATATTTAGTTTGTTTGGAGCTTGTGCAACAGCTACGCGGCTTATAAAATAAATATAACTTTACAAAATCTTAAAAAGATTCGACAGAAAACACCAAAGATATGATAAAATTTAGTTTGGTTCGGTGCTTAGGCGTAAAAACGATAGCTGTGAGATCCAAAAAATAAATTAACTTATAAAATCACAGTAAGATCCGACAAAATAACACCAGAGATTGTTAAAAATTTAGATAGTTAGAAGATATATCGACTAAGCATGTCAAAGCTGCTCAATAAACTGAAATAAAATCAATCTAATATCAAGATTATAGTCTCGAAATCGAGACGAAACGCTTACAAAAATGCACAACGCAAGAAAAATTTCAACTCTAGATATTAATCGCAATTTAAATATATATTCCACAATCTTGGATAAAGATGGTTTACACTCGACTTTAAGAGAAAACAATCTCATTTTTAGAATGAAAATGAAAAGTCAAAAAAAGGATTTGAATTAACTTTATTAATTTTTTTTATTTTCATAATTAACTAAATTTTCTTCCATTCTTGAAAAGCTTCTTAAAATTTCTGTTGAAGACGCCGGGACCGTTGACTTAGAACGGCGAGGGTGCGAGCTCAAGCCGCACCTGAGGCATAAATTTTATTTTTTTTGCGCTTTGGTCTAAAATTTAACCCTTTATCTTATAAGTTATGCGGAGTCAACAAAGTTTTTAGTTGAAGCTTCACACAGAACATTGGAGGCTTGATAAGTTGGTGGAAATATAATAAATCTTGATTTCGAGATTTTCAATCTCATTTTAAACTTTTTTTTTTAAGTTTTCATTCTTCTCGAAGAAAAGATTGTCCATCTAGGTTATAGATTGCTTCTTTTTTTCCTCAGTGTAGGCTTTGCATCATGGCTACAGGGTAAATGACAGTCGTAGCTTACTTTAATACTTCTTTTCATACTTTTAGCTAATATCTATATTTACCACCAAAGTAGTTTCTGCAAAATCTCCATCGATCACTGGTTTCTTCAAACTAAACTGCTCTGTGGCACACGACAAAACGCCCAGCAAATTGATCATCAACTAACAACAACTACACAAACAAACAACAAATCGCCACTTTGGTCGACAACATGAATGGCACAAATTACAAGTGCAACAACAATCAAAGCGTACAAATTTGCTGTAAAACAACAACAATTACATTAAAACGCGACCATAAACGTGCAGTCAGCAGACCAACAACAACAAAAACTACAACAACAGAAAGTCTTGGACTTGACTTAGCCAAAAAGCAAAAACCGCGAATGGGGCATAAAGTTTGACGATGCAGCAGGCGCTACCAAAGTCATTCCACACCTTGTAAAATACACAGAAAAGCCAGCCCAAAGCAGATAGCAAAATGAAAAGAGAGACAGAGAGAGAGAGAGAAGGAGCCTAGAAAAATAATTGCAGCTGGAAGTAGCCGTAGCCTAAGCCTAAGTCATTCATGGAGCTCGGCTGCAAGTGCAAGTGCAGCTGTAACATTAACATGCAACCGAGGCAGACGATGCAGAGATGCAGATGCAATTCAGGCAGCAGGTGAATTGCACGATTTTCAATGCAAGAGTCAAGAGCGCCAGCGGAAAAAAGTCGTTAGCCAAGTTTTATGCCTCTGTGTTTGGCTGTATTGGTGGAAGTGTTTGGTAGCAGCTTCCTTTTGGCAGTTGTTTGACGTTCCCTCCATCCCAATGGATCGCACTCGTATCTGCATGCCAGCAACGACAGCTGTTTCCGTTCTGGAAAATGTTTGGTTAGAACCCAAATGATTGGCAAGAGATTGCAGCAGGTCCAAGACATTGATCTTTATAAATTTCGCTTGGCATTAAATGTCTGGCATTAGCTACGTACATGCAGCTAATTAATGGTGTGTGGTCTCGTCTCTCTTTTGTTTAAACTATTTTTTCGATTTTTAATACGCTTATTTGATGTTCACACATTCGTCACGTTGTTGTTTTAGTTTGTGTTTACCAGGCAGTGCATTTATTTACAACACCTTTTTATTGTCGCCATTGCGGTGTGTGGGTGTGTGTGTGTCTGTGTGTGTGTTATCTTTGCCCAAATGGTAAACACTTTACGAGTGTCCCATTATCTAATAACACAAATGACCAAAACAGCTGCCAGACCTTGGAAATTTTAGTTGACTATTTTGGGTGATCCAAAACTCATCTCAAATTTAGACCACAACGCATTTGAATCAGCCGATCGGTCAGTCAATCATTATTTATAGAACAAAACGTAATGAGTTCAGGAGATATTTCTTTAAGAATGATTGAACAAGAAATGTTCGTCAATTTGATTCCGTTTTTTATCCACAACCGCAACAAATTTTATATACTCACAACACTATGTACGAGTATCTATATACATATGTAAGACTTATCAGCACAAACTACTTGTATTTTGTGGCAATAATAAAAAATTTCAAATTTTTTACGCTTTGCCATTTTACTCTTCATTATTTACGAGGGCTGCCATCGAAGTCTTTGAAAAACTTTATAAATTACATTGCTTGAAAGTTGGAAGGTTTTGGGTTAAGGCGCTCAACTTAAATAGAAACTAAATGTTTTCATCTTAACATTATATGATATACCAAATATGATTAAGAACAGAGGTGCCCAGAGCCAGCTTACGGCAGCGTAGACTGTAGAAAGCAAAAACAATCACAAGAAAGAGACAGAGCAATCCGATTATTGCCTGATAACGCGAGTGAATGTGCTTGTGACTTTCTGATGGATACGAAATCATTCGCCAACAACAAAGGCAACGCTACTTAATTTCGCTTTCGCAACAGGCTAAAATAAAAAGGGAAGAGAGATGCGTAAACGCATATACGAGCGGCTGAGCGATGCGCGCATAGGCAGTGCGCACCCCTAATTTAGAAGATTAATAGACTTAGATAGTAAAATTTTATTGAGCAAACATTGCCAATATAACTTTCTTGATTTTCATGCTCTATGATATTACGATAACGATGTCAGTAGTAGGGCTCTCAGTTTCGTATCGATTAATTGATGTCTGTGTCGGGCAATAAGCAAAATTCCGAGATGATATTTCTTGTGGCGATTTGGTAGATAATTGATATATCTTCTCTCTATACAGAAATCAAAAAGATCAAAACAACATCCAAATGGGCTGGATGATGTCTTTAATATCCTTTTAATCATCCAACGGAGCTGAAAATCATCCAAATAATGATAATTTTTCATATCCTTTGAATGATTTTCAGCTCTGTTGGATGCCTAAAAGGATGTTTAAGACATATCCAGTCCACATGGATATAATTTAATATATTTTTTCTCTTTGTGCATATATCAATTCATTTGAATTGTATTGTCTTAACTGATGAATTTCAAAGCAGGTTCGTTCTTCGAATCGGATCATGTTTATATAAAGTATAAGTCGTATCTAATACTTTACACCACTTCCGAAATCGTTCTGCATGGCCACAAGATTTTTAAGGGTTTTTTAAATGGCTTTTTAGATGCTTTTGAACGAGCTAGGTAGATAAAAATGGTCACTTAATTTAAATTTGAATGTAAATATTTGATTTAAAATTGCTTTTAAAAGCCTTAGGTAATTTATCGATATTACTCGACTTATCAAATAACGACTTAGTAAATTATGGGCAAATATTAATGTTATCGCTTTAGAAATTTCGAAAGATATTGACAGCCCTAGCCAGAATTAGATCGATCCCGGTTATTCTGTAAACAATTAAGCAAGAATTGACTTGAGTACGGACTTACCAATCGCATCTTTGACTCTGTTGGGCTTGACTTGAGCTCAAAATTCATATTTTGAAAACACTGAGGATTGAAATAAGATTCCGATTCCAGGTTGACGTGACGCCACATTTCCAATCAAAGGAATCAAAGGAGGATTGACATGTATGGGACATATGCTTCTTATATCTGCAGGCAGATCAAGTTTGTTTTCAATTTTTGGCACGCCCCCTCAATTTAGAAAAAACGTCATATCTACCACAGTTTTAAAGATAGATGGTTCGTTCCCTCTAGACATATTTAGTAATTAGGATAACTTATCGATCCGCCGAAGGAATGGTGAAGATCGGATGAACGGTTGTCGAGCAATGATCAAAAGACTGTTCGCTGCTGCAGCGCTGCTTTCAGCTGCTACTGCAGCATCAAAATTTATGCTGAGCTTATAATTTCGTGGGTACAGAGTATGTTTTAGTCGGGCTTGGCTGACTTTCTTTCTTTTAGCTCTTTCGGATATAAGGACTATTCCAAGCATTTCGTGCTTAAAGTAGAATCAAGTAATCCGAAAGTCGAAACTAATAACATATACCGTAAATATATAGAGATATTTCTTTTGATATTGTAAAAGTATCATTTCGATATTGATATTCTGTTGGCTTAAAAATACAGATATTTTCTAAAATAGAAAATTCAAATCATATAATAAATAAATCAAAATCTAGAGATCAAACCCCATAGAAATTTGTGAGAGGCTTCAGTGCGTTGGTAAGAAGCCGTTGATAAATCAAAGGATCGACTACTCCAGTATTTTTAGTATAAAGTGCCATTACACAGAAAAAAATAATTGTCAATATCAATTTGATCTGGGCTGGTTAATTTGATATTTTGACAAATACCATTCTATTCATTTCCTTTCGAAACTATTAATTGTTGTTTTCTGATTTGCTAAAATTATTTATGGTACTTAGCCAAAAAATCGTGCAAGTGCAACTTGTATGGGTTGATATAAACCTGACGTTTCCAATATGATTTTTTATTTATTTATTTTGTGATTTTGAACAGGTCAAGTGTATAATATCGGCTTTTTATTGAAATGAGAACACATAATAAACTATACAAAAATTTACATCGCCACAAATTTCCTTAAAAATTATTTAGAACTCAAACTTGTATAATGTTTCGGCGACATGTCAAATACTTTTCGCTTTAAACCAAGCGCATTCCAAGCTCACAAAATGATGTAAGACCTCGGACCGTGCATTTGCCTTGAATGACATAACTTAGAAGAAAGAAAAAAACTCAGAGCTTGTTAGCATTATGAAAGGCAGTCTTGGTTACTTTGGGATCCATCTCAATCCAAAGGGCATTGTTAGACACTTATTTATTAAATCTCAGCGCCATCTTTGTTATATATATCTGTAAATACTTTCATTGCCATTGTGCTCAATGGTAAGGAAAATATCCAACTATAGATAGCCTTGCCAGACATCGTGTAACCTTCGACTGGTGAGACATAAAAGTAAATAGAAGAAATTGCATTTATTCTATTTGCATTTGTCTGGCCAAGAATAGCGTTTGATTTCGGCTTTAATAAACTATGACAAGTCCAATTGAAAAATTTGCAAAATAAACATTTAAAATGAATTATATATATATATTAACAGCAACAACAAACTTCAAACAAGAAACTGCGGGAGCACCCAGTTGCAACAACAATAACTCACGTGTATCTAAGCGACGACGAAGGCAGAGATCAGCTTCGATCCATTGTTACTGCTGTGTGTGTGTGTACACACACAATCACACGCAAGCACACACACACACATTGAGACGCGAAAACCATGAACTGGAAAACCTTGAAAACTCAACTGCAATTTATGTTCATTGCAATTTTATTTTGCGTCGCTTTTGTTGTTAGCGTTGCGTATCCAAAAGATACTTTTACGTATACGAGGGCGGATTGAAATGAAAACGAAGTGGCTAGAAAAAAATGTTAAAAATTTGTTTGAAGGAAATTCAAAAGTGTTGGTATGTTTACTTTTAGATTTGAAGTACCTTTTTGAGAAGTAGTTAAAATTAGTCAGATATTCTTCAGCGACTTCTAAATCAAATCAAAATATGTTGGCTTTAGAGTATCAACAAGCATTAATAAGAGCAGCTAGGTGTTCAGTTTGTTCTCATTTATACATTTATTTTCTCAGTTGCCACTTGCATCTTCTCTGCACCCATTGCCGACCGCTGTTTTTAAGCGTATATGGGTGTAGCTCTAGAATTTTATAGTTCCTTCCTTGGAGATGCTATAAATCGAGTCTTGACTCGCCTGCCCTAAATCCACTTCTCTTCAGGAAACCTTTTATCGATTGGTTCTTTGATGAACTGCTGGGAATACGCAGCATGTCATTTACTTAAGTGGCTGTTTAATCTATTTATTCGGGTGGAATCAGGCAAAACGAAATGTAAGCAATAAAAGTTAGAGCCTAACATGCACACAGTGTGACCTTTTATCTAAGCACACAGAAAAACAGATCCAATTTGTATAAATTGTTTTTAATGGGGGATGTCACAGAAATCTCTAGAGATTTTCGTAAAAACGTTTGAACTTTGAATTAAACCAGGAGGCCTTGTCTTGCAGTGCCAAGATTAATGTCAGGTACTAGATCTAAGGGAAGGGAAACCGTACCCACTAAATCTTATTTATTTTATTTACAAATTTAGATAAAATATTCAATATTAAATCTAAGAGGTTTGATTGGTGCTTAGAGTACTAGTGACTGGACCTTCGACTCTCCACTAAATCTACTTGGCCTTGAACAGTCGGATCCAAATCACACAACTATTGTTATCTAATCTAGGGGCCTAGCATTTTGGTGAAACTTAACATACAAAGGCAAATAGTTTTATTTCGAAATGAAAACGTTTATATAAAAATCTCTAGTCCACGAATAAATTTTTTTGTTGATTTTAAAATGAAAGTTTAAGATCCATTTAACATTAAATGGATATTTTATTATACAATAAATTCATTTTTGTAAAAAAGATAAAAGAAAATATGTGTAGTTCTTGAAACAGGAGCAAGTGAATATGCATCTAGAAAGAGGCTTTGAGGCCTGCCACAAAATATGAATAACTCCGTAATGGAAACTGGTTTTCTTGCATTATTCATATTCATTTTTAAAATCGACTTCTAATATGTCTAATCCCCAAATCATAAGACTCAAACCCAATCTTGCGGAAATTGTCTACCAAAAATAGATGAAAAGTTCCTTTTAAATAAATGGAACACGATATAGGGAATATATCTGCATCAATAAACTAAAAACTCGTATTTCTTGAGCTATGACAACATTAAAGTAATTGATATGCTATATGCTGAGCCATCAGAAGAATTGACCGCCTAAGGCGCCACGTGTTGAAGTGTAACGTAATGGAGCTGAAAAACGAAATGTAAATTTTGTATTTTGCAGATGTTTACTAAATGATACAAGTAAGAATGAAAAGTCATATTGGAAAATTCACCCAATTATCGACCGTATAAAGTCCGAAAACAACCAAAGAAGACACACAACACTAACTACTTGTGCAGCTACCCTCGTAGCACACCATACAATATTCTTTCCATAATAAGTTCGAATTGAAAACAACTTAGCTACGAAATGAATTAGATTTGAAAACCTTTGGCGACAGCAAATGCCCATTCACCGACCAAGTTAACAATTGCTCAAGTAAATTTCATTAAGCTCTCTCCCCGTAGAATTCTATTTTGCAATCTATTCGCATCTCTGGCTTTTAGCTGTTTATGTTTGGCCTTTCCTTTCTTTTGCATTCATTTTTATTTTTTTTTAATTTTTCTACCGTGCACTCGGCTGTAATTGTATTACAGAAGGCCTAGCTGGCCCATCAGGCCACGCATGTCTCAACTGCATTATTATTATAATTTTTCGCTTCTGTTTCTTCTTTTTATTTTTCATTTTCTGCCTACGGGTCACATGGGTTATTTAGTTAGTTAGTTGGAGAATTCGATTTGGTTTGCCTGCATTTTTAAACTAAATTATTAGTGCCTAAGTGGCCTGCCCCGGCCGTATGTAGACTTTGATTGTATTCTTTTCTTCTTTTTTTTTGCGCCGACATAAATTAAACTATGGCTTTTTATTAATTAGGCTGGTGCCTTTGACAGTGCTAGCGTAATGCATTTAGTGAGCTGGTAATTGATTAGCGCACTTGAATTTGCATCGCCTTATGCAAACCGAGTCTCGAGTCGCGATTCAAGGCTAAAAACTAGAATCAAAATGTCAGGCGGCGCCCCCAAAAAGCCAACGTGGGTGTCGTTTTTGCGGCTCCAAATTTGGTTAAACTAAATTTACAACAAATTGCAATAATAAATAAATAAATAAAAGCACGCCTTAGTTTGGAGTCTACAATAAATGAGCAGCAAATTTTTTGTTCGCTGGTTTTGGGGCTGGCAAAGTGCAACACAATTAACACCACAAATGCATACAATTTTTAACAGTAAAATTTGTTTGACTAACAGAGAGAGGCAGGATGGTGGGCGGGGGGCGACTTACTGTTGTACACATAGACCCCTGTTAATGAACACGAGCAACAAAACCCAGGCACACACACACACACACTCAACCTCAAACACTAACCGCATGCAAAAAAAAAAACAAGTTTTGCGCAAAAAAAGAATTAGAGAATTTTTAAGCAAAATACACTAAATAAGTAGAAACGTCAATAGGCAACGAAAAAATGGGCGCACAAAACGTACCAAATTCACATAGCAAAACGTGCAAAATAAATGGAAAAACACAGCGAAACAAGAAAGAAGAATGTGCCAGGCAGCTTAGTGAAAAGCTGTCGAAAGAGGCGCATGTGTAATCAAATATGCGAAAATGCATAGAAAATTATGAAGATGCAAATGATATGGAAAGAAAGATAGGGGAAAGAGAGACGTTCGTGTGATGCGCCTGGCGTAAGAGCGAAGAGAAAAACTAATTTGGCCAAGTAATAAGCCAGTTTAATTAGGCATAATTGGGCGAGGGATGGCATTCCAGGTCAAAAAGGTTCTTCTAATATAGCAGTATCTAGAGAGGAAAAATAATAATAAACTCTTGAGCGAGAGTAATAGTTTTTGTAAGCCCTGCTTGATACTTTCTCTACATTTTTTTTTTATCTCCAATCGAAATTAATTTAAATATATCGCCCACTACGAAAACCACAACAAATATTTATCAGAATTGCATTTTTTAGTTTCTTAAACATAAACGAAAGTTCAATGCAAACATAAAGTCGCCGACAACTACTTTAAGTATAGAAATTTAAGTAGGGGCAACATTACGTATGCGTTATAAACTTGGAAAGTCTGGCAGACCCTTTTTTTGTTATTTCATATTTAAGTAGGTTCTTTTAATATGAAAGGCAAGCGAGCGGAGAGTGCCATCGATTTTTGCATTTAAGTTACTTTGAAATTCCCAAACAGTTATGGCATTGCTGGCATGGGGAGACGACAGTTCAACTGACAGTTGACAGACAAAGGCAGCTAAGGCTATGTGGTGGTGTTCAGGAACACATTACAGAAAGATCAGAAAGATATTAGTACATATCAATTTAATTCTTGGTCATATCCAAGTAAAATTTGGAAGGAGAAATATCAATATTACTCTCGTTTCAATACTGTTTGTGTTCCTAACAAATGGAGGGTACTTCAAATGGTAGTTTCAGGAAAACATTTATTGAAATGTTTTCATTTATTTTATGTGTGTTATTCTATACTCAGAACTTGATACTCAGTTCCAGATACGAAACAAAGGGTTAATTCTCTGTACTTTATATTTATTATTCAATACTCAGTTCCCGATAAAAAGCTCTACTTTTTATCGGTTGGCCATATTCGACGGACTTTTTTTATTCTAAAAAAGATCAAAGAAAAACACAATTTGTTTTCTGTTCATGATAAAAATCTTTCGATTGGGTACAAGTAGATTTGTCAACATTACTTTTTGAATATGATATCTAGTAAATAGTAGCCTTGAGCGGCTTCTATGGCTTTGGCCAACCATTTCGGCGGAGAGTCCTTGGCTTTAAAATGTTGCTTTAAAATGGAACCACAATAAGAATCACCTGAATGCCTCAACTCTGGTGAATGCGGTGGCAAGTCAAAATGATTTTGTGCCAAATTAAATGCTCGTCATCTTAAGCCATTTCGATGAGCCTTTGGGCCCTGACGCTTCAAACGACCTATGTTATTTGTCGTTCTGGCATCGCTGTCAAAACTTATAGTGTTGCCAGATGGGCCCGTAGAAGATGGCTTACCCTGTATTCGATGTTAAGTACTCAAATGTACTTGAAACTAAATACTCAAAACCCAGTTATCAAAACTCAGTACTCGATAGTCATAAGTCGATACTCAGTACTTAATACCAAGTTAACAGTATTAAGTATTTCATTAAAGACTCGATTTCAAGTACTCAATGTTATGTACTCGATACTAGCACTCTAAACTCAGTGATTGATATTCAGCACTCGATGCAAAGCATTCGATACACAGTACTCGATACTCAGTACTCTATAGGAAATCACCGATAAATGATTCACATCAACACCACAAAATATGCCATGAAGCTGAATTCAAATTTTACTACTACCAAAATCTTTCGTACCGACTTTAAAGATGTTTTGTTTTACAAATTTTGAATATGATCATCTTAAAACAAGTAAGAAAGTCGTATATTCAAATGTAAGCAAAGGTCTGGAGGGTTCGTACAAATAATATTATTTCAAAGCAGCGGTGGGCATATAGTAGAACATCACTCAGTTAAGTGAAATGCACTTTGTTAAGTTTTCAACGCTGTGGTGTCAGCTGAAGAAAACTTGAAATTAAATTGAAGAGATCGTTTATATAAATGGAAACGACTGACTGCATAACAATAAGACACATAAATGAACATTCTAATTAAACAAATTTCAAAGATTGTCTTGAGTTTAAGCCCATCAAAATTAATCCATATAAACTTGCAGCTCTTAAAGTTTATATTCCTTACTTAGCTCGGGTTCCAAGAAATTGAGACTAGTTATAGATATAGAGATTAGTTAAACGAATAACCATTTGGTTTTATAATAACATTTGATTTCATCGAATGCAAAAACCGAAAGTTATTTTTCTTTCCGGGTATTGAATGAATTTTGACTCATTGTCACTAAGCTCTGACCACAAAAAACTGACTAATGTAATCCAGAGACTGTGAGAAAAAAAACAACAACCACAACAACAAACACACTTAACTCTCCAATTAGGCATAAATTAATCGGCTTTAATTAATAAGCAGTGTTTAGCTTAAGCCCAACAAGTTGCAATTTGAATAAATACAGTCGGAGCAGCAAATTCATTTGTAATTGTTATTTGTGACTCTCTGGAAAAACAAAAAACGTAAATAAATTAAAAATATTTAGCTAGAAATGTATAAGGCGAATGCGACACGTTGCCAAGCCCCGTCCGCACCCAGAGGCCGCCCCCCTCTAAGCACCCGCCCCCCTCGCGGGTTCTACGTATGCGGAATTAAGCACTGAAATTGTAACCAAATATGGCGCAGCAAGTTCAATTCGAATTTGCTTTGATGGCCAGGGAGTAGGGGTGTCCACTTTTTTCTTTCCTTTTTTTTTGCTCGCTTTTTGTATCAATTGATTCAAGGTTTTCTGTAGCTGCTTTTGATTTGAGTTTTTGTGCAGTGGGCAGGCACATATATATATATATTTAGATACGTATAGACAAATCGTGCGACAACAAATGCATTCTTAAGTGATTGAAAATTAACACAACGAATATGAGAATTCCAGCTTTTCGCTTGCCTTTTCTGCTGTCCACAAATCACTGACAATCACAGCGGCCACCAAAAAAAAGCGCAGCAGCCGCACACACACTCCCACTACCGCGCCTCCTCTTGTGCTCAACGAGGTGTTGCTGTTGTGGCCGCGAAAAAATTGGCAGAAGCCGGCACTATGGCACTTCCTTCTTTTTTGCTCCTCTGTTTTTTGTGTGTGTGTGCTGCTGCTGCTCGTCTACAATGCAATCAAGTGGATGAGAGTGTGGACCCGCCAGTTGGCTTGTTTGTTTACGAGGCGCGACTGCAACACCAACAGGCGGGTCCAGGCCTAAAAGGATTAAGGCGATCTGTGTGCAATCCGCGCAATTATCCTTTTATAGGTCTGGGGAGCCTGCACGACGATGCCCAAAGCAATTAGTTGCATCACTCAACATGCTTCTATTTTTTTCTGCATTTTTTTTTTGGCCAGTTGACTTTTGGCTACAGGCTTTAAAGTGGCAGAGAGTGTGTGTATGTGTGTGTGTGTGCGGTGTCTGGTCCTGTATGCCAGCACTTCACTTTTGTGTGGTGCTTTGTAAACGCTGCGTATACGTAACGCAATCAGTTTTATGCTCATTCGTGTGCGGGACCAACATTTTTTGAAAGGGGTGTCCATTTGAAGTGTACACTTAAGTGGCCCTAAATTGGTTTCACACTTGCCCATTAAGTGGAGCCGAGGGTGTTTTCGTTTTTTGACCGAATTTCTGCTTAGAGTTTGCAAGTGTTTTTGGAAATTCGTTGAGAAAAGCTTTAAAACCACATTTTAAGATGTCCGGCTCGAAGGACCAACATTTTTGTAGGGGCAGGGAATGACTTTTATTCTTTTAAATTAAATCTATAAACATAAAATTGCCAAAACTATTAAAAATTGTGAATGTGAGTATTTAGTACTTGGGAAAACTTTGACGGGAAATGAGACAAAAAACGATATTCATTGCAAAACTAAACTAAAAGAAGAAGCTGCAAGCTCCAATATAGACAATGCAAGTGATTATCCAGTCCTGTTAGAGAAATGTAGCAAATCCGAGCAGAATGGCTCAAACTGAAAAATTATAAGAACGATCCACAAGAAGAACCCTTCAGTAATTTGGATATCAAACCTTGAGGCAATAAATGATTAAGAAATTGTTTTCAGAAATGTTTCTGTCCTTAGGTAAACTCATAGCAAGAAAAATGTATGTCAAAGACGAATCCCTATAAAGAAATAATACAAGAAATTTTTACCAAATTTGATAAATTCGCCGGGGATTTGAACACATGAACTCGCTGCCCAAAGCGACAGTCTTGTCTTGTTGACTTTTTGCCCGGCTCAATTCTTAATGTGATTTGTCGTACTGTCACACGTGACGTCGATAGTCCTCTGCGTTGAGATGTCGACTATGATTGCTCTGTACCGAACAGGGTCCTGAATTCGAATCCGAAACATCATACTCAGTTTTTCTTAAACAGTCCGAGCTTGCGTTTAATAGTAGTAACAAAGAGACCTAAAATTTTGAATAATTCACCAAAGATGAAAGAGAAGTACTACAGTTGTTACACCAAATCGGAGACTCCAAATGGGAAAGTGATGATGTAGGTTATAATATATCCATTATCTAGTCCAAATAGGCCAAAAAATAGAGATAACAAGAAAGAAAGTCGGTCTAGCCCGACTATAACATACTCTGTACCAAGAAAATTTATCTTTTGAGCATAACTCGAAAACCGTTCATCCGATCTTCTTTATTTCTTTGGCGGATCGATAAGTTATCCTAATAACTAAATATGTCCAGAAGGAACAAGCCATCTATCTTCAAAACTGTGGGAGATATGACGTTTTTTCCATATTGCGGGGGCGGGAGGGGGCGTGGCCAAAATTGAAAATAAACTTGATCTGCCTGCAGACATAAGAAGCATATGTCCCATACATGTCTTACCATCTCTGAGATCTGTGCGTTCATACGGACAGACAGACGGACGGACAGACGGACATGGCTATATCGACTCGGCTGTTGATGCTGATCAAGAATATATATACTTTATGGGGTCGGAGATGCTTCCTTCTGGATGTTACATACTTTTGCACAAACTTATAATACTCTATGTACCTACGGTACAGAGTATAATAAAAGGCCGAACTGCGATGTTTCATTGACCTTCGAAGCCGTAGTGTACAAATATGCCTATAGTCCGCGAAGTGAGGCTTCGTTAGTGAAACTGAAAACGCAGCTAGGTCTATACCTTGGTTTGGACACTGAGCTATATGAGCTGGTACTCAATCTTAAAGCTGCACAAACAACAAAACTACACAAATGCCAGCAGAGCCGCGGGGTGTCAGCTTGTATAAACTATTTTCCATATTCTTATGGCCCAATTTTACGGCTCCATAAACAAAAAAGCCAGACAAATAAATATCCTACGCATCAAATGATGGAACAAAAAAAATGGTTTTAATATAAATAAAACTCCTGTAAAATAGCGACATAAAAACCAACGCTCGAGCAGCAAAACCCAGTCCAAATTTATTGAAATGTAAAATGCCGAGAAATGCAATTTCCGCACAAGCAACTGCAGCACAAATAACCAACAAAAACTAGACAATTGCCGAGGGCTGGGAAAAAAATCTAAATAAAAGGCAGCAAAAACGGCAACAACAACAGCAGCAGCAGGCAGTATCGCAAGGGCGCTGATAGAGGACATTAAAATTGCAGCTGCTGGAAGCAGCAGACTTCAGCAAAGTCAGCAGCAGCAACAGGCGACCATTAAACTGATGGCACATAAATGCATATACCCACATACATACAAACATTTGTATGTATGTGCTATATAGAGCAAAAGTGGAGCAGCAGCATGCAACAGGCGGCAGCCAAAAAGTATGCAACACAAAAACGACTAAACAACTAAAACTAAACGAATTCATTCATTCAATTCGGAAATTCAATTTGGTTAGAAAGAGAGGCAACAGGATGCTATTGCGTAAGAGAGAGAGAGAGAGAGAGAGGGATTGAGAGAGGGGAATGCTATGATTGTTAACTGCACAGCCAAGTGCAATAAAACGTGGCGTAGAGAGACACACAGACAGACAGCCAGTCAGAATGAAAATTTTATTCATGGATTTAGTTGAATTTGCAATGAATGGGATTTTCGCTTAGACTAAACGGCAAATACCATGCAAAAAATAGAGTAAATAATGACAACAACAACAACAATCGAAATAATATTCAGAGCATTGGAATTGCAATTGAAATGCTTGGCAGACAACAAGTGGCAGTCCACTTTGACTATAACCAAGAATTTAGGTCTCAAAATTCGTTGGCCAAACAATTGATGTTTCCTTTGGGGTTTTATGAAATAAGACATCATCTTAGCTTAATAGACACCAAAGTCACTCCCAAAGTCTGAGGAAGCTTGGTCCTTCGAGCCGGATGCTAAAAATTGCTAAAGTAGAAATATGGCAAATAATGTTCTAAATGCTTAATGCTCGATTTCACCGTATTCACAACTAAATCTGCCTCATAGTCTAAGTTAGTCAAAGAAAAGAATAGTTCTACGAAATGGTAGTTTATTGGTCCTTCGAGCCGGATGAAGAACATACTTAAGTAGAAGTTTTGCTAACTGGTGCAGGGAACTGAAGTGCAAGATACTTAAAAGAAATATTCCTTGAAATTAAGTCATTATCTAACTAATTGCATTAAAGGTAAGGCATTACGAAATGGGCGTCAGAAAAACAGATGAAGAGGAAAAGGCTATTTCCAATCTCTAATTATATTGCAAATTAACATTACAGAATATATTCATATAGAGGATAGGTAGGTAGGTAGTTCCGGCTGACCCCAGATGGGGTCACACATAGACCTTAGGGTCCTTAATGAGGCCGGGTGATTATTTGGGTACGTTTGTCTTAGAAGTCCAGGAGGATTTTTGTCGTTTTGGCAAATGCCATATAGAGGATAACTTTTTTAACATTTTGACCAATACCTCGTACAGCTGCCAAACAACCTATCTGGACCACTTATAACAAGTTTGTGGTTTTTGACGCTATTCAACTGAAATTCGGTTTCATGTACTTAGAACTTTTGTTTTTGAATTTTTGTACACTTTCCCATTTAAATTCCCAGAAAACCTTTGAAAAGCTTTAAAATAGCTAACGCAAATATATAAAGTCGGATGTATTCAGGCTTCTTTCATAAGGTTTTTACCACAAAACTAGTGCGCTATATTTTTGGATTGCATGAATTAAGAGAAAAAGTGGAGCTTAAGCTAAAGTCGAGCCTGTCCGACTTCGACATACCCATTGCTCAGCAATGGTTTTATAGCATTCCCTTATGTCAATTGACATTAACATAAATGTAAACATATTAACATTTTGTTGGCAGACAGCGCAGGGGAGGGTTTTTGCATTACGATAACCCGAAGCACAAGCCAAAGCCAAATCCGAATATTCACGCAAGGTCAGGTATATATTTTATATATATGATGGGATCTCTTGGTCGTGGTTATAACGGGTGAAATCATCACTGACCAACTCTATTGAACTCTTTTGATGCACTTGAACCGAGCATTGAAGCAAAAACGGACAGAGTACGAGCAAAGACACTACAAGGTAATTTTTTCTAAAGGGTTGCCCATATTCGACGGACCCATGTTTTTTTTAAAAAAATCAAAGAAAAAAATAAAAATTTGGCGGTTGGCAATCTTAATCATTTAATTTGTTCCAAGTAGATTTGTTTACATCAATTTTTGAATATGATATCTCTCAAATGGCCGCCTCTGGCGTTGATGGCGTATTGTGCCCTTTTTGCAGCATTTTCCATCGTTTTCGCCAACATTTCGGCCGGAATAGCGGCTATTTCTTCACGAATGTTGTCCTTGAGCTCTTCTACGGTCCTTGGCTTCTTAACGTAAACCTTTGACTTCAAATATCCCCACAAGAAGAAGTCAGGCGGCGTCAAATCGGGCGAACGCGGTGGCCAGTCCAAATCACCACTTTTCGACATCAAACGGCCCGGAAACAATTTCTTCAGAAAATCGATTGTTATGCGACTTGTGTGCGGTGGAGCGCCGTCTTGTTGAAACCAGAACTGCCGCATACGCTTTCGTCGAATAATTGGCATCACAAAATTGGTCATCATGTCGCGATAACGCTCCTGGTTGATGGTAACAGCATGGCCATTTTCATTTTGGAAGAAAAACGGCCCAATGACCGTTTCGCACTAACGCCGCACCAATCTGTGACTTTTTCGTCATGAAGAGGCACTTCTTGAATCTCCTGAGGATTTTCAGTGGCGTAAATACGGCAATTTAGCTTATTTACGGTCCCATTCAATGTGAAATTTTTATTTTTTAAAAGCACGTTGAGTTTTCACAACTGACTTGTTCTGTTGAATGTAAATTTCAACTATTTCAGAGCGCTCGCGTGGCGTGTATTGTTCCATGGTAAAAATCTGCTTGGACTGACGCTTCAAACGCGGTATGTCATTAAGCGATCTGACATCTCTGTCAAAAGTTATGGCGTTGCCAGATAGGTCCGTCGAATATGGACAACCCTGTACATGACAACTCTTGGCCACATGTTGAGCGGTCGGATAAATCATACCTTGAAACGCTTAAAAGGCCAGTCCTCCCCCACTATTTGGGTATATACCAAGCACTTGAGGATTTTGCGCTTTTTTTTTTGAAGAGCTTCAAACTGGGATAGAATCGTGGGTTGCATCAAAAGACGCTTCGAGATGGTTTCCGAAAATTGCCAGAAAGATGGTAAGAAGTAAAAGCTAGCGATGGACAATTATTTGAAAATTCAATTTGAAACAAATTGTTCATATAAGCATCAAACTGGGAAATAGAAACTGGTAAAACTTTTTTGTACAGGTAAAAGAATGTGGTTATACAAATGTAAGCTCAAAATAGTTATTATAATTATTGGATATGACTGGTATATTAAGAGTACATTCAGAGAAGATTGTTCTAGGAATAGGTGGGTTTCGAGCTGTATTTTCACTTGTCGAGATCTTATATAAGAAGATGGGCAAAAAAATATCTCAGTTTTCACAGAACTTATAAGAGATCTCAAGTAGCCAAGTTCTCATGCAGTTTCATATATGTGTTTGTGTTTCTCAAAATGACTATTACACTTGTCCGATAAACTTTTATGTTCAGCACTTAGTACTTCTTAGTAAGCTCTCTCCGGGCACGGAATAGTCAATTAATGTCCAATAAAGTGAAACTGAAAAGCATATTGCCATAAAAAGGCAAACCTTACTCAGCATTTTTGGCGTTGCCACGTGTAACAAAACCAAAAAGCACATTTTCGGCCTGCGCTGTTCGGTTGCTAGTCTATTCCAGGTGAAATGGCAAACCTTGATGAGCATTTTAAGTGTTGCCACATGTTACAAAACACTTGTGAGGTGTCAAAAAATTATAAACTCAAAAACCAAATGGCAAAAGAATGATCCCTTAATTTGTTGGCTGTGTGTAAGCATTTGACTACTATAAATGAAAGTCAAAACAAGTGCTTTATCTGCTAAAATATTGTCATGCTTCTAATCTTAGTCAAGTCAAGTGTTTGCCGGTAGTTTGGTGATATTTTGTCCATTAAATATATAAGCAATCAAGTACCAAAGATAGGACAGAATATTAAGTATTGCTTGGACAGAATATTTCTTATCTTGTGGAAGAAACGAATTCTGAAATTTTCAGAAGTGTCTCAGAGTGACACTGTTTTTATGGAAGGCAGATGAGAATGTGACAGTAACCAACCTACTGAAAGTAAAGCTATCTTATCTTCTGTAATAAAAATGTTTGATGTGAAAATTTAGATAATCTCTTGCTGCTTTGTGTCTAAGAGATAAGAGAACCTTTTAATTCAGAAGTCCTGCGCATCTAAAGTCTGAGCCTTCTCAACAGTTTTGTAAATTGCTTCTACATTTGATAAATGGGCTACAAAATGGATTTTTCAAATGTTTCCACTCAATTCTTAAACACAATCTACAATAATTGCGGCTCCCTTAGCCGAAATTACCCTTCAATCAGCAATCGGACACCGGCAATTAGCCATGGCACAACAAACCCTCGGCATAAGCACTTAGCACATCAATTACGGCCACTTCAATTTGCCGTGTGGCGGTGGTGGTGATGGTGGCCCGCCCCAATGTTCTACCAATTGCCAAATTCACAATAGTTTCCGTTTTTTGGATAAGCGACTCCCGAAACGGAGCCCACCAATTGCAGCACTCACTTGAAGAGCTAAACAAACATGCAATCAAATGCAATCGAACAGAGGCAGGAAAAAAGAAATTTCGTTCTTTTTGTGCCGAAAAATGGCAGGCCAGCCAATCAAATTGCATGCAGGCCGAAAAGTGCATGCGAAAGCGCATTAGAGTGAGACAACGCTAGCACGAAACATAGGGGCACCCACGCCAAAAACACAACAACAACAACAACCATAACAAGACGAGCATGTGAGCCGAATTGTGGCGAGGCAAGCCGAGCGGGGCAATCGAATTTATTTGCGGCTTCTAATTTTACAAGCAGCCGCAACGACGACGACAGTTTCTAAGCCAAAGTGACACACAAAAAGCCCAAACTACACACGCACACACACACTCGCACACATAGAAGCGCCCATGAATGTGTGTGTGTGTATTGATGTTGTCAGTATGTAAATTGCCATATGCGACAAGTTTTGCCTCTACTTTTTTTTTGGGGTAGGTTGCAATTTGGTTGTGAAAGGGTTGCTTCCCAGTTGCTTAGGCTCGTCCTGCGTGTGTGTGCGTGTATTGCTGCGTATGTCCTTGCAGTTGGTGCAATTCATTTACATTTCGACGCTGCCGTTTTGGCGCCTTGCATTGCTATGAAGGTGGACAATTGTGGCTCAAGCGCTTTCCACACATACAGACCGCAAATCGCATGTCCCTTTCATTGCACAGAACATTTAACAAGACCCTCAAAAAACATACATAGAACCAAACTTCACTTCGTTGGCCATTCATTTCCACGCATTTCCATTTGGGTTTTGTTTTTTCTTTTTACTTTTGGCTTTTCAACTTGGCCCTTTTTTAAGCATTTTCTTGTTGCCGGCCGACAGCAGGTTTCAAATGCTGCAACAACAGCACAAAGACTCTCCCCTCCGCATTAGCCACCAACATGTGGAAGTACGTTGACATTATACATTACTCAAAATGTTATGCAAAACGCGATGGCGTGCGAAAGGGTAGAGCTGCAGCCACAACAACAACAACAACCACAATAAGTAGTCCGCTGAATTTATAATTAAAGTATTTTTAGTGGATTTTTAGGTATTTTAATTATTCGTGGGCGCAACTTTAAACAGGGTTTTGCAGAAATAGCGAGAGAGTGTCGAAATAGGCATTTGCTAGATTTTAAAGCTTGTAAAAACTACATTTATTTTGGAGCAACAATGTTTTGATTTAGGTAAATGCACTTTGGCCAGAGTTCTTCCGGCAATCATAGGGTTTCTTAGGTCTTCAATGCAAAACAAAAGAAGCTATGAAAATATCGAAATTCGTAAAACAGTGGAGTCTGCAGTGTTAGCTTAATAAATATATACTTAAATGCTTGTTACTACTCCCCAGACAATTGGTATCAATATCAATCTAATACAATCAAATTGAAACTAAATCCAATTTGGTTTTTTTGGTATCAAAATAATCCTAAAAAGTATCAAATCGATCTATTGGTTATTAATTTGATCTTTAAAATATTCATTTGATACGCAAAACATAAATCTTAGTACTCTACAGTCAGTACTCGAAACCAATTGCTCAATACACAGTACTCGATACTCAGTACACAGAGAAAACAAGAAAGAAAGTCGGTCAAGCCCGACTATAACATACTCTGTACCAAGAAAATTTGTCTTTTGATCATAACTCGAAAACCGTTCATCCGATCTTCTTCATTCCTTTGGCGGATCGATAAGGTATTCTAATAACTAAATATGTCCAGAAGGAACAAGCCATCTATCTTCAAAACTGTGCGAGATATGACGTTTTTTCTAAATTGCGGGGGCGGGAGGGGGCGTGGCCAAAATTGAAAATAAACTTGATCTGCCTGCAGACATAAGAAGCATATGTCCCATACACGTCAAACCTCTATCTCTTACCATCTCTGAGATCTGTGCGTTCATACGGACAGACAGACGGACAGACGGACATGGCTATATCGACTCGGCTGTTGATGCTGATCAAGAATATATATACTTTATGGGGTCGGAGATGCTTCCTTCTGGATGTTACATACTTTTGCTCAAACTTATAATACTCTATGTACCTACGGTACAGAGTATAAAAATATCAGAAATCAGGATTGAAAACAGGCTAATCCCGCAGCAGGCTTCAAGTGATCCTGTTTTTCGGGACTAAAAATAAAAAGTGCGAGTGAAATCAATCTTTTCCGGGAAGTCGGGATCCATGATTACCTTATATTCAATCCCGTTTCGGACTGATTTTTTTTTTGAGTGTTCTTAATTTTCAGACCTTAAAATACAGTACACGATGTTCAGTACCCAATATTGGCTAATCATTACTAAATTCTAAATACTGAGAACTCCATAGAAGATACCCGTCAGTCATTACTCGATACTAAGAACTAGACACACGCAGACCTCGATATTAAGTATTTAATACTCAGTGCTTGATGCTAAGTACTCAATACTAAAAATTCGATACAAGGTACTCGATACAAGGTGCTCGATACTCAGTACTCGATACTTGGAACTAAGTACTTGATACTCAGACCTCACCTCAACCTCAAAATATGCCATCTAACTAATTTGAAGGACTTTTGCACTGAAAACGAACAAGTATTTCTCACTAAGACTACTTTTCCGACTCTTCTTGTGTATGACAGCTAAACTATATAGATGTACGATTTCGACTAAATTTTACTGGAATCAAGGGAATGCATAGCAAACTAAGAAATACAAAGTTTGAAGGCGTTTTCTTTGAAAACAAAAAAGTGTTTCTCACTAAAACTAGTTTCTCGCCCGATCATACCTATGGCAACTATAACCTATAGTCATCCGATTTTGACAAAACTTTAAAGAATTGTATGAAAGCTTAAAAAATAAATATATGCCAATTTTAAAGAGGTTTACATTGGAAAAAAAAAGTTTTTCTTACTAAGATTATTTTTCAAACCTTACTTTTCTATGGCAGCTATACTATATAGATGTCCGATTTCGACCAAATTTGCTAGAATCGTAGAGAAGCATAGAAAACTAGTAAATGCGGAGTTTGGAGACATTTGCATTGAAAACAAAAATGTTTTTTTGACTAGAACTAGTTTTTCGAACGATCGTTCCTATGGCAGCTATATGTTATAGTCATCCGATCCGACCGGTTCTGAAAAATGTGCAGCAGAGTTCGTGCAAAGTTTGGTCTCCAGCTGGTCTTTTAAAGGATTGTTCGGAACTCGTTCCTTCTGACACTTGTTGGAATTAGATCTTCTTAATCATTTTGAAGCTTATATTGTAGCATGTCAAGTTTCAAGTTGATTTCACTGATACTTTAATGGCATTTTAAGTACTACATTGACAAAATCGCACACTATCCACTATCCACTAGCCCTTTTATTGTATTTTAAGGTGATTATAAACCTGTGCGATTAAAATAAGTCCATCAAAAGACTCTTGGATTTGCTTAAAATGCGTTTTATTGAAATACGACTCCAGAAAGACTCTCAAATGACTTGAAAACGAAAAAATGAGAAGAGCGGATAAAATTGAATCTTTATGTTTCACATTTTTCCAACATTTTTCCTGATCAAAGCCTGTTTCAACCGATTCTATCAGAACCAAAGCTTAGAAACTATTTCACCCTATTTTGTATTTGGTGTTTATGTAATAAGGAGTATACTACCTCGTTTATACACAAAAAGAATATCATGATAAATGCCCCTAAAAGTATGCCATTTTAATTTCCTTAAATAATTCTCAATTTAAATAAGTAACTGAGAGTCAGTTGTGCCTGCGTCATACATAGTCCACTCTTTGCATTCACTAAGATTGACGGACTAATTGAAGGAATTCAAATTGAGCTAGTAGTCAGCCAACGAGGTAGTAATATTATTAAGCATGGCTTACTTTAAAGAGCATTTATCATGATAATTTTGCTGTGGATAAACAGGGTAAATGTGCCACTGGTTAAGGATAATTTTCAGTTGCAAAAGGATTTCCAAAACAACTCGAGAAAGCGAACATAAAGGCTGGTATCTAAATATAAAAATCTCTTAAGCTGCTTTTTACACTTGTCACTTGTAGGTATATTCTACTTTTTTGTGCGTTGGTTGAGTTGAGTTGAAGTGTGCTCATTTCAAAAACATTTGAAATATTTGTTCTAAAAAGTTTGATTTCGAATTGAAGACAACATATTTTCTGAACAGGCTTTTTCACTCTGTGTAAAGCAAATTCATAGGAAAGCAAATTGTTAGAAAATCAACTACTGAGCCAATTTCCACGATTGCCATTCACACATGTTATGAAACTATAACTATCTGAGAAGAAATGCATATGCGGCTTACACTTATTAATAGTCTGTGTTACTTATTACTGAACTTATTGTACGTATGCAACTTCAAGGTTTTGTGTGTTTCCGTCTCACCATTTGACATTTGATTATGGCACGCATTCGTATTACCAAACTAAGCCCGAGCCACGAAAATTCCATAAGAAATATCAAGAAATTGTGTATTTAGTTTTTGTTGGCGTCGGGCTAGTGTCAGGTATGGTAAAAATTGCAAGTTCCCCCTTCTCATTTCATTGCATGCCAGAAGAACAAAAAGGGCCCAAGTACCATTATGTACGACAAAAGAGTGTGTATGTATACGTATACGTGTATCATTACTATAATTTGCTTATGTAACTGGCTGGACAGGCTGTGGCAAAAACAACAACTGCTTAAAATGACACATTCGGGTACGGGGAAAGAAATTAAAGGATGAGCATTAAATAAAATGAGGAAAAAAGCGGAAAATTTTTAATGACTTTTGGCAAACATACATACAAACACTTGCATGCAGGCTATGTATACATAAGGGCTTATCTACCGACAGGCACACACACTCACACATGCTTACATATATATGAGCCATATAATGTGGTACATTAATCGATAATTGCATTTTTTTTTTCGTTCATTTCTTTTGCCACTTTTCATGCGTTGGCTGGTTGTCTCTCATGGCGCATGCCATTTGCATTTGTATGTTTGTTTGAGTTGGTTGCCTTTCAAAATGAGTTTTCGTGTTTAATTGCTTTTTTTTGGGGGGGGGGGTGGCCCACCTAACATTATGCATATTAATCATACGCCACAGGGGACAGTCATTTGGCTTTAATAGCTCACTTTGATTAAACGCACTTTCGTTTTTTGTAGTTTTAGTGCAGCCGCAAACCGCCACGACCCCAAAACAAACAAACAAATAGACGAGCATACAGACTAACAGACTGACAGATAGGCAGACATAACCCGACCCAACGCAACCCCATCCACCTGGCTTGTCACGTTGCATTGCCTTGAACACACACAGACACACTCCCATCGACATCGTCTAAACCGACGACCTGCACTTTTTTATGCGGAATAAGACGAGAAAAAAAATGTATTTAGCATACTTTCAGGCGCTCGCTTGGCAGCAGAACCAACTGCAACAGCATTAAAAATCCCGCCTTGCGGCCGTCTACGTCATCGTCATACGCAATGTGTGTCGCTCCACAAAACACACACATAGACACACGATGCGTGCCTGGGTGCGTGTGCCGCATTGTAAGCAACTTCTTGCTGCCTGGCTGACAGTCCATCCCCCTATCATTACATTATACATGCGTAAGGTTTTGCATACCCTGACTGAGGGTATCACAAATTGTACATTTAGTTTGCAGCCTCAGCTGAGAGCGTGAAATACTTAACATGTTATGAAATCTAAATGCTTAAGCCTTAATTTAAAGAATATTTCTTGTTTTAAGACAGTCTTTCTTTATCTTAGATAGTTAACCCGAAAATTGAATATTTGACAAAGCTATTTCTTAATTAGAATAATTTCTGGACATTGGTTTTAATTTTTTTTAAATTTAGTCTCATTTTTCTAAATGTTTCGTAAAAGCTTTCATTAATTAAGGGAGAATTTGCTCTTGAATTAAGAGACAAATATATACCTCGGATTCGTGAAATAGGGCGACAATCATTAATATTTTTAGAATTAAATTTAGAAAATTCCGCTTTGTAATTCTCAAGTTCGAATTCCCTGCTTTCGTTATATAAAGATTTGATTTGTTTTATTGATACTCATCCTAACGCTACAGGTTTGCTAACCTATTTTAGGGCACTAGTCACAATGGTTAATGTTCATTAATTGGTATAATATTAAACTTAAAACTACTGATTATTATAATATATGTATAAGTTTATGTTAAGGTATATTTATCATTTATTTATTCATTATTGATCCATTCATCCATACAACTCTGCGTAATTAGTTTACTCTCTGAAGATGGCTTTTTTAAATGTTTCCAAATGTTTGTGCGCTTTCGATAGACTTTATTCCATGTGGTAGTAAATTCCAAAGACGAACAGCATTTACATAAAAGTGTCTGTCAGAGCATGCCAGTTGATTTCTTACACAAGTAATATTGTTGGTTCTTCTGGACGAAGCAAAGCTCAAAAGGTCATATAAATAGTCTGGAGACCGCTGAGTACTAAGCATTTGACTGCGATCTTTACTGTGACTGACGCACTAGCTTGTTTAGTCCCGAGTTCAAGACCCAGAGAAGGTACAGTTAGGAAATAATTGCAATTAGGAACATATTTTTTATCTAATAGTGAATAATTTCTTAGTTTTAGAAAGTCTCAGTTTTGTTATAAGAAATTATTTTTCTTAAGATTTCTTGTATCGCCGTTCTTAAGGTGAATTTCTAAATTTAAGGGTGCTTTCGGCTGGTCCTTTTTTTTTTTTTTGAGTGTAGATAAAGAATGTCTTAAAGTAGAAGTTCGATAAGAATGAAAATTCTTGATCCAAGTATAAAGTTATCAAGTACGAAGCCAAGTACACTTGAAACAAGTACGAAGCCAAGTACACTTGAAACAAGTACGAAGCATTCTCAAATCAAGTCGAAAAATTCTTGAATTAAGTGCTAAATGTAGTTAAGTCCAAGATTGTTCATTCCTGAATCAAGAGTGTATTGTCAAAGATCAAAAAATGATTCCTTTTTCGTCAACAAATGTCTCAAATGTGTGCAATGGCACAGTGAGCTAACACGTCGCCGTCTTTGAGTACTGAGGTTCGACTGCAGACACGTCCTAGAATAATTTGTAGTTCATTAAAAAATGAGCCAAGTCGGTAGGGTGGTTGGGTTGTCCATTAAGTTGTACAACGTACATACAAGCGATGTCTCTAATTTAAGGGAATACTGCCCGCCCAGTAGCATTGAGTAAGATTCCCTAGAAAGTGAGATCCATTTATAACCTTTGCACCAAACTCTATAACATTTTCTACCCAGTTAAATTCAAAAAAATCTCAAAAATTACACATTTCAACTGAAAACAAGTTTTTGCGTTCTCAAAAGAAGTCTTTAGAGTGAACACAAGTACTACAGTATTTGGTAACGATGGTTTTTAAATTGGGTCCCATATCCTAAGTTTTTTTCCCTCCGTGTGCTGTTAGACTTTTTAGATGTTTGGAGCTGTGCAAGTCTGATTCAATACAGAAAGTATCAAGAAAACTTTCCATTTCAGATAAGGGTGTTCTAAATGTACTGCTTAGTCCGAATCCTTTTATAAAAGAGTAATCGAAAATGGCCTCCTAATGGCATTCTCCCCCCTGAAATAGAAATTCTTGACAAGTTTAAATTGAAAATGTTCCTTAATCCATAAAAAATTAAAGGGAATGAAAATTTAATTTGGCAATTAACCAGAGTATGAGCGCTTCGAGGACAATTTCTTTCCCTTTCCTTCCTTTTGTATGTAAACAAAATGCACGTGTGTCTGTATCTGTGTGGGCTGGCTGCATTTTAAAGTTGAAGATTCGCAGGTCCCGCGCGTGCATTCACCTCGTTTTTTTCGCCTTTTTTTTTGGTGCGTGCGGCGGTGACGGCGACGTGGCACAACCCCCGAAGCGCTAACTCGACGGTGACGAGGACGACTACGGCGACGACGACGACCCTGTTTATTTGAGCGCTCAACAAGAACAACAACAACAACAACTGCAATGCAATTTTTACACTGCAAAAGTTTGAACATGCCGCTCCACTTTTGCGCCGGAATGAGCAGCTGCTGCTGCTGCTGCAGTGCGTCGTCACTTGGCAATGCACGCACCATACGCACGCACTTTTGCACAATCAGGACATGGCGCAGCCAACTTCCGGTTGTTAAATATTTTTCAAATGTTTCGCGCACCAAAATTAACAGTTGCAATTTCAGTGCAGGATTCCAAGGCGCCCATTTTTATTTATTTCTTGTTTTTTTTTTTAATTCGCATTTCGTGTGAGTTGACGCGTAGCCTTTTGCCATATGCGCAAAACTTTTGCTTTTGAGGCACGCATGCCTGGCGATTGAAGTGGCCCCATGCACTTTGCACTTAAATTGCATAACTTTTGTGGCAATTAGACAGTCGCCAAGGCTCGCGTACTGCAATTCCAAATGCAAACAGCCGCGGGCCGCCCCAAACACAAATCTATCAATTTTCCGCTCGCACACTCACCTGATGTGTATAATAATTACGCATACGCGGCGTATACCAATTCCTACATTTCCTTTCTCCATATACTTTCTTTTTTTTTTGCATTACATTTCAATTAAGCAATTGCTGTCTGCACAAATTCCCAAGGACCAAAAGAAAAGAAAAGAAAAATTGAATAATTGCCACCGCTGGCAAATTATAGTTTATTAAGCAAATCAACTTATTGAAAATTCTTGAATTCTGAGTAAAAAGCAAAGCAATTTTTTAATAGCACACACATGTGTGTAATTCGCTGAATTTTTGATTAACCTGAACCATTGTTTCCGTTTTGCTTTTAGGCTTAGAACGCGTTGCTGAAGAATTTATGGGTCGCAGGAAATGGAAACATTATCAGGAGCAACTGACGCGCACCCAATACAGCAGCAACAACAGCAGCAGCAGCCAGTGTAAACCACAGAACCACCGTCTAGACCAGCCCAACGTTCCACTGCAGTTTGAGGAAGATTTTGGTAAGTGTGGAGAAGGAAACCAACTAGATGGGACCAATCAAAATATCAAATAAAATGATGTTTCGATTGAAAATAAATATATTGGATTGGTATTATTTTACATCAACTCTAAGCAGTATTCATTATAATCCTCTGATTAATGATCTAAGATTTCAACACTTTTGTTAGGTCTTAAGGTAGGGATCTCCTTTGATCAAGTGGATCAAATTAGTTCTAGTGTGTGCTTAGCTCTTTAAAATAGTTTCCAATTTTATTAAGACGAATATTTTGCCTGGCTTTTGATCTCTTATTGAGTTTATTGTATATATATTTCGAAATCAAATGGGTTTTCTCCAGAAAGATCTCAATTTTGTTGTTTTTACGCCTTAATCCAAAATTTTATCCATTGGGTGGCATTTTATAGGGTTTATTTGAAGTTATGGGAAGAAATCGATAGTCAGCTATCAATTTTTTTCAAAACATAGCTATTGATAGTTTTCAAATATGCTTAAGCAGTAAGCGATATCAGACACATTGGTCTTCCATTGTTATATTGATTGGTACAAAGCACTTTGTACTGTGGCTCCGAATGAGCAATACTCAGTTCTCGATACCAAGTACCCAATATTAAGAACTCGATAAAAAGAATTTTATGCTAGTCAGGTCTCTCTGTTCAGTTCTACAGTTCTGATCAGAACTCGAAACTCGATACTCAGTGCTCGAATCCAAATAATCGATACTCATCAGTAAAACATAAGAACTCCAAACTCGGTACTCGATACTTAGTACGTAAACCCAAGAAATCGATACTCAGTATTCGATAGTCCGTTCTCTACACACAGTAATCGGATCTTAAATCTAAGTAGTTATTACTTAATACTCGATACCAAGTACTCGATGCTCAGCCCTCGACTTTACAATAACAACACAAAATATGGCATGTCAGCGTGACGCGTGACGCTGAAATCAAATTTTACCCCTAACAAAACTTTTCCGTACCAAAATTAAAGAATTTTTGATTGTTTGATACTTGATCTCAGATCAAGTCTTCGTTTTCTTCTAAGGTTTGTCTCAAAAGTCTTAGCAGTCTCTGGAATTTGATCAATGCTTTTGCTAGTGGAAGTGGATAACTATTGATGGCACTAAATCCATCCATGGTTGGGCGCAATAGGGTTGCCATCGATGGTAGCCCAAAACTATTGATAAACCCGGGTAGCTGGGTCTAGTTCAGCGATTAGTGTGTGTCTGGGTTCGATGGCGCCTCGGGACATCCCGGTCACCTTCACTAGCTATTGGCGGCAGCTTTCAAGTAAAACTTTACGTTCAACTGTAGTTCCCTTTCTCTTTCTTTCCCTTTCTCTTCCTCATAGACTTCTATTCCGATTGACTTGAACTTTTGGGAAATTATTCTAGACATTTATAATTGTTTTAAAAATTAAGCTAGAGGCATATATGTTAAAATTACCAAAAACTATCGATAAATTATCGCTGCCTATCGATGGTGCCGAATATGAATGGCTTTCCGCCTTCAATTGCAAGTTTACCGTCTTAAAATAGGAAGTATTGGTTTTCAATACTTTGTAATACAATATGCAATTTGGACAGGACTATCCTGAACAATAGCAAATCCTTTTCGATAAATCATGCCTGAACTTAGACCTGCTTTCAGTTATTCCTACTGCTTAGGTCTGAATTCAGCATGCAGTACTGAAACGTAGAGCTGCAGGGATTTTGTTATATAATTTAATATATGTTTTTCATACTTCCTTCAATATCCACCTAAGTGCAAAATGCATTTTTGGAAAACAAACACATATTTGTGGGTCAAGACTAAGCCATATTTTTGACTCATTGCAGATAACAACAACCAAACATCACACGATTCAAGTGCAACATCACCATCACGTACACCAACACCATCACCACCGCCAGAGCCCAACGATTGGATACCGTCTGATAAGTGCAATTTCTGTGTTAACGGTCGCTTGCTAACGGTGAACGCCCAAGGCGAATTGGTGGCCGAAACGGCGCTAGCGGCCAGTAGCCACAGCGGCATAGTGCCGCAGGTAAGCACACTCGCACACTTTGGGCACACAACTAGTTAGCGTATATTAACCCTAAACTTTGTCAAGCAGCACGACACTGACAGTGACAACTCGAGCGCATCACTGCACCACAACAACAACAACAACAACAACAACAGCAACAATTGCAAGAGCAGAGCAGCCTCCCAAGAACTTTACAAGCTGCTCACCCAACAGGCAGCCAAAATGACATCAATGGACTCCATGGCCGCACAGCTGGCACAATTCTCACTGCTGGCCGCCGATACCAATCAGATCTACTCGCTGGTCAATCAACAGAATGCTAACTCGGTAACGCCAACTACCTCAGAAGACACTTCTGCCGCTGCAAACAGTCCCACACTCAAAGATACGCCCAGTCCCAGTGCAGACGCTCCGCTGGATCTTAGCAGCAAACCATCGCCAAACTCATCAATTAGCGGCGATGTCAAGTCCATCAGGTGAGTGTACATTAACTACATACATATATAAATGCGAGTATATAGACTACATTGTATATATATGGGTAGGCACATGCAGTATTAAGTCTGCATAAATCTAGCAAATCTGCGCAAACGCCAAAAAAAGGAAAAAAACACCAAAAATATAATGAAAAAACTGCAGGCACACAATACATAAAAATGTATGTAAAAAAGAGAACGACAACAACAATAACAAACCAAAAGTTTGCACTCCGAATCTCAAAATACACTTAAATTAAATTAATTTCGAAAAGGGAGTTCCCTGTCATATCTGTCTTAAAGTGTATGCACTCGCTCAGAAACGCTGTTAGTATGCAAAAACTAAATATCATGACAAATACCCTTAAAAGTATGCTAAATTATAATAAATAATAACTAAGAACTATGTTGGCAACTGCGATACCAGACAATCAAATGGATAGTTATTGAAGAATAAAAAGTTTGCATACTTTTAAGGGCAATTATCATGATACTTTTCGTGTGTACAACAGTATAATAGTATGATTCACTCGCATATTTTTAAGAAGCCGTTTTTAATTCAGAAAGAGCAAGTTTAGTTGAATTGAAAAATGGAAAGTTTCATACTTAATTTAAGCATTTTCTTAAAAAAAGACGTTGAATATTCTTGATTCACAGCCAAATTTCGTGATTTAAATGCAAACTACGATTTTGCTCGAACTTCTTCATTCAAGAACTTTGAATGATATATAGGTGCACTTCTATTGCTTGCTGCGTTTAGTTAGTTATCTTAACTACCCCCTCAGCTATAAATTAAACATAGGGCAAACAAGAACGAAACTCTTAAAACTTCAAGAACATAACAATTTTTCATGTTAATGTTTTCTGACTTGTCTTAATAATAAGTCCAAAAATCTAAAATAAAACATACCAGTTTGGATTCGAAAATTCGATCTGAAACTCAAGAAACCTTTAAAAGAAAGGAAAAAGAAAGATTTTCTGCAAAACAGTGATATAATTATAGAATTATTGAGATAATTAGCGAAAATAAGTAAGATCAATTTTCTACTTATTAGCTAAACGCATTGGTGAAAATGCTACTCTAGATTTTGTAATTACTGTCCGTTAGGGTGGACAGTTAACAAATAAATATGGAGCAGGAATCAAATGAACTTTTGGTGGGCACACTTAGGCCCAATTTTGCCGGGGCGAGCTCGTTTCCAACCAAGAAGTGTGTTTTATCCACGCTGTTACATGGGACACAATGTTTGAGTCTGACCATTTCGGAAAGCGCGACTAGCGTGGCTCGCAGGTTGGAGTCCGCACGGTCCACGAGCGGGGTTTCCACTAAGATTTTCCAAAATGTTAAGAAGCAAATAATACGGTTGCATCAATAATATTTTACATTGAAAAAATACATCAAAAGAGATGTCCAACTATATCGCGATCGCGAGAACTTGTTTTCAAAAGCGCTGGATGATGTTTTAGATTGAGCCAAGTTGCACCTTCTAGACATGTTTAATAATCCTCGTTATATATCGATCCTCAAAGTTTAGAAATGATCAGATGGACGATAGTCCATCAATAAGTAGCACCGTATAAACAATGGCAGCAACCGTGATGCGCAGTACTTCAGTTGAAGTTCAGTTCATGTGACTCCTCACTTAAGAGGTGTCCTAGTAGCCTCTACTGGGTTTTCCCAAGAAATAGCCAGCGCAGAAGAGTAGAAATTGTGCAATAAATTGCTATTACGCATAAATACAGGGTGCGCCATCTAAAGTGTCGGTATGGCACTTTGACATTTACCAACCGATTGCTTTTGTTAGACATGTTTTGGAAACATCAATCTAGTACAATTTTGACCATGGAACGCTTCACACCAAAACAACGTGCCGAAATAGTGACGCTGTTCATCGAAAATAATCGTTCAATTGTGCTAACTCAGCGTGCATATCGTCGAAAATATCGTGGCCAACAGGCACCGTCTGACAACACTATTCGTCGTTTGGCGTCGAATTTTACTAATCATGGAACAGTGCGAGATCGTCCGCGTTGCGTCCGTCAACGACCAAGACGTTCCAATGAATTGGTTGAAGCGGTAAGGGATAGTGTTGTCCAGAACCCAGAAATGTCGTATCGTCATCGCGCTCAGCTGTTTGGCGTCAGTGGAACCACTTTGCGGCGCATTTTGAAGGATGATTTGCATTTGTTCCCTTAAAAAGTGCAATTAACACAGAGAATATTGGCGACAGACCACCCACGTCGTTTGAAATACGGCCAAACAGTCGCTCGAATGGCCGACACTGAACCAGATTTTTGGAAACAAATTTTGATGACCGATGAGGCCCATTTCACGCTTTCTGGTGGTGTTAATAAGCAAAATTGTCGCATATGGGGCACGGAAAATCCACACCGCATCCATGAAATTCCTTTCCTTTCCACGACCAAAAAGTGACTGTTTGGGCCGGCGTTTGCGCCAAAACCATCATTGGGTCTGGACGGTTACTGGTTCCAACAAGACGGTGCTCCGTGCCACACTGCAAATCAAACAATCGACTTATTGCAGCGGAAATTCCCTGGACGCCTGGTATCAAAAAGAGGCGATATTGACTGGCCACCCAGATCTCCAGATTTGACCGCCCCAGACTTCTTTTTGTGGGGCTATTTAAAAAGCAAGGTTTACGCCAGCGATCCACAGACCATTGAAGAGCTTAAGGCCAACATTCGTGCCGAAATCGCCACTTTATCGACTGAGACGCTCGAAAAAGTGATGGAAAATGCCGCAAAAAGGGCACATTTTGTTGTGGCCAATAAAGGCGGCCACTTGATTGATGTTGTGTTCAAAAGTAGTCGAAATAAATTGTACAGGACCAAATTAAAGGAACAAGATCAACATATAGCAATCGGTTGTTTGTTTTTATATTTATTCATTGTTGCCATACCGACACTTCAGATGGCGCACCCTGTATATATTTAAATATTGCCTTATTTCTATTAAAAGTATTTTTTTCAACGGTCATGATACCTTTTTGCCAAATGTTTTGACTTCAAACCAAGTCTACGCCAACTACTTTATGCTTAAAATTGTAAACAAGGGCAACAGTACGTATGAGTAATAAACATTAAGTCCATTGCGCAGACACTAGCACCCATTTTTTTCTATTTTTGTTTTTTTTTTATACCTGTTTTAAACCAAAACGCATCGTATAAGAAGCGATTATTATGACCTTTCATTTTTCAATACCTCAAATGACTGCCCTACTGTCAGTAGAAAAATATGCGTCATAATATATCATCAACAAAATTTGTGCTCTGCCTAACGTATTCAAAATCATTTCCGCTATTCGATGTATACAGTTTCAAACATGACCTCGAGCCGGCTAAAAACTGCAGGTTTACTCAGTAGAAAGGTCAAAAAAACCAGTCACATGTTTCAAAAAATATTTAAAATTAAATTTTGTTTATCTTAATTTTGTCAGGCGCTGGCCATGTGTAAGGCTTGTTAAGAGCATCATGAGAATTAATCATTTCATCATTCAATGGTTGCTTAAAAATTGAGAAAATTCTTCAAACATTTAATGTAATTTCTGATCACACTCGAGTCCTTTGCGAGCTCTCGGTCTGATTAAAATAGTCATAAATGAGCTCGTTTTCTGATCGCAAATTATACTTTTGTCGAAAGAAAATGGTACCCTAACCGCGACACTTTTTGAAGAGTCGTTTTAAGCACGTTCTTCTGATTAGTTTCAATTCATATTCGAGCTATTTGCAAGTCATTTTTATTTTGTATCTTTCTAATTGCATATAATATAAATAACTTTTAAATTATCCAAATGGATCAAAAAAGTCTCTTTAAGGAGATGTTGTTAAAATGATCTTCCACATGTTGGCTGGGCAGTTCAATCACCTTTTGCTTGTGTGTGTATGCTTGCTACTCGGTACTCTATATTCGGTACTCAGCACTCGATACTTAGTACTCCATAATCAGTACTCGACACTTAGAACTCCATACTCAGCACTAGGTACTTAAAATTCATTACCTAATACTCAGTATTTGATACTCAGTACTCAATATTCAGCTTAATACTCTAAACTCAGCACTCGATACTCGGCAGTCAGTGCTCAGTATTCGAAACTCAGTTGTCAATACTTAGTTTTCGGTACTCAGTACTCTATACTAAGCACTTGATACTCAACATTCAATACTCAGTACTTAATACTTGTTATTCGATACTCAGTACTATATTCAGTTTTCCATGCATAGTACCTGATACTCAGTGCTCAATAATCATACTCGGAACTGGATACTCAAAACCCAAACCAAAAATACAAAAATGTTGTTGATTTAGACTGGATTTACACGGCGGAGTAAACTTCATGAAGTTCTTGAAATAGCTTTCCACTACACCTCTTTCCTCCAAACGTAAGCTTTTTCAAGAACTTCTAAGACGGGTTTTACACTGTGAAGTTTTTTAAAAAGCTCATGCTTGTAGGAGAGAGGTGTAGTGTTGTCACTTGCCTCTCTACACCTCTTTCCTACAAACGAAATCTTTTTTAAGAACTTGATGAAGTTTGCTCCATGGTGTAAATCCAGTCTTAGTCTCCCAGTCGAAAGTTTGATGAAAGACTTTGCTCTAAAAAGTGGACTCTTAACATACTTTAATGATCGATTATAATAGAAACTAGCAGAGCCCGTGCTCGGTAAACTTAAGTGAATATGTGACTTTTTGCACATTTTCCAAGCTATGTTTGTAGATTACATTGGGATAGATTTAAGATTCTTTAATGAGTACTCCTAACAAACGCTAAATATAATACAAGGTATTGACAATGCAGTCTCTTAGACGATAAGGGATACTTACTCAAAACAGTAAGCAAATATGTTTAAAATCAGGTGATCACACGTTTTCAAATGGAAGCCCTTGAAAACTATACCAGATGATGGATAAAACTTTTCGAATAAAATTCACTTTACGAGTATCATTGGCAGAAGGTAAGCGCTCTGCATTTTTGAATGGGCTCAGGTTCTGTTTGGGGTTCGGTTATGGTTTGGTTTGCTTTGGTTCAGCAAAGCTTTGCATCCTTGACTATTAGACTTGTTGAATTAACGTTAAGTAGTTATAAGACTTCCAGTTGTTTATGGACAGCTTTAATAATATAACAATAAATCAATATTTCGTGAATTTTAATACTATTAATTTTGATATTTTGGAAGATTTCGGAAACTTAACATTTTGAAAAGAATTTTAAACTTGTTGTTCCCTCACTTCCTAACCAATGCAGTAAACGTAACTCTACAGATTTAGTGTACCAACAAAAAAAAAACCAAAACCATGCTCAAAAATCGTGTGGCAAACAATACATGCGATAATTGCACTTTGGGCGGGCGGCAATGGCCCGTCTCTGACACTGCATTTATTGTAGCATACTTAACGGGGCCATCCTCCTCGGTGTTGGCAGTGAAGCTGCTTTATTGTTATGCGCCTATGTAAAAATGGTGCTGTGTGTGTGTGTGTGTGTGTTTGTGTGTGTGGGTGGGTGCGTTGAGTGCGGTTTATGAAACGATGCCGAAAATTACACATACGCCACATAGCACACACACACACACAGAGAGAGAGGTAGAGCCAGAGCAACGTTTGGCCACGCTTAATTACCGGGAGGAGATGGGCGTGTGTCAGCTGCATAAATTTGCATAAAATTTAAGCAGCCCAAAAAATGAGAAGGAAAAAATTTCATGCGGTTTCTTGAGCATTTTTTGTGCAATTTTTTTAATTACTCTAAAATGTTCAGCAGCACCTTTTATTATTATTTTTGTTGCTGTGTGTGAGTGTTTGTGAGCACTTCAGACGACAGAGCCTTGTTAGTCAGCGTGTGCATAATTTTCCAGCACTTCCACAATTTTTGTCATTACTTTTTCGGTGTTTTTTTTTTTTTTGTGCTGTGCTGTGCTGTGCAGCGGCGACTGTGGCAACGACTGCGGCTGCCACTTGAGCCGCAAACACGAGTCCTTCTCCTATTGTCTAAAGCATGGCCAAGTGTTTGTTAGCAGCCGCCGCCATGCACCATCTCGTACACCTATTTTAATTGTCATGCACAAAAAAAAAAAAACAAAACACAAAACACACAAAAAATCAAAAGAGGAAAAGAGGGAAATAGTAAAAGAAAGCAGACAGGAAATGCCGGGTTGGAAAAAGAGTTGAACTAAAACTGAAGAAAGGTATCAGACAACGATCGACCAGAGTGCTCACCCTTAAGCCAACCCTCCCGCAGCCTCAACCACTTGAAGCCCCAAAGCCACTGACGTTGCAATTTTGGGCTTTTTTTCGAGCGTTTATTATTACAGATGATGATGATGAGGCAGGCGGCCGCGTTGCCACTCCAAGTCAAGCTGCAGCTGCAGCACCATCCACATCATCGTCGTCGTCGTCGTTGTCGCAGACAGAAATGAGTGCATCATATCGATCGCTTTTTTTTTTGCACGCTGCGTTTTACGGTTTTTTTTTTTTGGCCTTTCTTCTTTGCTACTTTTTTCTATGCACTTTGGTGAAGGGGCTGCGGCGGGTGGGTGAGGGGTGGGGGGAAGGGAGGGGGCATTGTCGTTGGGTATATATTCATTATTTTTCGTTTACGAAAAATTCTCTCGACACACACACACATTTACACCAAAAAAAATGGGGAAAAAAAGATGAGATTGTGAACGTAATAACTGGCATAGAGCGTTAACGTCGACGTCAGCAGCGACGGCAACGTAGCTGCTTTCCCCTTAAAAAGTGAACGAAATAAAAAAGCTTAATGCGTGCACTTGTCCATTGTTGTTGTTGCTGCTGCTGCTGCTGCTGCTGCGGCTGTTTTTTTTTTTTTTGCATATTTTTGTCATTTCAATGACCGTTTGGGTGAGTTTTTTTCGACCTGGCCGCTGGCCGTTATGTGCGTGTGTGTGTGTGTGTGAATGAGAGAGAAAAAAATGAGTGCATATCTTCCGAAAAAATGCAACTGCAGTGCCTGCATTTGTGTGTGTGTGTGGGTGGGTGGTTGCTGCTGTATGTGTGTGTGTGGGCTGCGCACGCATCAAGTGTGGGTGCTGTGGGGGGGCAGGCGAAACGGCTGAGGCAACTGCATTGGCAACAAAAACAAACATGCAATTGCATTCACACACACAGACGCACACTTACACATGCACTTAATGCATTTTTAACAAAATTGCATTCGACGTTGTCGACTCACACACACACACACACACATATACATGACTGCCATGGAACGGGACAGTTGGCGGCATTGTATGCTTTTTAAAGCCAGCGGCGGTAACCCCTTCCTCATATCTCACATTCTATGCATTCCCCTTCCTTCACTACCTTCAATGGCCCATTTAGAGGCACGCAACGAAATAGAAAGACAACAACAACAGCAACTAATTCAAGAGAAACAAGTCAAAATTAAAGAAAAGTCATAAGATCATAATTAAGTGGTTTGAAGGGACAGACAGTAGAGTCTGATGTCGTCAGATATATGGGAATCGCAAAGGCAAAGCTAAATTCGTACACTGAGCAAAACAAAAGGTTTCAAACCAAGAAACGGTTTCAAAAGTCCACAGAGACGATAAGAAATAAGTACTCATTTTTAAACTAGAACAAAGGTGTTTAGAGTCAGCCTACTATTGTGCAGGCACTAGGGATGCCGTAAATATAATCGATATATCGAAATTTCATCATCGAATTATCGGCTATAGTATATTTTTTTTGGTTGCCATTTTTCGTTTGCCTTATTATCGGCTCTGTTTGGAGTTCCTTGAACATTAAATCCAATTGGCATTGAGCAATCAATTTCAAATGCTTAAGCCTTTCCAGATTTAAGATTGGCCTTCTAGGAATTTGGAACAGGACCCATTGAAAAATGCTGAATTTTAAGAGATATCACCTCTTCATGTACACTAATTGAGCTACGAGCCTAAATATGGCGCTATTAAGTGTGCACCAAATCAAGAAAACATCATTCAAAATTTGAACTGAACGATTTATTTTGTGTATCGACATTTTCCTCCAACATGAAAACAAGCTTTCACAATTTATTTTTACAAACTAAACAACTTCTCTCATAGTTCAAGAAAGTTGTTTGAAAAAGGCTGGTGACCAGAACGGACGAAAATAATTTTTAAAATGTTTTCAAATCTAATTACTTATGAACAGTAGTCTCTAATTTTAATAATGTAATTTGCCGACATAAATTGTTATGTCTTCTGGAATCAAACCTAAATCAATAAATACTTTCTAAAATGAAGAACTTTTTCCTTACTTTACATTAACTGGGACTCGAACTTGGGACCTCGAGGAAACTTCAACTCGTGAGGCATCTTTCCGCATTCGACTATCAAGCAATAAGACTACTGTTCTGACTCTACTTTTGTATGACAGCTATACTATGTATATGTCCGATTTCGACAAAACTTACAAAAGAAAAAAGTTTCTCTCACTTAAACTAGTTTCTCGACCGATCATTCATATGGCAGCTATAACCTAGTCATCCGATTTTGACAAAACTTTGAAGAATTGTGTAAAAGCTTATAAAAGAAATATATGCCAATTTTAAAGAGGTTCACATTGAAAACAAAAAACTTTTTCTTACTAAGACTATTTTCCTAACCTTGCTTTTCTATGGCAGCTAAACTATATAGATGTTCGATTTCGACCAAACTTGGCCGAATCATGGAGAAACATTGAAAACTAGTAAAAACGGAGCTTGGAGACGTTTGCATTGAAAACAAAAAAGTTTTTCTCACTAGAACTAGTTTTTCGACCGTTCCTATGGCAGCTATATGTTATAGTCATCCGATCCGGCCGGTTCCGACAAATGTGCAGCGTATTTGTATCAGAAGACTTCGCGCAAAGTTTGTTCGTGATAGTTTACTAGTTTTAATTGCTTCTCCATAATTCTGCCAAATTTGGTCGAAATCGGACATCTATATAATATAGCTGTCATACAAAAGTAGAGTCAGAAAAGTAGTCTTATTGGAAAAAACTTGTTTGTTTAGTTAGAAATCGTGCTGCAAGGGTATACAAACTTCGGCCTAGCCGAAGTTAACTTTCCTCTTTTTTTTTTAAATTAAGAAAAAATTATATTTCTAAATACTAGGAAAAAATATTGTTTGAGTGTAGTTGACAGATTATTGCTTTATATCTGTAGAAATATGTAGATATTACATATTTTTGATCAGAAGAACGCATTTAGCTTACTAAGCTAGGTAAAACATCAATTGGTAGTCCTTATTGTACTCTAAGAAGGTGACTGGTTTGAATTTGGAAAAGTCATACTCATTTTCTACGCACAATGTACGAGATTTGCTCTTTCCTTTTCTGGAAATCGTAATATGTTGAATTTGGCTTGGAGATCTAAGCGATTCCTTAGTCAATTTTAAAATTCATATTTCTGGACATAAAATTGAGAAAGGTATGAAAGCTCTAAATAAATTGAATTGATAAAATGTTTCAGACGAACCTTTTTTTTCTATAGACAGGGGGTCCAGTTCGAACTTATGCCTTGAACATAATACATATTTTACATAATCCATATTTTCAGTGCTTTTAGGCGTAGATTAAGCGCATAGGCTGTGGGCACCACTTTGATAAATATGAATAATACCTATCTTTAAGGTGACACAATCTCCTTATTCAGCATGGCACTTTCTGATTTATTCATAACCAGGGATGCAAACCGGTTCTGAACCGATGCGGCTTTGAACCGAACCGAATCACTTATTCCAGCTGGTGAACCAAACCGCAAACCGAAACAGATTCCTTTCAGAATTGCTGAACCGAACCGAAAACCACAAATAAAAACGGTTTTGTTCGGTTCAGTTCTCTGACGAGTTTTAAGACGGGAATCGCTTTCCTCTAGGCAATAATACTTATTAATTTGGGAATTTGAAACGTTTCCCTGAGATAATTTTTATACATTTTGTTCGTCTCTCTACATCCTTAACGATGTCGGATCGATATAACTTTTAAGGATGACTTGACGAAAATTTAAGCACATGTAATCCTGCAAATTTTCTCCAATTGCCCTTCGATCTCTTTATTCAGCTGCCATTAATCTAATCATTAATCATTCTCTTCTCTAGTGGACAATATTATCAATATTCTGTAGTACTTTTTTACCTTAATTCAAATTTAGCCAGGAGAGTTTTCCGACATTCTCTGTTTTCGAATTTTATTCTTTTAGGAACTAATAGACGAATCCGTAAAATCCGACATAATAAAGTTTGGACATTCTTATAAGGATTTTAAAGATATTCGAATGGATTATAGGAATTCAATTTGCAAAGTGTGCGAAAAGTCACATGACATAGAGATCACAACTTTTCATAATGTGACTTTGTGACCCACTGAACCGAACCGAAACCATTAACCTTTAACCATTAACTATGAACCGGTTCAGAAACTATGTGAACCACTGAACCGAACCAGTACTTAAATTCGAGTGGTTTGCATCCTTGTTCATAACTAAGAGGAGCTGGTTTTATAGCGATGTCTTCAAAGATTGTTCTTTTTTTTGTCATTAAAGTCTTGTTTCTATAAAACATAATCTTATCATAATTGTTCGTTTCAACTTGCACTTCACATACATTTTCGACCACAATTAAATAAAATATGTCTTAATATCCTTTCTATCATCCAACGGGGCGGAAATCATCCAATGGATATGAAAAATGATCATCCTTTGTATGATTTTCAACTCCGTTTGATGATAAAAAGAATATTAAAGAAATATCTAGTCCGAATAGTTCTATTTAGGATCTTGTTTTCTGTGTGGAATTACTATTACACAGAGGGTTAAAATCGAGAAAATTGGACTCAATATGAGCACATTCGTTGTCAAAAAGACAACTCGTTTTTGAGAAACTAAAATCTTGAGGTGAGCTTGAAAGTTGTGTTATTGAGATTATTCAAAAAACAAATAATTAATAGAGGTCGGTGGAGTCCCAGATACGCAGAGACAACGCTTGTAAAACACCCCGCCTGCTTTGGTTTTTTTTTAAAAGAAATAAAAATTTGTCGTACTTACTGGGAGTAGAGCCCAGGACCTCAGACGCGCGCATCGAAGGCGAACGTGTTTGCTATTGTCCACTCGCTTTTCAACGCTGACATAGTCAATACTTGGAACTCGATTGAATGCAACTCGACTTCAGAGACCAAGGGATCGTACTTTTTAGTCAACATTTCATAAATATTCATTACTAAAGTAATTTAATTTTCAAAAATTAATGGACAGCATTTTAAGAGACATGTGAAGTGCCATTATGCAGTGCACCGAAATTGATTACCAACATGTGGGCATGTGCATGTGTGTCCGTAGATAAGTATGAGTGTATGTGTGCATGTGTGTGTGTGTGTGTTTGGACTGGGCAAACAAAAGGTGTGGGATGAACCGACAAAAATACGTTATGTGCATTAAAACAAAAAAAATGCAGTTACCAGTGCAATTGCAGCGAGCGTCAAAATTACAACCAAAGTGCAACAAAAATGAAGCAACAAAAAAACAACCCCTTTCCAGGTTGCTGCTGCTGCTGCCACAAATTAAAACAAAATGTCAGAAAAATTGCAACGCCGCAACGAAAAAAGCAAAAAAAAATGCATGAAAAAAAAAACACGAAACGAAACGACATTAAAACAAGTAAAGTCACGGGTTTGGGTGTAAATGAGTTCTCTCCACATGCGTGCAACAAAACCAACAACAAATACCCGACATTGTAGAACAGCAGCAACAGCAACAGCAGCAACGTCTGTTGCAACGGCAAATTGCAATTGAAGTGCAGCCAAAAGGTAAACGACACCAACAAAAAATCCAAACGACATTGAAATGACATTTTTCATTTATTTTTTGCCATCCTTTTTGTTGTTGTTGCTGGTGCTGGGGGAAGCTCAGCATGGAGTTGGGCTGGCTTGCGCAATTATGCAAATTTTTATATATATTTTTGGAAATTATTATATATATGCAAAAATGCGAAAAAACTGTCGTCATTAATGTTGATGATGATGATAACTCCGCTCCCCCCTCCAATCCACTTACGGTCAGCAAAGGCCACGCCTCCACCTGGTCTACAGTTTAACATTTTCACTGCCACCTGCTGCCTGCTGCGCTTTCCTTTTTTTTTTGTGTCTGTACAAATTTCAGACATTTTCCAGACGGGCAAGGACTCCAAAAAGCAAAACGCGCAAAAAAATGGGGAAAGCACAAGAAGCTGTGCGTTTCCTCTCAGTGCAATGTACTGGGCCTTGACTCCCCCCACCCCCACGAACCAAAGGGTCTCGAGCTCGTCTCGTCTCTTGCCTCTTGCCACCCGTCGCACCGCTCTGACTGCGCTTAAAGAAAAGAAAAATTTCGTGCTGCTGCTGTTGTTGTTGTTGCACAAAAGTTGCCTTTTCAAACGGGCCACCAAAAGTGCGCCCAACTCAACCAGGAACAGCACAGCAAGCACCAGCACCAAGTGGACTCGGCGTTGGCATTAAGTGAAAAATGTTTTTGAAATTCGTCTAATGAACTTCAAAAACATGTTTGTCCCGGGTACTTTCCTCCCTCCCCTCCCAGCTGCCATCGCTTGTCATCTTTTGTCTCTGCAGCACCCGAAAAAGGCGAAAAAAAAGGTTGAAAATTGTATGCCACTGCACATCCTTGCCTTTGCCTTTGACGGGGACAACATCGTCGTCATCTCCATTGCTGTTGCCTGCTGCAGACATTTAAGAAGCACTCATTGTCAGCCCCGTTGAGTGTGTGAGTGATGGAGTGTATGAGTACTTCCAAAAAAACAAAAAAAAAAACGAAACAACAAACACACACACACAAAATGTTTTCAAAGCCAAAGGGGAAATCTTTCCATTTTGTCACAGCTTTTGAAGTTGCTGCCAAGTCAAATTAAGTGAGAAATTTCCAAGAAATGGTTTTTGGTTATTTACAAAATGTTAATCAAAAGTGGCAGCCAAAAACAAAGACATTTTAAATTCGGTCCAAGGAAGTTTCTATTTTAATTTCCACTTGTTGAAGTATTGGTGGAGATTATTGATGACCTTTGTGTGATGAACTCTAATCTTATTTCGCACATGGTTTATCTTAATTAATTCCTTTTTTGGCAAGAAAGTTATCTATAATCATGTTCTTAAAATGCATATTTTGACCCGTTTTGGTCTCGGAAATCATCTAGAATCAACCACAATGCTTTGATTTACTGAATAGAGTCAAAATGCAACTTAATTACTTTTCCAATTACTTCAGTAATTGTACCGGTAAAGTGTACTTTTTAAGTAATACCTTCTTAAATGTTGAAATTACTAATGAAACTTCATATTGTAGATTTTTAGAATTTCTAGCTACAACCATCTATCAACATTAAATCTAATTACTTATACAATTACTTCGATTTTGGAGTAACTTCGTTTGACATATTGCACCTATTCACTTGAATAAAGATGAATTCATGACTGCCGTAACCGTAACATTTAAATAATACTTTTACAATTACTTAAATACTTATGCCTGTAAAGGATGATTATTGAGTAATTTCCGTGTATATGTCTTTGTCCTTGTTACGTAAATGAGAATGTCACAAACAATTTGGTGTCTGTCAATAAAAACGTTGCTTACTTTTCGGCGTTTATTGAGCACTTTGCTTAATGCTCTGTTAATTTGCATAGGGCATCGGGCTAAATATTTTCCAAAATATTGGAAACACTTTTCTAACTTTCCTTTCCTCTCCTTTCTTTGCAGGGCGCTCTCCGACTGTGCCACGCCCATTCCATCAACTCGACGCACCTACAGCGAAGAGGATCTGAATAGGGCGCTGCAAGATGTGCTGGCCAATAAATTAGGCACACGCAAAGCAGCCAGCCAATACCATGTGCCGCGCTCCACGCTGCGTAATAAGCTCTACAAGATTACGCTGGACGCCAAGCGTTTGAATGCACGAACGCCACCCGTATTGCAGCAATTGCAGCACGAACTGGAGCTAGACGAGCAGGATGATTCCGATGGCGAAGACGGTGACGGCGATAGCAATGCCTCCACACCAGCTCCGGCCTTCCGCCTGGCGGAGAACAATGGCAGCGATTTGGGTGATGAACTGGAGACTGGAAACATTTCGCCAAAATTGCCCAGGGTGCAGGGTAGCAGCAGCAGCAGCAGTGCTACGTCTGCTGCTGCGGCGGCAGCAGCTTCGGTTGCAGCGGCCACTGCCTCTGGCCTGCCCATGGCTTTTGATGCCAATTTCCTGCTACAAACTCTAGTGCTGGCAGCGGGAATCGGTGCCATGCCCAAGCTGGACGAGACACAGACCTTGGGGGAGCTGATTAAGACAGTGCTGGTGGCCAATAGTGGGGGCATCATGTACGAAGCGCTGACCAATGCGCTGGCTGCGGGCCATGATAGCAATGGCAGCAGTGCGTCCATGTTGCTGCAACAGCAACAACAACAGCAGCAGCATCAGCAGCAACAAGCAGCCGCCGTTTATCGGCAACGTCTACCAAAGTCTGAAACGCCCGAGACCAGCTCCTCGCTGGATGCCAATGAGCCAGCCGAGGATTCTATCATCAAGATTCCGTCCTTTAAGGCCAGCGGCCCGGCCAGTCTCTCGCCCAGCATCAACACCAGCAACATCAGCATCAACAACAACAACTCCAACTGCAGCAGCAATCGCAACGGCGGCGATCACAGTCCTCACTCCGGCTCTCCCATGCTGGCCGCTAACCTGCTCTCGCCCTCATCCAGTTCCATACAGAAGATGATGGCCAGCAATATACAAAGGCAAATCAATGAGCAGACCAGCCAAGAGGCGGTGGCCCTGCGCAACGGCAACACCAGCGAAAACGGTGGCGCCCCCTCAACCTCAACCAGCGGCAGCAGCTACAAGAAGCCCAGCATATCGGTGGCCAAAATTATAGGCGGCACAGATACCTCACGCTTTGGCGCCTCGCCCAATCTGCTGGCCCAGCAGCATCATGCCCATCTGCCTGCCCATCATGCAGCCGCCGCCCATGCACATGCCCATCAGCAACAGCTGAGTGCCCAGGAGGCAGCCGCTCTTGCTGCGGGCAAGGGCACACGACCCAAGAGGGGCAAGTATCGCAACTATGATCGCGACAGTCTGGTGGAGGCCGTCAAGGCGGTGCAGCGTGGCGAGATGTCTGTACACCGAGCGGGCAGCTACTATGGCGTGCCCCACTCCACCTTGGAGTACAAGGTCAAGGAGCGACATTTGATGAGACCGCGCAAGCGTGAGCCCAAACCGCAACCGGATCTGGTGGGTCTGACGGGAGCCGCCAATAAGGTGGGACTCAATCACCTGGAGAAACTGAAGGCCGCCCAACAGAACAACAGTGCCCAGGCCAGCTCCAAGCTGAGCAATGCGCTGAAAAACAACAGCCAGGCAGCGGCGACAGCGGCGGCAGTGGCTGCCAACGGCCTAAAGCTGCCCATGTTTGAGCCCGGCTTCCAGCAGAACATGTTCTGGCCCCAACCTCAAGCGCCGGCCAACTATGGTCTGGATTTTAATCGCATGGCGGAGGCCATGCGTCATCCTGCCGCCAATCATCAGGCTGGGGTGCCCATGAAGAGTGCCCTGGAGCTGGCCGAGAACATGTACGATGGCATCATACGCAAAACGCTGCAGAATGAGGGCAATCCCGGGGCCAGCAATGGCAATGCCTTGCTGGATCAGTTGCTGGTGAAGAGGACACCCCTGCCGTTTACCAATAACCGTAGCAATGACTACATAGCCACCTGTTCCAGTAGTGCGGAGAGCATAAAGCGTGCCGGCAGTCCTTTGGGTGCCTATGCGGACATCAAGCGAGAGCGCTTGAGCGGCGACAGCAATGCCAGCAGTGATGAGGAGCTAGAGCATTCCAATAACAACAATAACAGTGACCTGGCCTACAACAAAAACAAGAGCAACAACAATGGCAACGGACGCAGCAGCCGCATGACCTCGCGAGACTCCGAAACGGATGTCAGCAGCCTGAAGAGCGAGCAATCCCTTAGCCACAACAAAATGATGGATCTCAATGGCGGCGGCGTCGGCGGCGGCAGCAGCCTCATCAAGTGCGAAACAGAGGCACCCAGTCCGGGCAGTACTTCCATACTGCAGGAGAAACTGGCGCAGATCAAGGCCGAGCAGGAGCAGTTATAGGCAGCATTTGCCTGGCCACCGTTGGCCAATCACTACTACAGCTTCTAGGGAAAAGGCGGTAGAGCTATCCCAAAAAAAATGTTAGTGTACATAACCAGCGTATCGACATACATACCTACCCACACACACAGTCGCAAGTGTGTGTGTGGTTTTTGTTTCGTTTTGACAATCGACAAATAGGCATTCTCTTGTACAAAAGCAGAAACAACTTTCAACCTTAAGACCAAAACTGAGCAGAAACAAAAACAAAAAAACAAAACATAAAGATTACTTTTCATTTGTTTGCAAAAATATATATATTTTATATCAAACAACAGCCAGAACAGCCAAACCACAGTATAATCTTGGTGTCTGCCACCAAATGGGGGGAAACAGATCTTCAAACATTTCCATTCCATAAGTTTTAAAAAAACATTTTCCAAACTAAACCCCCTCCAGCAGGCGCCAATATAACCGACCATAACAACAGCAACAACAACAACAACAGCAACAACATCTACAATATCCGATCAATAACAACAACAACAACAACTAAACAACAACAACCAGCAAGCAATAATAATACTTAAACAATTCACTCACTCTACAGCAAAAAAAAAAAAACAAAATTCAAAAACAGCAAACGCAAAATTCAAATACAAAAAACAACACCAACTTAAACTTTTTAGTTCTTTTACCAAGCAACCCTGAAACCTTAAAAAAAAAACAAAAACCAAAACAAAAACAAGAAAACAAAACGGAAATCAATAAACAAAGCTGCCTTCACATTTACAAATTAAATAAATTAGGACAAAAATAAAAGCACACAAAATATTATAAAAACAACAATACGCAAGCCAAAACCAACCAAATGGAAAACATTCCATGATCTTTTTTTCATCATTTTGTTCAAAATTCCACTCAAAATTCACACTTATATCAAACCAAATTGAAAAAAAAAAACAAATTTAAATGTTTCGATGTTAACATAAATCAGAAGAAAAAAAATATTAAAAAAATATACGTGTTTAGGCATTTAAAAACAAAAGAAACCAAAAATTAAACACATTGGCTTACAGCGCAAACGAACGATTTTATATTAAAACCTGAAGTGAGAGCGATACTTTGGTTATGAAACTAGAGATACTAGAGCAGGAGCTGAGATTTTTGGTCTCCCCGAACCTATTTGGGCTTACGTTAGCCAGCGGCCCCACTGAGATGCAAGTCAGTCAGTCAGTAAATGGAACCCCCCCTTATGAAAGGCTATGTTAAACGCAAGATTTTGTAGTCGTTATTATTCGTCAAGTTGCTCCTCTTCTTCACAATTGATACTGCTTTTTGGAAAACTTTGCTATCTGATTCCCTTTTGATGATTCTTTTCTGTTCGGTGTCGCTTTACACTCTGAGAACCCCGAGATCAATGTTACCATGACCTCTTCCTTGCAACAATAATCGATCTGTAAACGATCACCTGGTACAAATCGCTTTAAAGCTTTTGAAATCAAACCAACGAAAAAGAAGCACAGTTATCTAATCTCTCAGCTTTAAACGTGGTCACCTGTCATGATGTCTGAATCTCACGGTACCCTGACTCACTGAAAAGCGTATACGATGCAGTGAGCCTGTGTTGTGTCTCCAGGCTAGCGCCTCAGGGTGACCAAAGTCCCCTGGTATCAATTTGAAAAGCACACTGTTCGGTTGTGACTTCTCCCTTTTTAGCCCTACTAGGCTTGGTGTGGGACTACCGACAGGGATCCGCAGGGTTACCACACACATCATGCCTCTTGCAGGAACAAAAATGAGGCCATTTAAATTTGGAGAACTACTAGAAAAACCAAACAATTCAGTAAGCACATATGCTAAGCTGTCAAATGAAATAGCCGCCTACTGCGCCACGTGTTGAACATAAATTGATTTGAGGCGAAAATCAAAAGGTGGGCCTGCACTTTTGGTGATTTTTTAGTCTTTTCCTTTACCTGGATGGAAGTGTACACTTTGGTCCAGTCGCTGTAAAGTTTTAACAAACCAAAAGAAATCGTGGTCGTGGTATATGTATAAATATAGATTTCTTGAAGATTTATCGCAGATAAATATCGCATTTATCTTTTGTACTTCTGTTACATTTGATAATCGGAACTGCAACTTTACTAATACAAAAATCGACGCTCAAACCCACCTCCAGCTTACTCCTCTTTGCACGTTTTCGATTAGATAAAAATCCAAGCCTCTAAAATAGGTACGATTTCGTTTTGTAGGGTGTTACATGTACCTAAAATTACCCTATTTTCTCTTCTCAAAGTTCGGTCAGTCGAACTATCTTCGCCATCGCTTTGCGTTCTCCTGCAAGTCACTTTGGATCTGCCAGGTCTCCAGGTATTTAACTACAGTTAAAATAAATACGAGAGCGTAAGTTAAAGTCGGCCCTGCCCGACTTCGAAATACCCGTTACTCAGCTCAGCTCGGATAAGTATGCAACATTTTTTTAACTCGGCCATTTATTATCCGATCCTTTTGAAAATTTGTGAGATTGTAGATATCGGCCACATAAACTACACTGCAAAATCTGAGCACGATATCTTAAAAATTGTGGGAGTTATTCAATATTTTTTATTGCGGGGGCGGGAGGGGGCGTGGCCGAAATTTGAAGCAAACTTGATCTGCCTACAGACAATACTAGCTTACGTATAAAATTTGGTTGCTCTAGCTCTTCTAGTCTCTGAGATCTAGGTGTTCATACAGACGGACGGACGGACGGACGGACGGACGGACGGACGGACGGACGGACGGACGGACAGACGGACATGGCTATATCGACTCGGCTGTTGATGCTGATGAAGAATATATATACTTTATGATATCGGAGATGCTTCCTTCTGCCTGTTACATACATTTGCACGACTTTAGTATACCCTTTTTACTCTACGAGTAACGGGTATAAATATTTGTGAGTTTCACCAATTTCACGAGCATTTGAAAATGGTTTTACATATGACATTTTGTCAATGAAACACCGAAAAATTTCTCGATTGCTCCCATCTTTCCGAGACCAAATTGCACGTACTTCCTTTTACGATGGCGCAACCAGAAAATGCACTCAGTGTATATGAAGGCAGCTCGATTGGAGCATTAGCCGATGGTTGCAACAACACAATACGCATAACATGAGAATCATTGTTCTACGCTAGCCTTGCTAAGCAGTTCCCAAACTTAAATTTTGTGCCCACCACTGATCCAATGAGTTACATAATGACCGAAACTAAACGAAACGTTGGTAACCATAAGGCTTTTTCAGGCATGCTTTCAGGAAGCATTATTCCTCCTTTGCTACATTATACCGGAACAGTCAGATCAAATAAAGAAAACATGGTTTTAAAAGATCATTCAAAGTAATTTTTAAGTGATTGATTTATAGAATTTCGGGAGAACTGAGTTTTTATTAAGACTTTCGATTGCAGAAACTATAAACTTAGCCTTTGAAAGAAATTAAATAAATAATTGTTTTTTCATTTAAAATTTTAAACAGACACTACCAGATTGTAAAATGAAAATACGAACTCTTTCGCATACTAGCCTAACAAACCGAATTTGAAGCCATTTGGATGAAAAATTTGATACTTGCATGAGGAATTCGGGATTAATTCGCTTAATTTTCATACAAAAGGAGAAAGAGAGAAGGTGGCAAACCAACTTTTCAGGCGCTTTATCGCCCTTTGAGGATTCATACCCACAACTCCCAATTCCAACACAAATGGAGACTACTGTACTATATTTTAGCCTTCTATAAATTACCGTTTAGGTTGTGCGTTGATTGCCAATCAATGAATCAGTCAGAACCCTATTTTCCATGAATAAAGGAAATATTTTGTAATGTAGAATCTATTGTCTCAGTCAGTTAATGAATAGGTGCCTTGCATTTTAATCTTTACCTTAACTTGTACAACCAGTCTGCCAACTCACTATCCTCCTTCTTTCAATCGCTAGTGTGACCAGCTCTCAATAAGCCAGAACTGTACCATGACTGTACGACACTAATCAAAAAAAAGTTTCTAAACTCCTGCCATCTCGGATCTCTAATTTCTCAATTTATGGATCTCACTTCTGATTATATTTCGTCGTCGTGCAAAATTTAAAAAAAAAACAAATGGGGGCATTTAACTCTCATAATATAAGGTCTTGATATATATCACTCAATATATGTATATGTACTATATTTATGTATGTGTGTGTCTTCATCCACTACGCGTATACCTCAAAACAGAAAAAAACATGATCATTTTGAGCAACTATATTTAAATGTTCTTATACACTCTACACAGTTTACCAGAGGAAAAAGACATATTTACACCGACACCTCCTACCCCCCCCTCCCTCCTTCTTCTACACACACACAACTCAACTAGTAACACCTTTTGGCCGCTCCTTCGATGTATTTTGTGTTTGATAAAAAAAACTTTCGAAAAACTAATCAAGTGTATGCGTAATAAACAAACATAAGAACAAAAGCAAAAAGAAAAATATATAAATGTACCTAAAACAACATATTTTGTGTGCTAGCTAGTAAGTGTCAAAAAATGAATACATAATGATATACAAATGTTTAGTAAATTATCAAAAACTCATTATGCTATCATTTGAACAAACAAAAAAGGCAACTAAATTATACAACCAAATTATTGGCTAATATCCAAATTACATTTGATGTGCATAAATGTTGTGGTTTAGTATCAAAAAATAAAAAAAAAAACAAAATTTATACTTAAGGCGAACATGCGAAATTCTGGGAAATCCAACTAAGATTTAGTAAATTGAAAACATGAAAAGTATAAATCAAAAACATGAAAAAAACAAAAACGTATTTATTGCTAATTTAATTATATTTGAAGTATACATACATATTTATTATATATACATACATATATATATTAGACACACTATCTGTGATTAATAATCCAAAATTTTGAAGAGCATTTTCTGAATAATGTTGGTTAGGCTAAACGAAAACAAAACAAAATCATATACAAATATAAAAACGGAAAACATAAAGCTGTATAAACAAATTGTAGACAGATCGGATACGAATAATACATAACAACAACAACAAGAACAACAACAACTAAACCAAGCACCAGCGATTAGTGTAAACTGTAGACCCAATTAAGGGATCCACAAAAACCTTCTAAAACATCACTAACGGGAAACTGTTCAGACAAGAAAAGAAAAAACACATATATAGTTGTATATATATTTTGGAATAATGTTTACTGAAAAAAGAAATCAACAAAAAATCTCCAGTTAAAGGCAACATTTGAGAATAACAAATAGACAAAACAACAACAACAAAAACCACTTTTATAAAGCAAAATTATACATACAAATGGCATAACATTTATTTTCTTTATATAAACAGAAGAAAAAAAAACATGAGAAATATAAGTAAACAGAAATCAAACTAAACAAACAAAAAATGATAAAATATTAATATAAAAGCAAAGTGCAATTATACGGTTTATATAAGCAAATTTAAAGAAAATAATAAACATTTCGAAGCATGTTTAGCTAAATTCCAAAAACCAAAAAAACAAAAACAAAAAGAATACAAGTAAAATGTAAACGTTCAAAATATAAAAAAAAAGAAAAAAAAACAACCAACTGAGACATGTCAGCCTGGTTTTGTGCTGTGTAAACTTGAGATGGGCGCGAGACAGAACTTCACCACTGAAAAATTGGCAGGTTCTGAATTTGACATTTTTACAAGCTTTTGGGTTCCCATTTGAGTGCAAGATAAAACAAATTTAGAACTACTTAACAGAGTACGTTATCAGTGCTACCAACTACCCACTTCTACATAGTTTCCCCATGCCAGCAACTTTCACTTCGCAAGTGGTTCAATTAAACTTAAGAAAAATGTTATCTCAGTGCGCAAAGAAATGGAATTTTACAAACAATCACTTAATATTCGCTAATGAACTAAAAAGCAAGCATTTTAATTTGACAAATATCTGAAAAATGTTGGATAAATGTTCTTTAAACACTGAATCTTTGCACTGACACCCATATCAGAATCCATGGCTAAACATTTGTAACAGATCTCAAAAATTAGCATTTTTAGCAAACATTCGATAAGTATTCGAGAACTGATCGATAATTGTTTGATACTTTTTCGCTAATAATAGGGCAACAATAAAAATAATGAAAAAACAGCTAAAATGTGGAAGGGAAACATTTAACGAGCATCCCCAAATATTCGTAAATGCGAGAATTTTCAGCAAATGTATGAAATATGCTAAATAAATATTCAAAAAACCAGCAAACTAGCTGTTAAAAGCGTTAAAAAACTGTTCGAATAAGATTCGATACAAATGGGACATTTTCACTGAAACCCAGTGAGCAGCTACCATTTAACAGACATTCGCTAAAAACTTGTAAAAGAACTCAAATAACGAATCCTTCTTTAAGTAAAAATGTAATTAATGTTTGATAAATGTGCTAGTTTTGTACTGATACCCAGTGCGAAATTTACTTTTAACGAACATTCCCCAACTAGTCGCAAAAGAACTTTGAAAATGAGACTTATTAGCAACAAATTTGATAAAACAAAAATGTATTTTTGCAACGGAGAGTTAGATTAGTTTCCGTACACTTAATGACTTGTTCGATAAATGCTCGCTAAAAGTTCGTTAAGTGATCGCGCAAAATGATACTATTCCAAGCTGCAATAAATCATTTAAAGCGCGATCTTGATACATTTTATGAAATTGAATCTAAGAAGACTAACTTTCGTGCAAGGACAAGGAGAATGTGGTTTTGTCAGTACTGGCTTAAGAACTGCTTTCAAAGGGTCTCCCGGTCCCTCTTAAGGGACTACAGCAAACGAAAGTTGCTGATGAAAACACTAAGTGCTTAGATGTTCTTTAGAGAATATCCGAAAAGAAAAGAACTAATAGAGAGCAGAAAGTATTTTATATTTCAATCTATTACTTTTTTTCTTTTATTATTATCGTTTGGTTATTTAGCTCTAAAAAAGCTATAATGCTGAGATTCATTAAATTCGCAAAGATCTTTAATCATTTCCAAATAAACCACTCAATTTTTATTTTAGTTTTCTTTAGTCGAGTCGCTAGAGGCAAATCAAGCTTTCTCTTTTCGTTCTTTCGTAGATACGGAAAGAAATTCAATTCCAAAAATTATATAAGATATAGGTAGCGCAATGGATTGTACGATAAACTATTGAACCCCAGCGATGAAAAGTACACAAAAGCCAAAGTTATCGATAAGAGTTACGCGCTGCATCAGGATATCGAAAGCGACCAAAACAGTGCGATAAAACTGATTTTGATATGGTATTATCGAAACGAGCTATCATGGCCTGTACCGCAATCTTATGTGGGACCGAAATCTTAAAAAAAATGATTTCTATAAGAAAATTAAGTTAAGAACTTGCACAATTGATCAATTTTTACATGTGTTTCTGTCCTATGCCAACTCTTATCTAATCTTAGAAATCACAGCACAATTCCAAAACCAAAACCAGCCACAACAACAACACACACACACAACTGCAGAATCCAAGTCGAAAATAAGGGCATAATAAGAATATGGAAATGTCAACCTAGTGGTAGGTTTAAAAAAATCGAGTGTAATGTGAGAGGGAGAGTAACAGCTTGAGAATGTTGAATTGTATAGAATTTTTGCATGCTCACCGGGCCGAGTCTAGAGTCGAGGCTGCCTGGCGGGTGAGCATGCGAAAACGCTCAGGTACGTGTTTTTATTTTTCGGAGAGAAACAAGATTGATTAACCCTACATTACTTATTCTTTGTTTTACTACAACATAATAGTTAATAATACATAATAATAATAATTGTAATTGTTTTTGAGGAGGATTTCTTCTACCCATTTTTTTTCGTTTAAGGCGTGCTTAATACAATTTTGCTCACATTTGTGTATAAATAATATTACATATATATTTAGTTTGTTCAATGCGAATCAAAATTTGCTGAATATAAGTGCATATATTTAGAGTTTATTTTTTGATCTGTAAACGGAAGCATCTACATAATTGTATGGTAATCATAATTTTTTCACATTATCATTAAGTAGTCTACCTACTGTTTGTTAGCCTTGATTTATGGTTTGTACATATTAGACAACATTTAAATGGTACTTTTTTTCTTCAATGGGCAAGACATTTGAATTATAGTGCAATTGTTTCAAACAAAAAACAACCAACCAACCAACAACAAATATATGTTAGTATCAATTAATTTGCAATGCCAAGAAGTAAACGTAGCATTTCTTTAATTGAAATATTTAAAAACAAAAAAATCAAAAATCATTTTAAGTGCACATAGAACCATATATAACTAGGAATTCTCATTATGCGCACGCAGTCAGTTCGAAAACATCACAAACAAACAAAAAATTTTGTTCTTTTTTTTTAAACAAAACTTGAGCGATCAACAACAACAACAACCAGAAGCAAACGTACGAAACAATAGCCCAACAAAGACAACAACAACAACAATAGCCCAAAATAATTGAACTAAAAATTGAAAGAAAGGAAAAACAAACAAAACGTTATAAGAAACCAAGCCGAAAGTCGATTGTACTTTTCTTTTTTCTACCAACAAATGCAAAAAACAATTTTATTAAACAATAGTACTCTACTCTAACTACAAACTTACAAATAGCAACAGTAATAGAAATAGCCACAAACATTTAACACACCCACACAGACACACTGAATCACACACATACAGATTTGTATTTCATAGTACATAGAGAGTGTGGCATCTAAACGATCCAGCTCCCATTCATAGCCATAACCCCATAATTAGAGATCATAGCCAAGCATACAATAGACAAACCCATTTACCCTTAACGACTACAACAACAGCAGCAGGATTAACAGAAAAAAGAAAAGAAAGCTAATTTAAATCGAAAAAACAAACAATTTTTATTTCAATTATCCAACATAAACAAATATCAATCATATTAATCAGCAAAACAGAGCAACAAAAAAACAATAGTTCTAAGCAATTGGCAAAAAACAGAAATCAAACATAAGAAATTACACAACACTTAAGCCAAAAAGTCAGGCGTTTCTTCTTCAAAACAAACAAAAAAAAAACAAAAACTAGAGAACATTTTAATTATATACTTAGGCTACGCTGCCAGTTGGAACTATACTTTTATATTTGAAGACGAACACAAAAATGAAAGCGTTTTATAAAGACTTCTGATATGGATCCTACCATCTATAAGACTTTTTAGTACTTTGGAATTTCATAAAAGAAGAATAGCCGAATAGAGAGCAGCAGCGAACATTTTAGGTACAGCAACAAGCAATAAAAGTAGTCACTTTTGCACTTGACGATCATGTTCGTGGAGGTTCGTTTGAGCTTCTTGTTTACTTTGTCATTGATCAAAGCGGGGATGGCAAGAGAGAGAGAGAGCGAATCGTGCTTGCTGAAAACATGTACCAGTGAGTGTCAGACTGAGACAGGCTGTATGTTTCTTCTTGCGTAACCCTGATTTACTCTCTCGCGTGCTCACAATTAAATCTGCAACAGGCCTTACCTTAACTTAGCTTACCTTACTCGTTCTCACACAGAGATGCCAGCCGAACTTGTGACTTTTTGAGAAAGCAGCACAGAAAACCTAGCAAGTTGGCTGCTGTCTTTAATACTCACCAAGCCTCTGACTTTCCTCAACGCATTCTTTACTCAACCAACGAGATTTCTTTTTCAGTAAACTGAAAGTGTGCATGCGTGCTTCTTACCTAACAACAAAATAGACACTTAGAGCTGACACTTGGCTGGATTTCCACATTTGCTTATGCACAACCTCTGAGAGCCGAATAAAATAGTACCTGTCAAGCTTCGTGTGATTCTCTTATCATGTCTCGAACACGAGAGAAGCAAAACAAGCAGAGAGTGAGCAAGTCTGTTTTATTTATAACTTTCATTTTGCTGAGCAGAAAGCACAGAAAATAATACCGAAGCACAGCACAGCACAAAAGTACTCTATCTGAAAAACAAAGCACAAATGTGACTTTTGGCAAAAATACACTCGTACCCCAAAGCAATCGTATGAAATACTAGATGAGGATTTGAAAAAAAATTCGCAAAACAAACTCAAAATGATTCTGAATTGTATTTAAAAGAAAACTTTGGGTGATATAGTATTTCATTTTAACATTCTATTAAAAAGAAAAGAAAAAATAGCTCGCACACCTGCTCTGTTCTGTTCAGTAACCCACATTATCAGCCAATCCTATTGCTGGCACTTGTCAATTCGATAACATGTCGATAGCAAATCTAGCCTTTTAGCGGAAAAAGCTGGTCATGGCAAATGTTTGCAAACATTCAGAGATTGTTGTAGAGCAGGTGCAAAAGTGTGAAAGCATGGAATTATTCCTTTAAAACGTTATCACTTACTTACGAGCAAAAGGACGCAATTCAAAAGTATTTACTTTCAAACTTATCATTCAACATTCCCTTGAAGTGACTTAAGATGTAGAATTGTAACCAAGCTGACTAGTTTAAAGCTCATCTAATTGATGAATGCTGCCAAAGGGTTCTCACTTTCTTCAAAATTAGAAAAATCCATTTACAGAAAAACACAAAAAAAAGTTCCAAGAAATCTTTATAAAAACGTTTGATGCCTACGACCGGTTCTCAAATGTCATAAGCTTCATTTTTGTCACAACACTTCATTTCGAAGCTGTTCCAGACCTTTACTTATCACATGAAGTATTTACTAAAAGTATAGTTTCATTTCTGGATACGTAAGCTAGCCTAGTACTATTTTAAATACAAGACAAAAAAAAACTGCGCTTTCCATGCGTTCAAACTGATGTAAGTACAATACATACAAAAGTACATTTAGATTTTGGTATAAACTGAGCAAAAATTGTGTTTTTTTTTTCTGCCAAATGGCATTAATTATTAGCAATAGCCCATAAGTACAGACAGCATATTTAGCATATAAACTTAATAAAACTGCGGCCAAGCAAAAAAACACAAAAGGAGAATTTTAACATTTCAAATCTTGTTTTCAACCCTCAATTTTGTTCTGCGTTGAAATATAAATACAAGTAAATTAAAAATTTGAAACGAAATTGCTTAATTTCTAACACTTAAGATGTAAACCTTTAATTAAACTATTTAAATTTGTTCAGTGAAGCGTGCATAATTGTTATTATCTCTACATATGTAAAACTAAGTTTAAGTTTTTAATTTTCGTTATATCTATTATTTACTTATTATGTTTTAAACGCAAGAAAGATTTATATATAGAATATATATATATATACACATACAATATTTACGCAGCAAACGTTTATTAATAAATACAACAATATTTTAGTTAAACAATCACCAAGTTTATGTTTTTCTTTTCATTTTCAATTCCATTTCCTTCACCGCAGAGGCTTTATTTGTAATTACCCAATTTTGTTCCACAAACCAATAAGAAATATGCAAAAACAAAAACACAAAACAAAAAAATTATACGACACTTAAATTAAGCACTCTTACAGCAATTACCATATTATGCAATAGTAATCTATGAAAAGCAACAAAAATATAAAACAATGATCAACTAAACAATAGCCCAAAGTAAATATTGGCCTTGATAGGATAAAAAAGATAGAAGAGAAAGGATTCTAACTTGGTCAATATTTGCTCCATTTTCACATTCAACCGTTAAGCAAACCCCAATTGGCTGAGAACAGATGAAACAAATCATTCAACGTTTTTAGTTTAAGGAGCGACAGAAAATACGAACAGTTTTGTGAGGAAGTAATACAAACTATGACTGATCATCAATCAATTCTTATGCAAAAATATATTTTTAAAAATCTTTAAATACTACCTAAACCGTTTCTAATACCTCTACACAGTTCAAGTTCCAAACCGATCAAGCTCCTGTGAACTCAAGTTAGAAAATGAGCTACAACATTTTAACATTCGAGGGATTTATGGTCCATCAAAAGTTGTCAATAATTTTGGACTCAGAATATTTCACAAACTTTAGTTCTGGTTCTCAATTCCAGTTCCGCAAAGGATTTTTGACATATAGACCATATCTAGTCCAAAAACCGGTTTTAAATCACAAAAATTATTGTGCAAATAGAGTTGAGAACAAGGCTGGCGCTCCTTGTCATCTTGGAAAATGCATAAATGTAGTCAAACTTGAGTCTTAATATGTTTTTAAGTTTACTCAAATAACTCGTTTTCAAATTAAATGTTCGAAAATAACCAAGATACGCAAATCGGTATCGAAAAAAATCTATCGATATACATTTGCAGCTTGTAGTAGTTGAATCACTTGAAAGGAGTTTACCATTTTCTCGATTTATGCTCCTATATTGTGAAATGTGAAATTGTCTATAATGATACCGTATCACTGGAGTTCAGCAGGAAGTTTATGGAAAATGTATTATTGATCAGGAAGCAAGTTCTTCTGCTGAACTCAGTCAGGAGTCAGAGTTTCTTCAGCAAGCCATGCAGTTGACCCAAGCTTTTCAAGATAGATGAATTCCTCGAACCTTTGGCTTCCAAGTTACCGTATTAATCTTCTTGTTTTCCAAAATAGAGTTGTGCGACTCAAAAGGATCCTCAAGCAAATGTTCCTCAACCATGGAAATGTTTTTTTTTAAACACTTTCACTTTGATTCATCATCGCAATCAGTTTTATTCTGCTTTATGGAGACAAACCGGCAAAGGTCGATAAGCAACCCGGTTGCAGGGGACGACCGTAACTAAAAGGAGAAGACAAGGCGGAATTACACACCTAGGATGATAAGCGACTTGTTAAGCGCATTACACTGATTGGCTCAACCAAAAAGTTTGGCCCCATCCGGATGGGATGCATCCCTGGCTGCCATTATGAGTCCTTGCTTAGCTCTTAAAGCGAATTTTAAGTCACTTAATCACCTTTCCCATAAAATCTTTTCTGGTCAACCTTCCCCAAGTCGAGACAAAACGTATTCAATCGCGCTTTGAAGTCGATCGGATGTGAAAAAAACATTTTCCTATTTAAAATTTATTCAAGCATTTCCCCTCTTAAAGGTTGGAATTAAAAAATCAAACTGTTGTTGGTGGTTTAGTTTCTAACTATAAAGTTTCTAACCCTGAAAAGATAATTATAATTCTAAAACATTTGAAAAGAAAATGTTCTTGTTTTACTCTGACAAATGAATAAAATTCTAAGCCTGGAATGCGGCGTTTACTGGAACATTACATGCCGGTGGCTTGCCTAATTCCGTTTGGTATATTCTGAGGTTAAACACGCATCATGCACTGTCCGATCCTTGGAGGCTGATGACAAAAACCAGACATTATTCATTAAAAAGGAATACCAGAAGCTTAATTTCTCACATTCAACAGTGGATAACAATCTAAAAAAACCTGACAACATAAAGAGTTAAATTTCTCTGAATAAATGTGTCGTCATCTATCATTCATTGAGTTGAGTCAAAGTAATCCTTTACCGTCATACTGCTTTGTTCTATCTATGTACTTCTACTCATTTGTCACTAAGTTATAGATTCATTGAATTATAGCTCAGGATAAGAGGCATCGCCTGCATGATCTAGATAATCTGCTGTTAACAAAGCCACTAAATTAATCATGCTTAACTTAAAAAGCTTCTAAAATTCAATGTTTAAAACAAATAGATCAAATGGTTTGATAGGACAATATTGCTATAAAATAGGCAGTGGAAAGCTTTCAACATTTTTAGTTGATTGCTGATGCTAGATTAGAGAAGTATGCTGCTTGCAGGCATGATTGATATGGCGTAAAAGTTAAAAATATCAAATCACTGTTCTGAACAGAACCGTTTTCAATTCTGTAAATCGGTTCAGTACGCAATTGAGTAATTAAACTCGAATTGGTAGTTCGGATTGGTTTAGAAAATCTTTCGCTTTCTAAAAAGATATTTGAAATTGACCATTGAATAACGATTGATCTGAAAATTTGAAAATTGATTCAGTCTAAAAATTTATTCAGTATAAACCTCTCACAAATCTGTTCATCACTCCATGTCGCCCTTACCTACTTAAATGTACTTTCAGTTTAAGCATTTTGCAGCCCACTTAACACTTTGGACATGTACTTGCAAAGTTATGTATGTAAACCTGGCAACGGACAAAGGAATCGTATATTAAAACTCAACAGCTTCAGGGACCAAGCAAAAAAAAAAAAACCAAAAACAAAAACCAAAAATTTATTAACTGGCAAATTGACTAAAAAAATGAAACGTGTTTGTAACACTCCCGAGAAATGAAACCAACAAACCAAGAACGGAACGAACAAAAGCAGAATTTTGAAGCATATCTCAAAACTAGAAAAGAAAATGGCATTAAATATATGTTACATAAAGGCAAAATTTCACATTAACTAAAGTCTAGGCATACATTTCGGAACAAAACAAAATCTTAGGTATGTACATAGCTACACCTTTTGGTAAGACATATTTACATACTTAACAAAATAAAAATTCAACCAAAATTCTATGTGTAAGGTCAAAATTGTATACGATATGCAAAAACCAAAAGAAAAAAAAACAAAGGCAAGAGAAAATTCAAAACTTGAAATTCTTTTTATTAACGTATAAAAATAAACGACAAAAGGACATATTTAAATATTTGGCTGGAATTGTATGTTAGAAATATTCATAACAAACAAAAAAACATAGAAAATTACAAACTGATTTCGGTGTAATTTTTGTTTTGTAAATAAAAACACGCGCTAAGTGGCAGCAAATTGAACATTAAAATTAGGAAAATTTTTGTCAAACACCTAGTAAATGCTAAATTCAAATTTATAGTGCATATTTATATGTATGTATGTGTGCGAATCATATTATTATTAACATTATGGGTGCCCCCTTTTTGTTTCCAAAGTTATTCTGTTCTTGAGAAGAGACACACCAATTGAGAGCCAAAATAAAAGTAAATGCTGACTGCGACAACAACAAGCATTGCAACAACATCCATTCCAATTTCTGCAACCAGGCGAAATCATTGTAAAAAAATATAAAATCAACAACAACAACAAACAAAAAACAAACTGAAATCATTAAGAAATATTGCAAAATGGAAAGGATACATAAGATTTGTGTAAATGTATGTGAAAAAAATAGCAAGTATAATGGCAAAAATCAACTAAAAGAACACAAACTTACAGCAGAGAGACAGAAAACATTAACTATTAACTTGTAATGATGTGAACATGGAGCATACTCTCAGTATTTTTATTAATACTGTCAATAAAGATTAATAAAAGATCAACCAAAAGTTTATTGGGTGTTTCGATTTTTCTTCGTCCTTGGTCTAATAGAAACATCACAATCGCTGCGCGTCTTCCGTAAGTCTTTCGCTTTGCTGGAGATCGATCATCCATACAGCTTACATGTCCAACCTAGCGCTACCGCTATTGTTCTATGCGCTTCACAAGATAAGTATCCCCATAGAGCTCGTATAGTTCGAGATGCATACGGTTGCGAAATTCGCCGCCAAATTTAAAAGGTTTATAAATCAATTGCTCTCAAAATCTCGACGTGATAATTTATAATAATTTCCTTTTCTGATCTTTAAATAAATGAAACACCTAAAGAGAAAAGAAAAAATCAACTCAGAAAACATTCCGCTTTCAACTCAAAATAAGAATATTTTATAGCAAATGTTCTTGAAATGAGCATAATTGAACTCATAAAAGTATAAGTAGCCAATTATTCTTCTACAAAAACGACGTTGAATAAACTAGGTCTAGAGTTTGATCCCCGAGAATTACGGCAAAACTGTTTCTTTCATTTCTGAAATTAAACATCTCTGGTAGGGTTGGTTGGGTCGTCGCAGAAGTTGTAGTTAATTGAGTAAATGTAAGAAGCGCACGATATACTTTGTTAGTTTGTAAGTCAATTCATGGTTAAATTTTAGACCAAACTGAACATGGTTGACTGTAACATGTGACACGAAAGCATCATTAAATCGATTTCCAATAATGCTGCAAGGTGCAGGCTACAATCTCTTCAAATAATTTAGCCAAAATCAAGTTCAAAAAATATTAATTTGACCTCCGAAGTCGAATTTGATCACACTTAAATACAAGTATGAAAGGATACTATCCACAAATTCGTGCTCAGATCCGTACTTTAAAATCGAGTCGAAATTACACAGATTTGAACGAAACCAAGTGAAGGAGCTAAAGAAACCAAGAGCATGAAGATCTTTCACCCCTATACTGTAAGGTTAATCACATATGCAAAGGCATAGCGTTAAACTTTTTATGTCGATTTTGGCACTTATGCTGCCTTGGAATTCCCAAACAGTCAAAGCAATGCTTGCATAAGGAGGCAGCGTCTAATTTGAAGCCGATGGGTAAAGTCTTTTAAGGTTTTGTCTACTCTTTTCAGAGCATGGATGCAACTAATCACGTCGAGCCGGCTAGAACTTGCTAGTTTGAGAGTGAAAAGATGGTTTAAATGGTTACATGGTGTTCTTTAGAGAAGCTTTTTTTGGGATAACATCAAGTTTAAAAATAGAGCACGTGTTAGTCTTAGTCGATTTTGAATCAATCCTTTTTCGGGTTGAGTAAAGTTTAAATATCGACTTCAATTTAATCTTGGGTAATCAAATCAAATTCGAATGTCCAGCTGAAGTATCGAGCCTTCTTGGATTGATTCTACTAAGGGATCAAAACCAGGGCTGCAAACCGGTTTGAACCGAACCGGTTCGAACCGGTATTCCGACTTTTAGATTTCTGTGAACCGAACCTCGAACCGAACCTCTTAAGGTACTAAAGTTGAACCTGAACCTGTTCCGAACCTATAATTTCGGTTCGGTTCAACAAAAATTAAAGACATGAAAAAATTTGACCTATTTTCTAGCAACTTCTTCTCTTATCCTGATGGTTCTGGAAGACTGAGCAGGAAAGCTTAATGTAAACATCTATAAAAATGTTCCGAATTACCATTAGAATCCCTACACATATAAGCCTCGGTTTTTATAAGATCCTTTGCTCCAAAGCTTATCGATTTATTTACAAAAGAAGAGCTTTACGTTACTGTGGAAACACTTTTGGTACGTAAATCGACACAATTTCCTTACAGCTTATTTCGTTTTTAGGTCTATTACTATATAAACTTGTATAAAGCATGGGCTGAACCAAGGTTCGAACCAAAACCGTTGCCCAAAAACCTTGAACCTCAAAATTCTGAACCTAAACCATTCTTAAATTTTGGTTCGAACCCGCGTGCCGGAACTACCAAAACATTTTTGGGTTTGCAGCCCTGATCAAAACTATATCGGATAACAAGCTAAGGTCAATCTCATTTGTGTTTGAATTAAGTCTATATCAAGCTCTCCGGTGCTTAAGTCGAGAGTTAGAGAAGAAATCCGGGACTAAGAAGTCCGTCATCTTTTAGATCGGTGATTGACCGAATTTTAGAATCGTTCGGGATTGATTTTGGTCCGGATATCTCGTTTGTTCATGTGGTTATGCCACTATTAACGGAAATAACAGATTTTCCACCCTTCTTTAGGGGAGGAATAATATAATATTCTGTGCAGGGACTTGGAAAAACAACTTTTTGATGCAGCTTTTGCAAAAAAAAAACCGGGTGCTTTGACCTGTGAAGTAAGAATGACCAATGGGTAACGCTTAACCTAAAAGGATTAACTTCACAAGATCCTTTTTTATACAAGACTAATTTTGAATCCTATCGGAGGAACCCTACACACTCAAACGCCAGTTGGCCGTGTAAGTTCAAAATATCTATCAAATTTTCAGTTTCAAATGAATTCCACAGATTTCTAGACCAAAACAGATAAAGTCGTCGTGTGTCACGTATTCATTTTATAAAAGCTAAAAAAAAGAAACAAATTTTCCAAATTGGCAAAAACCCAAACCAAAATTTAAAAATTTGCAATGACCATCATGAGGTTAAAAAGTGATCTCAGTCCCAAGCTGACTACTTGTCTCAAGTTGAAGGACTTTGTGCGTCCCGATTGTTGCAAGATACGAGATCCCATACCATACGATGCGGAGTGCTTTCTGAAGGACATGTCCAAGGATTTGGCAAAACTTTATCAGCGTCATGAACGCATGTTTGTTAAGCGGAAACGCCTGATGGAGATGGCATTGCCAGTTCGTCGCCACTGCCGTTTTGTGCCGAAATGTACGTGTCCGTTTAGCAAGACCATAGAGATTGTGCCAGCTGAAACGCCCAGCTACACGCGGACAGAGCAACTGGCATTGCCAACGGTCAGACGACTAACACACCGCAGGCAACATGCCATCAAGAATGGTGATGCGATTGGCGAGGTAATCCTGAATCGATTGTTGCGTTCCAGCTATCTGTCGCTATACAGCCGGCTGGCCAACACACAGCCCTTGCAGGAGCCGTAAGTTAGATAAAGCTAAGAATAAAAGTGGGGTTTAAAGCGAATCTTCCCCAATTGCAGTGTCCAAAAGAAGCCCAAATCAAAGAAGCAGAAGATTCGACAAAGGAAGTACTTTGAGAGTTTGGCCAAGCCTAAGGAGACGCCCAAACCACCAAAGCTGGTAAGTTTTTCAGCTAGGGGTCGGCAATGTAAGCAGGGATTTCATTGTCGACTTTTCCCCCCACACAGGAACGCAAAGTGGGCGAGATGAGTGCTGGTCGCCTAAAGAAACTGGCCCGTCCCAAGCATTTCGTTGAAGAAGTTAAACCCAAATGGGAGCTTACCGAAAGTTTGCGCTCCTATAGGCCCACTGCACGTATCAAGGAAATGGCCCAGCCCTCCATTCGCGAAAATGTACACATCAATGAGAATCCAGGAAAGATTTCGCCCAATGCATTACACTATAAGGGTGAGTTCTAGTTTCCTGCCACAGAACATTTTGGTTCCATTAACCAATTTAATTCTCTTCTCTCAGCGAGCCCTCGCATTGCTGAGATGGCTCAGCCATTGACCGTTCATGAGGCCAATATGGTACCCGTCGATATCAAGGAAGATCCCTTCACCATATCGCCCAATGCGCTCAAGTACAAGCCCACGTCCCGCATCAAGGAGCTGGCTGAGCCCAAGGAATTTGACAATACGCACATTCGTGAAAATCCTTTTGCCATTTCGCCGGCAGCTCTCAAGGCCAAGGCCACGCCGCGTCTAATCGAATTGGCCAAGCCCAAGGGTGGCTAATTGTAACCGTTAATTTTTGTTTCATTATTTAGATAAATGTTTTTTGGATTCTTTTGGTTATGATAAAATTAAATCGATTTGTTGTAAAAGTGATTAATTTTTTATTGGGAAAATAATTTACCATAGAGATTTCTCGGTCTTGATAGTTGATATGCAAGTTAAGTCCACATAAGACTTAACATAGTCAACGACTACAGTGTACCCAGTACTATGTCTGCCAAATATTTCAACAACAATCGATATTTTTGACGATGGTAAAACTATTATATCGATATAAATATTTAAGGTTAGAAAATATCGATAGTTTCGGTAATTCTTCGAACCGAAACGTTTTCCAAGCAGATAGGTCCGTTTCGGGATGTAAACCACTTAGAAGATTCGGTTGGATAGACCCAAAAACATTGCAAAATTTACATTAAAATAAGTTCGAACTTGTTCATCAATTTGTATTGACAAAAACTTCGATGAGTACAAATTTGGAATTTTCGAAAATATTTTAGTTTTATAGCAACTTAATATCCGTCATATTTAGATGTGGCACACAAAATCATGATCAGGTTCTTTTTTTATGAAAATAAGTGAGTGAGTGCTCGACTTTGCATTCGAAAATCTCGATTTCCGTCATCCGTACCCTGTACCAACGAAAGTGTCTGCTCAGTATGCATTTGGATGCTGCAATATCAGCAGAAGATAGCGCTGATACTGAGCTTTAACAGCGATCTTTCACTTGCTTATACCTTTACAATTGCTTATCTGATCTTAACCAATCTTTACCGGATATTAAATATTTCTGGAAGGTGCTATCCATCTATTTTGAAAACTGTAAGAGATATGACATTTTCAAACTTAAAGGGGCGGGGCAAAAATTGATAAAACGAGAGCGTAAGTTAAAGTCGGCCCTGCCCGACTTCGAAATACCCGTTACTCAGATCAATTAGTGTTTAATAACCATGCCGCATGACTCGGATAAGTATGCAACATTTTTTTAACTCGGCCATTTATTATCCGATCCTTTTGAGAAATTGTAGATATTGGCCACATAGACTACACTGCAAAATCTGAGCTCGATATCTTAAAAATTGTGGGAGTTATTCAACATTTTTTATTGCGGGGGCCGGAGGGGGCGTGGCCAAAATTTGAAACAAACTTGATCTGCCTACAGACAATACTAGCTTACATCTAAAATTTGATTGTTCTAGCTCTTCTAGTCTCTGAGATCTAGGTGTTCATACAGACGGACGGACGGACGGACGGACAGACGGACAGACGGACATGGCTATATCGACTCGGCTGTTGATGCTGATGAAGAATATATATACTCTATGATATCGGAGATGCTTCCTTCTCCCTGTTACATACATTTGCACGACTTTAGTATACCCTTTTTACTCTACGAGTAACGGGTATAAAAATTGCTAGCAGATGTGCCTTTTTAGGGTGGTTTTGTTATACCCTTGCAGAGAGTATATTGAAATTGTGCAGATGTTTGTAACGCATAGAAGGAAGCATTACCGACCACATAAAGTATATATATTCTTGATCAGCATGACGAGCTGAGTCGATAAAGCCATGTCCGTCTGTCCGTCTGTTTCTATGCTATCTCCTCCATCAGTTTTAAAGCTATCGCCACCAAACTTTGCACCAGAAGAGTCCAAATACGTTGCACATTTGTCGGAACCGGGCGGATCGGATGAGTATAACATATAGCTGCCATAGGAACGATCGGTCGGAAAACTAGTTCTACTGAGAAAAACTTTTTTGTTTTCAAAGAAAACTCCTCCAAACTTTGTATTTCTTAGTTTGTTATGCTTTTCCATGATTCCACTACGTTTGGTCGAAATCGGACATCTATATAGGATAGCTGTCATACAAAAGTAGAGTCAGAAAAGTAGTCTTATTGAGAAAAACTTGTTTGTTTTCAGTGGATATGTCTTTCAAATTAGTTAAAAAACGTGCTGCAAGGGTATACAAACTTCGGCCGAGCCGAAGTTAACTTTCCTCTATTTTTATACTCTGTACTAGAGCTGGCAAAAAAATCGATTCTCGAATCGATGTATCGATTTTTTGCCTGTGTGCGAAACATCGATATTTTTTTTGAGAATCGATTAAGATCGAAAAAGTTCCATTACTATTTTTAGCGGCGAAACACAGCGTCTAAGGGTAAGAACAAAATTGTACAAAACTACAATGGATGCGATTCATTTAGGCCCGATTTCTCAAAGGTCAACTTGACAGGCAGTTTAACCGAATTTGAGTGTCTCATGATGTAGGCTGCGTAACCGGAGGAACAAACTTAAACGCTGCTCATCCACTGGTCAACTTTAACCGCGAGCTCAGCCCCGATGAAGGTATCGATATTTCTATCGATATACAAACAGCTGGCCGCACACTTGCTTTGGTTATTTTATTATTTACTGCAACACAAAATGTTTATGAATAAACGAATTTTCAACTCCACGCAATGGAAAGGCAATTCGAAAAGGCAGAGCATCGAATTTTTGTCAACTTTTACGCAAAACAATCACCAGCAACAACCAATCGCATTAAAAAAACAAATAAACCACACCGAGTCAGCTGTTTACTCGTTCGTTTAGTCAAACAGTATGGTCACCCTGAACATAATCTCGGACAGGCGTGCCTCTTTAAAACCAAATAACGTCGATATGCTCCTATTTACTAATAGGAACCAGTGGCTGGAGGAGTAATTTCATTCTGTTATTATTTGTTACACAAGTCAAATGTGAAAAGAATTTCATCATTAAGAGTATTACATGAAGTGATATATTTCAAGTTATAAATGTTAAATGGAAAATAAATTTGGGTTATATGGTTTCAAATATATATATTTTTATTCTTATAAGGGCCGATTTTTCATCTATATAGCTCCTACATTGTTATTTGTTAGTTTATGTGGCAGATAGTGCCATCTAGATGATGAAATATATACCCTAAGTATTTATTTGAGACAAATTCAAAAAATCGATTTAAATCGATTTTAATCGATGTTTTCCTAAAAATGTTGGCAAAAAATCGATGCCATGAACATCGATTTTTTGCCAGCTCTACTCTGTACCGTAGGTACATAGAGTATTATAAGTTTGTGCAAAAGTATGTAACATCCAGAAGGAAGCATCTCCGGCCCCATAAAGTATATATATTGTTGATCAGCATCAACAGCCGAGTCGATATAGCCATGTCCGTCTGTCCGTCCGTCCGTCCGTCTGTCTGTCCGTATGAACGCACAGATCTCAGAGATGGTAAGAGATAGAGGTTTGACATGTATGGGACATATGCTTCTTATGTCTGCAGGCAGATCAAGTTTATTTTCAATTTTGGCCACGCCCCCTCCAGCCCCCGCAATTCAGAAAAAACGTCATATTTCCCACAGTTTTTGCCTTCTGGGCATATTTAGTTATTAGGATAACTTATCTATCCGCCAAAGAAATGAAGAAGATCGGAAGAGCGGTTTTCGAGTTATGGTCCTCACAAAAGTGTTGATTTTGTTGCCTTGTGTAATCTATAGACTGGAGTTTTTAAAAAACAATCCCCAAAATATCTAGAGGTTTCCGTACAAGCGGTTTTATTTCAAATTAACCCTTTACATGGTGGTGATGCAGATCTGCATCATACCGAATTAATACAATTATTTTCCAGTGTGGATTATAAAATTGTCAAACATGAATTTGATGCAGTTCAGCAACATTCCTTTTTTATATTAAAAGTGTTGCTAACCCTAAATTATGTCGAAAACTCAACAGCTGATCCAAGGGCGTAGCCAGCTTTCGGCGAAGGGGGGGGGCAAAACAATTTTTCCAGCCCTTAAAACTCCAAAAACTTTGTTTTAAATTAAATTTTGTACTTTTTCCGATAACGGCTTGATTCCAGATGACATAAAAACTTATTTCAGCACAATACCCCATTCAAATATGGCTTCTTTTCATAAGCATTCAGATTTCAACACAGTTTAAAAGTATTCCATTCCTCTATATTCTATAATTTAAATTATTATAAGTTTCCTTGGATTCCTGGCAAATTCGTCCAACACACGTTCTTCTATTCTTCTAAAAATTATTGTAGAAAGAATAGATTTTAAAAACTGTCTATTTTCAGCAATAATTAATTCATGGGCACTTTTCATTTGGACGTCAACTGGCTTCTGTGTCAAAAACGAATTGGCTGATTGTGTGGCCTCCATATGGACGTTAGATGCAGCGTGAGACTTGCAGTGTTCATGCACTTTCTTGTAGTTTACAAGCGGTTTTACCACAAACGAAGAAACGACTCCACGTATTTTTACCGGCTTAAACAAAACACAGTATATACAAAAAGCTCCTTGCAATTTGCGTGAATAAGCCATCCAGGGCTTATACAATTCAAGCCAATTGAAGTTGAATTTGCGCTTAAGGTTTTTTAGGCTGGCGTCGGCAGCAAAGTCATAGTTAGGTTGAGGCGCCCAGCAGTTAGAGAGAAGCTCATGCTTTTGGGCGTAAGTCATGACACTAGTTTGACTTATCCACACGCCTATATCATTAGGATGGCATTCATCTTCGTCCGTGTTGGCTGCACGTTCAGGACTCTTTTCGTTTTCATCTGAATCGCTTGGGCTGTGTCTCCGCTCTGAAGCTACATCAAAATTGTATATTGTAGTTATAAACGATTGCATGATTACAGCACATACACATGCAATAGTACTTACAAGAATTAGTTGAAAAAAACTTCCGAATGTCCATTTGATTTTATTTCTTTTTAGTAAAAAGTTTTTACACAAAGAGTGGAATACAGCCTTTGGTTTGGCTACGTTCGTCGAGTTTTGTCATGTATTTTAGGGGTGGGACTTTATACGATACACAATTATCCATCGATTCTATCGATATCATATGAAAAGGCATTTCTAGTATGTATAATGGCCACTATTTGAACAGTTTAAAGTAACCGTAAATTTGTACAATGAATGAATGAAATTATTTAAGGGGGGGGCAACGGCCCCCCCCTGCCCCCCTGGCTACGCCCTTGAGCTGATCACTTTTCCCGCCAATTTTGTGAGTGTGGTAAACTCAATTGGTTGCGCAGTTTCTCATTAATCTACATTTTAATCATTTCTATGAAATCCATTGGTTTGATTTGCAAAAAAAAAAAATTGTGCTAGTTCAGAATAGTTAAAAAAATATATTAAAAGCTACTTTACGAGAAAATATTGATTAGCTAAATTTCAGGAATTTTAGAAAGGTTTTTAGGAATCGTTTTCGTAAGGACGATCTAGGATTCGTGGATCTTTGAAATTAATATCAGTTAACCTTTGTGGCCGTACCACTAAAAATATGAAGTGAAATATTTTTTAGGTCCACCCATTTTAGCTTGGGGTTTAAAGGGTTAAGACTGCTTGCTCTTAAACCTGAAATGTTTCCAAAAAGCTAGGCAACTAGATTAGATAACAGATGTTTAGAGACTTGAAATCGATTGCTCAAAGCCAAATAGATTTATTATTTATTTATTTACAAACTTAGACATAATATACAATATCAAATCTAAGAGGTTTGAGTGGCGCTTAGAGTACTAGTATCTGGACCTTCAATTATCCAAGTAGATTAGCATACGATTTTCCTTCCCAATAATCTTGAAGCCGACATTGTTCGTGCACTATACATAAAAAGTATGCCTAGTTTACTGATTAGTCTGTACCTCACCAGAGCATCGTATCTGTACTATCTGCATTATTGCGTGGCTATTGTTCCCAAAACTAATTTAGGTTTACCTAAAATTCTTTGTGTTATGAAAAGTCCCTTGGTTTAAAACAGCACGATAGGGATGTATTCAGCAATTTGCTACCGTCGATTGCTCGCCTTCTCCGGTGTTATTGTAGATCTTAACCTGGCCTGCCGCTGAACTTTTTGTACGTTTCGCGCTTGTCTTTGCTCCGGAGACTTAGCGGCACACTGCGAAGCGATGTAATTTGCAAATTGCTGCTGTTGATAATTCGCCTGTTTTGTTAACTACTCTATTCTAGGTTTCTTGACGTCTCTCAACATTCATAGCTCTTGATTATTTGAGTAACACAACCAGATTTTAGGAAATCTTAAAAATAACACTTTTTAAATGCTTGGCAATTACTTCTGTAGTAGGCTGGGCATTTAAATGTCATGTTCAATTGTCTTGACTGGATATGAGATGAAAAATATAAGCAGTTTAGTTGTGGCTGTAGAGCTGCACACAACAAATAGTTTGCACAACTATATTTATTTGTTACTTTGTTTGGCTCGTTTTAATTTAATTTTTTAATTAACGTCCATTAGCCTACAATGGAGTCTTGTTATCTTCTTTTAATTTTCCTGTCTTGTCATCGCATTTCGTCGTGTCTGGGATACGGGAATTTGATGCGCCATTTTCAACAGTGAACGAACCGCCTGTTCAACTTGTAGAAAGTCAATTTTTTTTTTTTTTGTTTTGCCATCTCATTTCGTCGTGTCGTGGATACGGGAATTTGGTGCGCCATTTTCAAAAGTGAACGTAAAGCCTGTTCAACTTGTAGAAAGTCTAGTTTTCTTCTTTTAATTTTCCTGTTTTGTCATCGCATTTCGTCGTGTCTGGGATACGGGAATTTGATGCGCTATTTTCAAAAGTGAACATAACACCTGTTCAACTTGTTGAAAAATGTTTGTTTAGCATGATTGAATTTGTGTGATATTTTTCTTTTCAAACGCAACGTCCATTAGTTTACAATGGAGTCCTGTTTTCTTCTTTTTATTTTCGGATCTTGTCATCTCATTTCGTGTCGTGGATATGGGAATTTGATGCGCCATTTTCAACAGTGGGACGTAACGCCTGTTCAGAGTGTCGCAACTAGTAGAACAAATTTCTTCAGCATGATGGAATTTTTGTTAAATATTTTTCAACATATTTTTTTCGAAAGTTCTTTATGAGCAATTATTTTATTCCTGTGTTTTTTAACTCTATACTCAACTTGCAATAGTAATTTTTAGATAAAACAGCTATTGATAACTTTTATTCATAATTCTCATTTACAAAATTTGGCATCTTGAGCTTCTGTTACATTATATTTATACTAAGGCAATGATTTATAATTTCTGCACCATGCTCGAAAATTTTAAACAACCGATCGTTGCTTAAAAAACCACGGTTACAATTATACAAGTAAATACAACCGTCAAATCTATATGCTGGTTTTCGTAAGATTATGCTAAATCGATAATTTAGTAGAGTATTTTTGACAGCCGATTTCGGTTCCTGAACAAATTTTTTTATTGCCGAGCCCAGGCTTGAAAATATCAACCTTTTTTTTTCTTTCGTCTTGTATTTCTCTTGCGTGGCCACGACTTTCATCACAACTTCTTAAAGGGGGATTTTTGGAGCATTTATTCTTTGAAAATGTGAAAATGTTTACTTTTATTTTATATTCGCATACAAAATTACTATAGTTACCTAAAGGTACGACTCTTTTTGACCTTCTCCTTTGAAATACTCCTTGTAATCTGCGTCTTCTATACTTCTATACTTTTCAATATCCCTTTTTCTCAGGAACCTTTCAGCTCCCGCAATGCATCTAAGGATTTTCGAATGGACCACTCAAATCTTTTACAGCTGAGACCATAAATTAGTAGGCCGTATCTCTATACCAGAGCCAGAATAGCCTTGGAGTTTAGAAGAAATCCCATGCTCCGAGCTTTGTCAGTTACTGCCTGAGCTGTTGCCTTGACATTTTGTCCAAACGTCAGTCCAGTGTCGCCCCAAGGTATTTGTGGGCTGCTACACGCTCCATAACCTGAGAGGTGGCAAGACGGGTGGAATAAATCACATTTGTACGTATTTATGGCAAATGTTTCGTCTTACGGCCCAGTTGCTAATCCTATTCAGGTACCCCTGAAGGTTCTCTGTGGCCGTTTTGTCAGAAAATGTTGCGATATGAAACTGAATTTTCGAGCGGAATGCTACTGGCTCTGGGCATATCGTGAGTGAATAGGGAGCATAGCGAATGGTTCTTGTTTGGGAAGTTGCTCCGTGCTACCTCAAAAGTTCTGTTCGTCAGAAAGCTCTTGATCTTAGAGAGCAGACCTTCGTGCCACACTCTATCGATGACCTGCTGTGTGTCAAGATAAGCTACTACTACAGCTACTACTACGGGTATGACATTTCAAACATGTCGTGCATCGAGCATTCTTCGAAGAATACTATTCTCGAAGATCTTTCCAAGGGTGGATAGAAGATAATCGGCCGGTAGGAGGGTGGTTTTCCACCCTTGTGGAAGAGAACTATTCTGGATTACTTCCAGGGTGATGGGGAAATGGCTTAGTCTCGGAGCAACGTTTAAGATAAGCACCAAGAACAAAATAGTTTTGTCTGCCAGGAGCTTTGTTGTCCTGTTGTCAATGCCTCGGGAATTACGTATCAGCATTGCTTTTTCACCTCAGGGAAGGTGATTGGTGGAACTGGGAGGGCCATTTGGATGAGGCTATGGAGGGCATCTGAGACAAGTTGATTCCAACGGGGCATGAAGGTTTCGTACGGCTGGTACCGCTCTTCTAAGTTCAAGATAAAAGCTTCCACTCGGTCTTGAGGTGATTTAGCCCAGGATCCATCGGGGCGTTGAACTGGAAACTTTGGCACCACTTGCCGCTTGAAGCGTTTAGTGAGCTTCCAAAGCGCAATAGTAGAGCTCTCATCAGCAGTAGCTTTCTCCAGCAGGCGCTCTACCACCTTTCCCCTGATTAGGTAAAGTATTTTGTCGAAAGAACTTTATTTTCGTTCTAAGTCTAGGACTTTAAGGCTTCATGATGGCAAACTTTACTAAGTTACTTGGAAAACATAGTCTAATTTCCAAAAACCAAGTCCACGATTTCTTTAAGCTTTACCGTTTTTTAGATTTTTTTAGATTTTATTTGGTAACTGAACTTTCCTTCCAATTCGTTTTTCGATTCTTCCATTTGGTTACCGAGCTTTATTTTTGCCTCCTTTTACACAAAAATAAAGCTCGGTAACCCCATCAAACGAGACCACACACCAAACCATCACATAAGCCGGATGGTGATCTCTCTGAACTAACTGTCTTTGCTGATATTTATTTCGCCAGACATCATTTTATGCTTGCGCAGTGGATTTCGACGAATTCGATATTTCTCGCTCGGACGGCAGATTTCGCGCGTTCTGTTATTCCATCAGTATCCTCAAATAACTTTACGATACGATACACATAGTTCCGTGTGATTTTCTGTGGGCGCAACATCTGCAAAATTTCACCCTTTTCGTAGTTGTAGCATTTAAGCAAGCCAAATACGACCACACGATTTTGAGCGAGACCCATTCCATGATTGGAAACCACTGAGTAACTGAGTAGTGAAGAGAAGAAGGTTTGGTATTAAAGAATTGATAAAAACTCTTAGGATCGTTACAGAAGCTACTTTGAGCACGAGAAAGGTGGCTTTTATAGCAAATACGATATTGGGCTTGGAATTTGGCCCAGCAGTCGTGTATTTGGCAAAGTGCGTTGCTTTTGTAAGCTTTTAAAAGGCAAGATTTCGCATTCTTTTAATGTCTAAGGCTCGCACAGCTCCATGGTACATTCTTCTTAACACTTTTTACCACCTTCTGAGGGATTCAAATATCAAATAACTCGTAAAGCTAAGAGAATATCAAATTGGTTGCAGTTTCAACGCTATAAATGATAACTTATTACTTAAAATGGCGGTGGATGAAACTAGCAATTCGAAGTCAGATGCCAGCAACTCTATAGAAATCGTACTTATAAATCGATTAACTATAGGAAAACTTGCAAAATGATTCGCATATGCTGGCAGCTTGGAATCGAGATTCCACTACTTCCACTTACCATGCCTCAAGTTGGTGAGATGGTGCTTATCTAATTCAACAAATAAATAGTCCTTAGAATGTTGTGTAATAATTATTATTTTTTTTTTTCATTCTTTGTATTACTTAATCTGTAGACAGCTCAAACTGACAAAGTTGGCCAGACGCTACTCTTAAATCATAAATCATAATAGATTCAATTTATTATCTATTATCGTCCGGCTTCGAGTGAATTCAAGTGCCACACACTTTGTTTTTAGCTATCAGTTAATTGATTTACGATTTTCATTTCACTTTTCCGTTGTGGTCAAAATTGTATAACAAAAAATTAAACATAAACTAAAAGTTGGCACCAAAAAAGAACATAATACGCCAATTGGGTAAAACTAGGCTTGCTTTAACGGGGCGGGAGTTGCAATTGGACTAAACTTAAATATTCGCCAGAAATAATACTCAAGGAAAAACATACTGACTGCTGCGTCATCGAAGAAAGGAAACCAAAAACGTTACAAATTCAATTTGTTGAGGGGAACAACACAACTGTCTGTCTATTTGCTGTGGAGGAGTTCATGATCTAGTGCAGATTGCCAATGATAGCGCGCGTAAAGTCCATGGTGGTTGACTGACCGCCCAGATCCTTGGTGCGCACCTTACCATCGAGGAGCACCTTATTGATGGCATTCTGTATGGTTTCGCTGTAAGTTGGCAAGTTGATGTGACGCAGCAGTTTGGTGCCGCACAATAGCATGGCAGTTGGATTGGCCAAATTTTTACCCACGGCTCCGGCGAAAGTATGACGTGCACCCTGTACAAGTAGAAAGATTTGAAATCAAATGCAAAACTTTGGGGACAACTTCCACCTACCGGCTCGAAAACCACCGTCTCCGACGAGTATGAAGCTCCGGCCACAACGCCAGCACCACCCACCAATCCAGACGCCAGGTTGTCCACAATGGCACCGTACAGGTTCGGTGTGACCATCACATCAAACTGATTGGGATTGGACACCATCTGCATGGTCGTGTTGTCCACAATCATTTTCTCGAACTGAATGCGTGGATACAGCTTGGAGATATCCTCGCAGCACTTAAGGAACAGACCATCGCCCAGCTTCATGATGTTGGCCTTGTGCACAGCGGTCACCTTCTTGCGGTTATTCTTGGTGGCATAATCAAAGGCGAACTTGGCAATGCGCATCGATTTCTTGGCCGTTACAATCTTCAGGCACTCCACAATGCCGGGCACCGACTCGTGCTCCAAGGCAGAGTACTCGCCCTCGGTCTGTTCACGAATGATGACACAATCGATGTTGGTGTGACGAGTCTTAACGCCCGGTAGACTGCGCACATGCACCACATTGGCATACAAGTCCAGATCAGTGCGCAGCTTCATGTTCAGCGTTTGCAGATCACCCACATTGCTGTAGTCGGGTGTAGCCAGAATGCCCTGCAACATAAAGGTTAGCTTCAATTGCTTCCCACCACCTCCAAACACTCACCTTGATGCAGACTTTGTTCTTCTGTATGGAGGCCACCACATCTTCCAGTTTGGCACTTAACACTGGATTAATTTCAGATAAGAAATAGGCCTCAAAATCCACGGGCACATTAGCTGCCTTCATTTCAAATAATATGCTTTAGCCCAAGACTTCCAAGAACAAATCCCACTTACCTTGAACACTTCCTGCAGCGAATAGACCAGCTCAGGTCCTACACCATCACCGGGTATCAGTGTGCAGGTGGTACGATTAGCCCCTAAACTGGAATCCTGCAAAGCGAAATGACACAAAAATAACACTCAATAACCACACGCCTCTCCAATGACGGAAAACCCACCTGTCTGAGGGCCGTTGAGGTATGCAGACCACGCGTTGCCGCCGCCTGTTTTAAGGAAGAGAATGCATTATTAGTTAATTTCTTGCTAGGATTATAACCTCAAAAAGCATCTCTCAAAGTATTTGCACAGCCCGCTACTGCTGCGGCTGCTGCCATCAAATGTTTATGTAAGCGCTGCGCAACTCAGTAGTTTACCTGCAAAAATGTGCGTCCCAGTGTTTTGGCCAGCATCGACATGTTGCTTGATTAATTTTACTTCAGACAGTTGCGGGGAGATGAGAGCGAATTTCAAATAAAACCAGAAGGTATTAAACCTGAAATTTCGTTAATTTTTGCCACCGAAGATTTCAATAGAACCAATCGACCACGCAAAACAGCTGACTCCTGGCATTGGCGACCAGAATCAGAGTTGCCACGTTCTTTTGAGTCCATATGACGACGACAGTGTTGGAAAGGCGATAGCAATTATCATGGATTTATTATTAAAAAATTTTATTTTTGGGAGCAAAGGCACATTTCTAATTTAAAAAATTTATTTAAATAAAATGTGTGAACTATTTTTCCAAGGGAAGATGTAAATTTTGAATGACAGCAAAAAATGTACTAAAAAATGCCAAGTCAGAAAAATTTTACTAAAAAATACCAAATGCCTAACGGGGCCGAGCGCGTCTTTTTGAAATTCACTTTGAAGTTCTTGTATGAGATAAATTCTCATTGATTTCGTAGAATATATTACAATTTTTTTAAAACACCACAACTACAAGAAATGAAATTGAGTTGCTTTAGTTAAGATGTTAAAATTTAAACTGAAGTGAAATGAAAACCACTACTCACAAATTACGCACACCATTTTTAGATTGTTTCGCAGCACTTATTCTTCGAAATGACCGCACGCTGTAGAACAGGTCGAGTATTCGTCATACTTGATTTCTGCCTCACACCCCCAAACTCTGAAGCTATGGCCCAAAAACCGACTTATACTTTTTTTTACTGATTTAAAATTAAATTAGTCACGGATAGAACGTCGGAAACTGTACAACCTTTTGTCATTTCCGATAGCGGCGAGAGGAACCTAAAATATTACAATCAACGGCTTAATAGATTCAACTCGAGGGCTGAGAAATACGGGTTATAAATCTGGCATTTTAAATTATTTTTTTTTAAATTTTTACTTTGGCCTTCACTGGCTTTACAATTAAACATTAAACAACAAAAACTACAACAGACACTGAATAAATTTAACAGTAACTTCTTTATTCTTTAACGGATTTTAGTGAAATTCATTGCTTTAGAATTGTAATGGATGTTCCTATGAAGACCAACAACAAAATAAATCTTAGAGGTTTTTATTCATGTTGAAAATCGCACTTGAAATCTAACTATTTTTTAAAAAATTATCAATTTAAATCCAAGTTGTCGTTTAACTCCTTGGAAACGTCCAAGATAATAAACAGGTTAAAATGTGACAAGTGAATAATTAATAGAGCATTTAATTCAAACTCCAAGTGTATTTGACCATTTTAGCATCCACAAGCGAAATTTAAAGAAATACAAATTTTTATATGGACACTTTTCTTCGCAATCAAAAATATAGATTTTCTGGAACTAATTCTTGGATTTGTTTTTTGAAATCAAGAGAATGTTTTTATAAATGAAAAGACTGTCAAATGACCGGGATACAAAATGATGTAAATAAGTGTAATTAGACTTCTTTCTGATTTTAATTTCGAGCAGATAAGTCGAACTCGAATGTGGTAAATGTTGATTGATTATATAGGAATAAAAAGATTGATACTGAGTTCATTGTACTTAAACTAGGTATAAATTAAAGTCAATCCCGACTACCTTGTTCTGTTATTGGAATAGGAGACATTTAACACATTCCTATTCCTATATGGTTCGATACGGGGGTCTATGAAATAGAACCGTCAGCCGTCAGTCAGAACTTCAGCTTTAAAGAGAAGAGTCAACGGACGAAGCCCCTGACACTTTTTGCAGTTGTTGGGGGAAACGTTACTTTAATCGAAGACAACTGCATACATAGAGCCTAAGGGATTGAAGATTCTTCCTACATACATTTGTCCCCCACTCTCAATCAGAATATAAAATACAAATACCAAACAAAATTTGACGTTTTTGTTCACCTCTCTTGAATAGGTGGTGTATATTTAAAGATAATGCGGCAATTTATCCAAATGACATCATAATACACCACAAGCGCCACTAAGTTGTTGCTGAAACATCCTCCCAAACTGCGGTTCCATTACTGTTATGGGTCTTCTCTATTTAGAATTTGTATAATTGTAGCTAAAACAAAATTTTACAAATATATACGTTGTTTTTTTTTCCAGCTTGGGATTTTCTCTCGTAAGTTACTACATATTGCTGTCTGAATTAAAAAACACAATCATTTGCAGTCCGCGAAGGAGACACGTGTATGGGGGGAAGGGGAGGGAAAATAGTCTACAAATACAACAGGCCACTGGCAGCGGCATGCGCCATCAGTGTGTTGGCCGCTTGCTGCGTCTCCAGCATGAGGCGTGCCTCCTTCATCCATTCGCCAGCAATTTGCCGTGGCGCACCCTCCAAAAGGTTCAAGTACTTGAGGGCTTGCAGAAAGTCGCTGCGGTCCACATGGTATCTAAAAACAAACAAGAGTTAAGACAGTTTCACTGGTTATAGCCAAGGATTAACCCACCTGGCCCGGTTAAGTATATCATAGGTATCCAATTTGGTATAGTCGAAGGGTTTGTTGTCGAGTTCGTCCTTGGATATGGGATTATCGGGTCGCAGTATAAACAACGATTGCAGATAGGATAGGAAATAGATGGGCAAACTGGCACCATCCTCGGGCACCAGCGCCAAACGACGAGCAATGCGTTCAACATTTAGAAAACGTTCACGTAAAGCGTCCTCGGGGTAAACTCCACGCTCCCTAGCCTCCTGAGGCATGCTCTGTAAGACGGCAGTCACCAAATCGTCACCCTCTGAAATGAGAAAATGAAAATGAGTTGAGCTGCCAAATCCATAGAGTAGTCTCAACTTACTTGCCACCTTGGCAATGGCATTGATCTCGTTTTTCAGTGGACGCAGCTTCTCCTTGTAGTGCACTCCTGGTGTGGCAGTGCGTACTGAGGCCCACAAAGCCTGGCAGGCGGCCCACAAGGCCTGTGCCTGATTGGCAGTGCGCTCTGCATCGGCGCGTTCTGTGAAGAAATGGAATTATGGAAGAAGATTAATGAAAAGCAGTTTAAGGCAACTAAAAAACAGGATCCAAAATGTGGGAAATACCTTGAAACTCATCCTCTATCTCTACACAAGCAGCATGATTGGGTATGTAAATGATTTGGTATTTTAAGGCTGGTTAAGTTTAAGCAAATCAAAAAATTCAAAGGGCTGCCATTTTGATTTCACTCGTCCCGTTCATTCTTGCCACCCTTCATTCGAAAATGAGACTAACTTGAACACATCTAGGACTATCCAGAGGCTTGGATAAAACATGGTAGTAGTCCATAGTCATAGTCTCAGCAAGATCAGAGAGCCAATTGGCATGGTACACACAACAGTGAACAGGCGGGCGGAATGATGAGTTCAAATTGTGGTTGGAGGCGAAAGCGAAAAGTTCCCTTACTACTTTTGCGTCAAGTTTTGAAACCTTCCGTGATGGCATAAGCTCATACCACATATACATCCCTACCTCACAGCAGAGCAAATGTTACCAACATCTATACGAATGGTTCTAAGCTCGACGAAAAAGTACCAGGGGGCGTTATCTCCTCTATCTCAACCTCAATCTGAACTTATCGTCGGTTCGCCTTACCGATCACTGTAGTATTGTGTTGAGATAGCCACTTGCCTTGATATAAGGTCTAGTGGTAGAAGGTAAAGACTGGTACTTAGCGCTTCCTTTGGTGTTGTTCGAAGCACACCGCTTATACAGTTTGGCGCACTTCCCTGTACTTTATGGAGATGGTTTAGCACTGCTGGTATCTCGAGTAAAATGGGGCGTATATCGGCTGTGTCAAGCCAGTCTACTATGGAAGGGGGAAAACTGGAGAATATATTGAAAATTATGAAAACCATTTTCAATCTTATCGTATGGTTCATTCACAATTACGCTTGAACTATAAAAGGCAGCCCTTGTAATACGGTACCAATGAAAGAAAACTACATAATTACACATCAACTGCATCAGACTTACCCGCCAAAGCCGCATCCATGCCCCTCAACTTGCCCAGCATGGCGGCCAACTGCAGCTTATAGTTGGCCTTCTCAGCGGCTAGCTTATCCTCCAGCTCACGCTTGAAATTACGCGTCAGATCTGTTTCACGCTGTGCCACAATATCTTTGATATGATCGGCATGCGCCTCCGCCTGCTTTTTAAGCTGCATGCGCAGCTGCTTATCCGACTCCGCATGAATTTGGAAAATCTTCTTTTGATTCTCCACCGCCAGTTTGCGACGTTCCGCCTCCAAATGATATTCCAATTGGGCACGCAAGGCCTCGGAGTCGTTGTCACCGCGCACCGAATCAATGGCACGTTTCAGACGCAGCTCACCATCGGTTTGCAGGCGCTGCAGTTCCTTCTGATAGGCCAAAACATGCGTGTAGGCGTGCAGTATGAATAAATCCAGATCCTCCTTGGACAGATTGATCTTTTTCTCGGACAAATTGAGGCCCGGGAAAATGGATTCGATTTCATCGATGAAATAATTTCGTGCCTGTTCCACATTACGCCAGTATTTGTCCGAAACGCTGGCCGTATCCTTGTGCCGATAGAGCTCGTCTTTGATTTTGCTAATGTGATCCACCAGTTTCTTGATCTTGTTGCGTACTCCCTCCACCTTCTGTTGGTTGTGTGCTGTGGCCACTCTACTCAGGGCAATTTCACACTCCACTGAAATGATTAAGGAAGGCATAAGACTTGGTACCACTTGGCGAGTATTCTGGCCTTACCAATCTTCTCTTGGGCCTCACGAGCGGCACGCTCGGCGGTCGCCACAGCAGTGTCGCGGGCACTGGCGCGATTTCTCAATGTGGTCCACAGCAAGTTCTCACCATTCTCCACAGCTTTGTCAACCACACGACGCACATCCTCATTGAAACTGAAATTGTCAGAGATTAAGGAACAACAGAAATGAAGCGAATTTAAGGCTCACGCACCTCTTTAAGATAGCAATGGCTGCATTATATTCCTTGAGAGCCAGTTCAGCTGCCAGTTCAATAGCCTTCTCCAGCTCTACAACTTCATGAGGCAATGGTTTAGCTTGGGGTGCTGCCGGTGCAGGCACAGGAGCTGGCGTGGGTTTACTCGATTTCGCTTCACTCTTGGCCGCAGGCGCTGGGGTGGGTTTTTTGGTTTCAGAAGATTCGGTCTTGAGGGGCTGTACTTGTGCTTGGGGTTTCTTGGCCTTTTCATCGCCGCCGCCGCCGCCGCCGCTGCTGCTGCTGCCAAACAAACCCGTCACCTTCGACGTAACAGAGTCCACGGTGGAAGTGACGCTATCGAAACCAGACTTAACTTTGTCAATCTGAGCGTTGACATTCTTGGTTATGCCCTGGAATGGTGGCTGCTCCTTGAGTGCCACTTTGATGACGGTTTCAGCGCCGGGCACCTTTCTCTCAACCAGTTTGCGGAAATCCTCGTCGTATCTGGAGCAAATAAAGTTGGCAGTGAATATGGTATAACCCTCAGTTAGCCACTACTCACTTGGCATAGGTGATAACGCCGCCGACTGCAGCAAGTGGTGTCACAAAGAGCATCACTTTGCCAAAGCCAGCTTCGCGCATATGTGGCGGTGGCGGCAGGCTACCAAAGCCCTGTCCTTGACCATGGCTGCCACCGGATTCTCTACTGCCGCTGTTGTTGCTGTATTGCCTGCCGTTCGTGGTTTGTTGCAGCGTGCGCTAAAAAAAAATAAGGGCACATCAAACCGCGTGACGACAGCCCTCCTCACGCCCACGCACACACCCTTAGCCTCCCATTTCATCAATCAATTTGCTGGAATTCTGGATATTTTCGCATATTTCCTGCATTTGGTAGATGACATAACAAGCGCCTCCGCTTGTGTATTTTCGCAATTGGGTTTCATTTGTGGGAGTGCGGGGGGGATGGCGAACGTGACGATTGATTTTCACTCAACTCACCTGCAACGCGCATTTGCACTGCTCTCTTACCGCTAGCCGATACATGATTTAGTTACAGAATTTTGTTAATTTTGCTCGCTAGTGTCCTGCTGCAGACGCTCCGTGTTATAACCGGCGGCGTGAATAGTTTTCCTGGCCAATTCTCGCGCAACGTTCAATACTGGCTGGCTGGCCGTCCCCGTAGATCTCTACGTTTACAGCTGAATGGCAGGTGACTGCTGCTGCTGCTTCTTCCATCTAAGCGCACTATCTTTATATTAAATTGTATAAAGTCAGTTGTTTGAGTGGCTTCTTGGTGTATATTATATAAGTTTACTTAAATTTACTTGAATTTGTATATGTCATTTATGTATTTTCAGTTGTATTATAACAACAAGCACACAACTGTTGAAGTGTGTTTTCAAAATTAGGGTTACCACCCCATGGCAATCACAAGCTCGAAGAAAGTTTTGGTTTGATATTTAAACAGACAGAGGATTTAGCATATTTTTGAAGCCGATTTTAGCGCTAGAAGAATCCCAGCAAACATTTTATCAACCTTTTGATCACATTCGAGTCTTTTTCGAGTCCTCGGGCTGATTAAAATAGTCATAAATGCGCTCTTTTTCTGATCAGATACTATACTTTTGTCGGGAAAAAATGGTACCCTAGCCGCGATTCATCTTGAGGTGCCGATTTTAACCCGTTCTTCTGAACAGTTCTGAATCATTTTGGAGTAATTTTTGAGTCTTTTTCAGGAGTATTTCAATAAATCACACTTTGTGCATAAGTACGACTCTTTTTCGAGTCTTCTTTTAATCGCTCATGATACTTATCCCCTTTAAATCATCAAAAGAGCTCGACAAAGATTCATCAAGCTGATTTTTGTTAAAATGATCTTCCAAATGTTGGGTGGGATAGGGCATGTGAGTATTTAACATATTTTTTCACTGCATCTTGTCATTGCTGGTGTTTCAATTTGTTATATAATAATTTAAATCATTTTGGAATTAAAAGCAAGACCTTGTTAAATTTAGAATTTCAGACACTCCAAAAGCTCAATAGTAGTTTATGATTAATTTATAGACTATTCACACAAAATCATGGATCATTAAATTTTGACAAAAAAAAAATTTCAAAACGTTTGCATGGCAAATAGTTATTAATCATTTTAACTCAGGATGTCGGATGTTAGATGTGCTCAGTGTGGATAGCCTATTAGTTTACGGCGTTACAATTGTATTTAAAACGTCATTGAAAAATGTAAAATTCTAGGAAAGTTGGTAAGGCGATTACACTTTTTATACTCTGTACCGTAGGTACACAGAGTATTATAAGTTTGTGCAAGAGTATGTAACATCGAGAAGGAATCATCTCCGACCCTATAAAGTATATATATTCTTGATCAGCATCATCAGCCGAGTCATGTCAGTCTGTCTGTCCGTATGAACGCACAGATCTCAGAGATGGTAAGAGATAGAGGTTTGACATGTATAGGACATATGCTTCTTACTTCTGCAGGCAGATCAAGTTTATTTTCAATTTTGGCCACGCCCCCTCCCGCCCCCGCAATTTAGAAAAAACGTCATATCTCCCACACTTTTGAAAATAGATGGCTTGTTCCTTCTGGACATATTTAGTTAGCAGAATAACTTATCGATCCGCCAAAGGAATGGAGAAGATCGGATGAACGGTTTTCGAGTTATGAGCAAAAGACTGTTCGCTGCTACTGCAGCATCAAAATTTATGCTGAGCGTATATTTATACTCTGTACCGTAGGTACATAGAGTATTATAAGTTTGCGCAAAAGTATGTAACATCCAGAAGGAAGCATCTCCGACCCCATAAAGTATATATATTCTTGATCAGCATCAACAGCCGAGTCGATATAGCCATGTCCGTCTGTCCGTCTGTCTGTCCGTATGAACGCACAGATCTCAGAGATGGTAAGAGATAGAGGTTTGACGTGTATGGGACATATGCTTCTTATGTCTGCAGGCAGATCAAGTTTATTTTCAATTTTGGCCACGCCCCCTCCCGCCCCCGCAATTTAGAAAAAACGTCATATCTCCCACAGTTTTGAAGATAGATGGCTTGTTCCTTCTGGACATATTTAGTTATTAGAATAACTTATCGATCCGCCAAAGGAATGAAGAAGATCGGATGAACGGTTTTCGAGTTATGATCAAAAGACAAAATTTCTTGGTACAGAGTATGTTATAGTCGGGCTTGACCGACTTTCTTTCTTGTTTTCTTGGTACAGAGTATGTTATAGTCGGGCTTGACCGACTTTCTTTCTTGTTTCTTTTGTTTGTCTGAAAACTCGGTTTAATAACACAAGTTAACAAAAAAAGTTCAACTAAGTTTACTTAGAAACAAATGTGGTTTCAATAGGTTAATTAAAATGGCTTCAGGACCCAAAAATGTGAACAAAAGTCGTTCAACACACTCTCATGCTAATTTTCTTATAATCCTGACATGCTGGGGCAAAACGGACAATTTATTTGAATTCAGCAACCGAAAATTCACTAGGAACGTTTGCTATCTTCTCTGGGAAAAAAAATAATATTTTTCATCCAAAGAACAAGAAGCGACGTTTTCAGTTTGGGAAAATTCCAGGAATCTTTTGTAAGGGATAAGCTATTTTCTTCCCATTTATTTGAAGTTGAAAAATCCCTCCCGAAGGGAAGCGGGGATTAGCCAAGCTAATCATTTCTTTTCTGTGAATTAAATTCGGGCTTTGAGCTCTTTGGATCATTTAAATTAGGACTTAGGTATTTAACATGGATAAGTCCACCCCTAAGGTCAGAAAATGGTGGGCTAAGGTTGAAAATGATAATAAGTAGGTGAACTCAAATTCAGCAAAATCCACCACCAACGTCGGAAGATAAGATGTTCAAGTTCGGGGTGGTAGTTTTTAACATTTTTTTTAGCACTCTAAAGGTTGCTATGAGCTGGTATGATGAGCAAGACTGGAAAATTATTGATAGGTATTGTTATCATTTTTGATCCATATAAAATGGTTCTAAGCTTACAGTTATATTTTTATAAATGTTTACGAAGTGTTGGCAGCCCTTAACCTAATAAACACAGCTGCTTCGTTGTGAATGGCCAACATGTGTTATTGTGCCACAGCTGATTTAACAGTGTTACGCGATTGAAAAAAATTTAGCACATTTGTTGATTTCATTTATAAAAGGTGTAAAATGTTGCGCACACTTGTTACAGGCGGTAAGCAGAAACACACATTGCCATTAAAAACTACAAATATTCTTTTATGTTAGCCTTACGCAGTGCCTGTCGCTTATCGCCGGCTGTTGCCAATGCCACACAGCGTGCCTGTTTTTCCCACTGGGTGACGGCTGTGCAGAGGCCTCAACTTTTGCCCGCCTGCTGTCTTACACCCGCAACGTCGCAGCTCCTACGTCCCTTACCGCCCGCCTCTGCGGGCGCCACTCCCGCACGCAGCGTTACCAAGTTCTCCCTCATCAAGGGCAAACGCAAGACGGTCAAGGCGGTGCTGAAACGTTTTAAGCGTCTGGACTGGGGTGCCTGGATACGCACGCACTCGGGTCGCCAAAAGAAGCTATTCAAAAAGTCAGGAGCCCTGCGTAGGCGACTGCGTCAGCATGTCTTCACCAACGCCACGCAAAGCTGGCTGCTGGACAAAATGGTCACCAATTACTGGCGGCGACCCAAACACTATGTCGATGATCCCTATGCACCGTATCACAAACGCGACGAATACTTTGCCACCAAATCGAAAGCATTTAAAGTTTAACTTTGTTGATTAAATGCAATAATTTTTGGATAATATAACAAGCAGCTTTAACAATTGATTGATAGAACTTAGGCAGCCACCACATGGTTGGTCAATGTGCCCAGACCCACAATCTCCGACTTGATGACATCGCCGGGCTTGAGAAACTCTGGAGGACTGCGGTGCATGCCCACGCCCTTGGGTGTTCCCGTTAGTATAATGTCGCCCGGCAATAGGGTAATGGTCTGCGACAATCGATTAATGACATCATCAATCTTGTAGATCATGTTGCCCGTATTGCCGTTCTGCTTCTCCACGCCATTGATCCAGGTCTTTAGAGGCAAGTCGTACACATCCTTGATCAGGCTCTTGTGCACCACAGACGGTCCCAGTGGCAAGAATGTATCCATTGACTTGCCAATCAAGAACTGTCCACCGTTGCGTTCCTTTTGCCAATCGCGTGCCGAGATATCCTGAGCCACGCTATAGCCAAAAACATAGTCCATTGCCTGCTCCTTGGGCACTTGGCGAGCGACCTTACCAATGACACAGACCAGCTCTACTTCCCAATCGATTTTCTGTGGAGAAAGAGAGGAGTTTCTAGCTTTGGCTCCACCATGAAAACACCTCTTACTTACCGCACTCGCTGCATGAGCAATCACATTATCTAGCGGTCCAACCAGCGCATTGTTAAACTTGCTGAAAAACATGGGCTCCTTGGGGGCCGGTTTGTTCTGCTCATCGCAATGATCCTGATAGTTCAGACCTGGAAACTAAATGTGTCAATTTGCCCAAGGCTGTGAGAATTTAACACCTACCTATGCAAATGATTTTGCCGGGATCCGTTAGCGGTGGCAGCAGCGTGACCTCATTATTCAGCTCTAGCCTGGGTTGCTTCTGCACCTTCTGCGACAGCTCCTCAATGTTGGGATTTTGAGCAATCAAAGACTTAAGATCGTTGGGCACGCCTTCCAAGCCCGTCAACTCGATCAATGTCTTTTGATCTTCGGCCAGTACACCAAGTCGCTTGGCGAGGTCACCTTTACGCAAATATTGCACGAATCGCATTCTGGCAGCAGCTAACATTGATTGATGACTGTTTCTCGCCGAACTCCAGCGAACAAGATCACACGTAGGTAGTGCTACCAATTTAGCTATTTCCCCGCTGGATCTAGCGGGCTGCAATTGGCAAATGCGGGAAAAAGGAAAATATCAGTTATCGGGAATTTTAACTAATTTCCAAGCAAAATTGGCGTAATTTTATTTTCTTAAAAGCATCTGGTAACTTCATGTATTTTTTCGCTTTAAGATGCCACACTTAAATACTTGGAAGTACTTTATCCATTTGAATTGCAGAAAAAAATCGATAAGCCAAAAAAGCATTAAATTTGATCGTTTTTAACCATGAAATCAATTAAATCCAGTTTTATGCCATCACTAACGAGGTATTTCGCAATTTAAGAATCGATCGCGTGCACCATAATAAATGTTAAAGTTTAAGAAGGATAGGGACCAATCAGACCTACATAAGTTCGGCTGCAGAAGACGATTATTTTTATGAACTTAAGAAGCTTTCAAAAATACTGAATTAAATCAATAAAAAATATCGTTTTACTACCCTAGCGTTTTTTTTTTAGATGCCAACCAAATTCTCTGGCTATTTCTAGCTTTTTTCAAAGGCCAGTTTAGCTATTTTATAACCTGGAGAGTTGGCAGCACTGCACGTAAGAGCTGGATATTGGCGTTTTACAACACTGAACGGCGAATTGATTTCGCGGATCAGCTGTTCCGTACAAAATGTGCAGTAAGCCCAGAGTAAGTGAGAAATTGAAGGTCATACTAAAAGATTTAAAAAAATCAACTTTAGGCATCAGTTTCTCGTGAAGGCTAATATTGGTTAAAAACTTTGACATTTACGAAATAGGTCGCTTGAATATACGCTTGAAGAATGTTGGTAAATATTAAAAACATATTTCCAAAATGGTGACTCCTTGACTCAAACTGTGCGAAATTTGATAGAAAACATTCAACCAAAAACAAAATGATCTAAAATCTCAATTTGTGAAGCGAGATCGTGAAACCAACCCGTGTACGTACTCATCCAGTGTGCTCGACCGAAAACATTGCTGCGGTTGCTAAAAATGTGCGTGAACAACCATCGACGTCAATTCGCCATCGATTTCAACAATTGGACATTTCGCCCACTTCTTTGATGTGAATTTTGAAAAAAGACCTTGCCATGAAGCCATATAGAGTTCAATTGGTGCAGCAGCTATAGCCAATTGACCATCCGAATCGCGTACAATTCGCAAATTGGACGGAAGATCGTTTGGCCGAAGATGATGAATTTGACATTATCTTTTCGGTTGAAGCACATTTCCACCTCGATGTAACAAAATTGTCGCATCTGTGGCACAAAAAAATGTGCGGAAAGGTGCGGATTTTGGTCTCGAGGCATCATTGGTCCATTTATCTTTGAAAATGAAGAAAGAGCCACCGTGACCGTGAATGGTGAGAGCTACCGCGCAATGCTATAGATTGGTTCTTCGAGGAAATTGAAGCGGAAGACTTGGACGATATTTGGTTTCAACAAGACGGCGCTACATGCCACAATCGATCTTCTACGCCCTATCTTCGAAAATCGAACAATTAGCAAATATGGAGTTGTGAATTGGCCGCCAAGAAGCTGTGATCTGACACCGCTGGACTATTATCTTTGGGGAGCTGTCAAGGACAAATGTTATGCAAACAATCCTAAAACAATGGATAAGTTGAATAGCCAGATTCGAGTTGCGATTGCTGACATATGTGCCGAAACAATTATAAATGTTCTTAAAAATTGGATGGATCGAATGGATTACTGCCAAGTCAGCCGTGGTGGTCATTTGACCGAAATTGTTTTTCATAAATAATTAATGTTTAAAGGGCGAAAACATCTCGAAAGCACCTCTGTCAGCCACAGAAGACGTGTTCTACACCCCCGGGGCAGCCAATCACACTGATCGGGGCCAAGTCAAGGCCCCAGGCGAGGATGACCTTGACAATAGGCTCATCAAAGCCCTCCCAGCAAAGGCGGTTCTCTTCCTGGTCTTAGTTTCAACTCAGCATTGCGATTGAGTCACTTTCCAAAGGTGTGGAAAAAAGGCTCAAATCCTTATGGCTCACAAGCTGGGTTAAGCCCATCGGAAGTCGATTCGTAACTCCCAATCAGCATTCTATTCACAATAGCAACAATTTCCAGCCCGAATTATGGCAAATCGAAGGGTTGGATGGCAGGATACATCCTCTGACTGAGAAAGCCACATGGGACCCCCGGAACAGCTGAATAGGTTGACTAACTTTATTCTTGACGGCTAAGGAATATATGGTTGGAGTCTAGCTAGACATTAAGCAGGCTTTTGATAGTGTGGCACGACGGACTGCTCTGTAAGGTAAAACACATTCTAACGCCACATTACACTCCTGTGAGAAGCTTTTTCATGGACAGGACCTTGGCACTAGTCTTGGAAGGAGCTGACTTACTATTATGGTGAAAGACCCATGCATCTGGCACTGACGTCGAGCAGCATTACATGTACCGCTTCGGTTAAATTCTAGTATGCGAATTCTGTTTAAAGCCTGTCACCAATGTGATAAGTGGTTCGCTTGTAGTCTTGGCATGAGGTGAGCACCTATAAGCTGTCAATGTCCAAGGCAATTCTCTTCCAAGCAGTATCAACACAGCTGGCTCAGTTTTAGCGGAAGTCAGAATTTAACATTTATTCGTCCGAGCTATTAGATGTTTAATTTGTGTCAATTTGATATTCGCTCTTGCAACTTGCAAGAGCTTTAACGCTTTAACTCCATCCCAGACGATTTCCAATAACTTAAGTGAATTTGTTTTCTTTACAAATATGATGAATAGCTTCAATCGCTACCGGCGGACACCTTGCCGTTCTCATTGCTGCCAAACTTCTCGACCAGTTCGAATCTCCAGCGCATATAGGCCACGCGCATGCGATCCCACATATTGTCGACCGAGTCCATGGCTGGACGTACATCCAGCAATGCGAAACGGTAATCCTTGTCCACAATGCCACCATCGTAGTAATCAATGACATAGCGCACATCCTTGCCGCATCGGTCCACAATCCAGTCGTGGCGATCGAATGGTAGCTCATAACTATAAAAGAATATGGTTACAAATTGGGGTTATAGTTGCTCGCGCTTACGTACCCCAGCCAGCTGCGGAAACGCGCACGTGGGCTGTAATCCTTGGCCTTGCCGCCGAAGCTCTTCAGGCGGGGATTGCCGCACTCTTTGGCATGTAGGGCCTCCCATTTAAGTACCTCCTGCCAGGCCTGTTCATTGTTGGCATTGTGTATGCGTATGATATCACCCATATCCTTCTGTTGGATGTCCTCCTTCTTCCAGCGCCAACCCTTGCGTAACATGGCATTCCAGAACATCTGTTGGCTGGGATACTGCCAGAACTGTACGGTGCCGTCTTCCGTCACTTTGGGTATACTCGAGGTCTGACGATCCGTGGGTAGGGCGAAGGGTTGATCGGGTGCTGGCTGCTGATTGGCTGGCGGCATCATGTTCAGCGGATTCACATCGCTGTTGTCATGCTGTACGGGACACTCGGAAGCCTGCTGCATTTTAGGATGTGGTGGTACGGCCGAGGCAGATTTGTTTTCCACTCCGGTCTTTTGATGCATGGGACACTCTGGTGGTGGCGATGCGCCAGCGTCGCTCATATGCTTGGCATGATTCGCTGGAAAGCTTTTCGAGGCCTCCATATGGGCTTTGCTCAGGGCAGTGTTACCCATGATGTTCTTCGGTTCTGGAAGAAAAAAGGATCAAGTTTTGTGTCACGAGCAGAAATTCTCAGTTGCGTAACAACCACAACAGCCAACAGCAGCCAAGGCAGTGGACTGGACATTGAGGTACATACCGTTTTCTGTAACTTGCTTTGCTTATAATTATGTAGAATGGCTTAAATGGCAGACTTAAGTCAATTTTTATTAAAATTCTTGCAGCTCATTCTAAGCAGTTGCAGCCAGGTTACGAACAGTGTTGCCAGAGCCGGTAAATTTGTGTTGCAAGCATGTGTTGTACAAATGTAGAAAATATTTAGGTGACTAAACAAATTTTAGTTACTTGTTTGCAATTGACAAATCCTTACAAAAAACAAAGGTAACTAACTAAAATAAAATGTTTTTAAAAAAATTTGAGAATTTTTCTGGCAGCGCTTTGGCTTTTTTAGCTATTTTTTCTTTTGATCAGCTGTTATTGTTGGCACTGCTCTAGATTAGGCGTTTCACAACACTGCTTATTGTTTTCGGGCTGTTTTCAGAATTTGTGCTTTAAAAGTGAGTTAATGCATAAATGTATAATAATTATGCACAATTTGAGTTCTGTTTGTAAATCTTACTTCAAGAGCAAACAAACAAACTTTTATCCCAGGCTGCAGCTGCCCAGGGAACGGCTTAAACGGGCTGCCAAAATTTGTTGAACTCCCTGTGATGTAACCACCGACAAATAACATTTAATTCAATCATCTCCTGTCCCTCTTACAGATGGCTGCCGTATTTCGTGTTGGCCTAGTGCGGCTAGTCAGCCGCGGTGCCACTGCTCCCCACAACAACCTTCTGCAGGCCCAAAGCAATGCCCTGCCCGCTGCATTTATGCAAAAGTGCAACATCTCCGGCAAAACCATGCGCGGTGGTCCCCGTGTGCCCAAGGCGGCTCCATATCCTTACAAGACCAAAAAGTACAGCGTCATCAATGCATTCTTTGATAAGACCTCCAAGCGCTTTAATGAAAACTCCAAAGTCATCTGTGTTGAGGGTCCCATTGCGGCGGGTAAAACGAAATTCGCCAAGGAGTTGGCCGAAGAGCTGGACATGCAATATTACCCGGCTGTCGATTTGGATCTGATCTTCATCAATGCCTATGGCTATGACATGCGCAAACTGGATCCCCAGCTGCCGCCCAGCTGTCGTAGCTATGACGTCAGTAACTTCTGCAAGGATCCCAATCACGAACTGGCCGCCCAGTTCCAAATACGCATGTACATGCTGCGCTACTCTCAATACATTGATGCCCTGCAGCATGTGTTCTCCACTGGTCAAGGTGTGGTGCTCGAGCGCAGTCCCTACTCCGACTTTGTGTTCATGGAGGCCATGTTCCGCCAGGGTTATCTGTCGCCCGGTGCACGCTCGGTGTACAACGAGCTGCGCCAGAATACCATTGGTGAGCTGCTCAAGCCGCATTTGGTCATCTATTTGGATCTGCCCGTAGCGGGCGTGCAGAAGCAGATCAAGGCGCGCAACATAGACTACGAGGCGCAGTCCAAGGTGTTTAGCGAGGCGTATCTGCGTGATTTGGAGTCACTGTACAAGCAGCAGTATCTCAAGGACATTGCTGGCCATGCAGAGCTGCTCATCTACGACTGGTCGGCCGGCGGCGAGACCGAGGTGGTGGTGGAAGATATCGAGCGCATTGACTTCCAGCAGCATGAGTCGGATCAGCATAATAAGAAAATGCTCGACTGGCGATTCCCGCTGGAGGCCGAGTGGTGCGAGGCTCGCATCAAGTACTGCCACGAGAAGCCCGATCTGATGAACTACTTCAATGTGCCACGTTTCGATGTGCCCGAGCTGGTGCGCAGCGCCGATGATGGCAAGGTCTGGCGCGATGTATGGTTTAATGTGAGTATATCTAGTACAAATCTCTTCCTACTAATTGCATTAAACTGTTTGCAGGCGCCTGGCATGAAATTCCGCCCCGGCTACAATGCCGATGCGGGTGACACTGGACTGCTTACCAAGACCAAGATCGGCATCAACGAGGCCGTCTAGACCTGGGACAAATTGCTTGAAATGAATTCAACTGGCGAAATGTGTTAATTATGTAATAAACAATCTAGTAAAATAACATAAAATGTTCAGTTAATTTCGTATAGTTTAATGCATATTTTAGAATATTTTGTACAATTATTATTTTAGCACTTTTAACTATGGAACATTTAAAATATGATGTTTAAATAACCACCGGCGGCTCCCCTTCAATCGCTGTCATAATCGTTTTTGCCACCACCTCCCACCGAGGTCAAGGGGCGACGTGACTCCTCATCGGAACCGTAGACAACATCCTCATCGGAATCATCTATCATCGAAATGGCGGGATTATCCTTGGTTATGGCCAATTCAGCCTGTGCAAAGCGACCATCCGGTGAGTACACATAAGCCATGGTGTACAGATAAAAATTCAATAGTCCATAGAAGCACATGAACTGTGCCGAACTGCGATAGGTGGTGTTCAGAGAAGCCACAAAATTGTCCTCCAAGATGCCAAAGCCAAAGCGACAGGTGGTCACCGTTACCGAAATGGAAAGGACAAACAACATCAGCAGCGTTAGAAATTTCAATCGCATATCTGGAAGACAATAAATTGTAGTGGCAAGTGGTTGGGTGGTTGAAATGGTTGATGGTCTTACCGAAATAGGGCATAGAACGTAGCTCTGTATAGGCGCGCAACAGTAGCAGCGCCAGATAAAGTACATACATGCAGCAGGCAATGTAAAAGAATAGCTTGAAGCCCTAGGACGAGATTACAGAAGAGGGAGAAGTACAATCAAAAAGATGGTTTACCAAACAAAAATATCCATAAAACGGACAAAGTTGGGTGCTTGGTCGATTCATTAACAAGCATGTTTTGCTCAAAATCTTCTCAATATCGTACTTCCAATTCCTAGGATAAGATCTCCATTCCGCTAACCATCAGTACTCATCAAATCTTGTCTGTCCGATCACCTGCACAGCTTCATTATGAGGACTTCTGTCATGTGCGTTGAAGTGGAAGGTGTCCAGCGACCTTGGCTAATATCCACCTACTTTACATTGAAAAGCGGAAGACTTTTCTGGCTTTTTTCGAAGAGCTTAGACCCAAGTTTCTGATTGCTGGGGAATGGAATGCGCAGCCTAACCTGTTCCAACATGAAATCAGCCCTAGACTGTGCCATATACTAGGAATTCGGCCAATAGAGCTGGTCATAAACGGACTTCTGAAACTTTTCTCTCTTGATAGAATTTCCAGCGGCAGCTTACTCTATCAGCATCAAGCAGAGACTATTGCCCAGTCATGCTAATACTACCCAATTAAGTTGGTAATAATCAACACGAAAGTGAAGTCGATTGATGTTACGGTGAATCGTTAGTGCTTAATCTCCTCACATCCGCTAGACAAGCTATGCGTAATACACTCGCTCGCTCGCAGCTTCCCAACTCCCCCTCAGACTCTTTGTAAATCTCAGGTTCTTGACTTTGTGAGGCGCAGGATAGCGTTCCATCGCATTGTGATGAGATTTCGCCACCCCCTTGCTGAGGCTGACAACATAATTTGGTAATAAAACTGAATATTTAGAGGAAAATATTTGCAATATGGCTTCTCCGTCCGGAAATGGGGGTGGACGACATTATTTCGACAGAAAAAAATAATTATGCCTTCCTGGACCTGGGGCATTCCGCTCTGGGGTACGGCATGCTCCACAACCTTAAAGAAATTGGAGTCGTCCATACGCCGAGTCCTCCAGCGCATCACTGATGCTCCCTTCTATGTGAGGCATTCAACAATCTACCGCGATCTGGACATTTTGCCATTATGCGCCCAGATAAACATGCATACCAGCAGATACCATGAACGTCTGGTGGCCCACTTCAATAGACTTGCCTCTGATCTGGCGACAAACAGGCTCAGAAGAAGACTGAACCGACGACATCCCTCCGATCTTTGGATCCATGGAAGGCGTCCCTCGGGTCGCCTCCTCAACTTAACTTAAGTGTTATCTTGCCACCCCTCTCCTACAAATGGTTGCACGCTGCTGGTTCTCAGCTGAACGACAGCTCTCCCCACAGGATCTGTGATGCGCGTCTTGCCTAAACCCCTGGCGTTTGACGTGCTGTTCTAGTCCTGTATTAAATTTGTACTCCTTGTTAACTATTTGTAAATAGATTAAGTTCTATGTACCAAATATTTCAAATTATATTAAACAAAAAAGAAAAAAATAGTGGAAAGTTAACTTCGGCTCGGCCGAAGTTTGTATACCCTTGCAGCACGTTTTTTAACTACTACTTTTGTATGACAGCTATACCATATAAAAACAAGTAAATACGGAGTTTAGAAACGTTTGCATTAAAAACAAAAAAGTTTTTCTCACTAGAACTAGTTTTTCGACCGATCGTTCCTATGGCAGCTATATGTTATAGTCATCCGATCCGGCCGGTTCCGACAAATGTGCAGCGTATTTGGACCAGAAGACTTCGTGCAAAGTTTGGTGGCGATAGCTCTAAAACTGACGGAGGACAGTCGGACATGGCTTTATCGACTCAGCTCGTCATGCTGATCAAGAATATATATACTTTATGTGGTCGGAAATGCTTCCTTCTATGCGTTACAAACATCTGAACAATTTCAATATACCCTCTGCAAGGGTATCAAAACGTCATACGACACTTGACGGAGTGCAGCTGCAGATCCCGCAGTTAAAGCTAAAATACTGACTACAAAATAATCCAGGCACTTTCGGAAGTGTTCCTGTTATGCTGTTCCTGCTAATGCTATTTAAAGCGATGACTGGAGTCCTATACTACTATCCTATAATAGTAATGGTTCCCAAAGCCAACAAGCGTCAAATATGTGTTATTTTTTACCAAGAAATGTATTCATGATCCAAACCAAAACCTTAGATTTATACCGGTGAGAACTGAACCTAAAACTTTGCAAAGACTTCGGCAAGCATTCGGCGTAAATTACCGAAAGTGTTCGGCCTCTGGGGGCTATGGGTGAACATCGCTGTTTTAGAGCTTTGATTCTAGATATTGAACTCAGTTAAAATGTAGTTTGTAATAGGGTGTCAAATGACATCTAATTACCTTAATGACCGAATTAGTTTTAAGATATTGCTACTTTTGAAAATATTTTTTTGTATCAGAATTTTGAATCAGAATTGGTTATTAGCAGACTTGGGAATATTCATTGTATAATTTGCTCCTAAGTACAATTCCAATCCGTAGCTTTATTACCAATTTAATGCTAGACTCTTGCTTTTGAGAATTATTTAAAAAGCTTTAGAGTCGAGGAGCTTAAAAATCAGAGACTATAATGGGTGGGGATTTTATAAGTAAGTATAAACGGTTTTATAGATTTTTTTAATCCACTTTTCTGCCCATTTAAAATAAAAGTCGGAATTCCAGGTTCGAGCCGGTTCGGTTCAAAACCGGTTTGCAGCCCTGATTTATATTGAAATGATACTTTTTCAATATCGTCAACAAATATCGATAAATAATTTTTGAATTGAGTTGATATGTGGGGTTCCGGAACAGGACTGAATAGACTTGGGCCAGGACAGGTCGTGGATTGGAATGAAAACGGTATTTAATTGAAAATATGGGTTCAAGATCGTTATGGGATCGACTTCGGTCGGGATTAAGACGGCAATGAGTTTAAAATGTTGGATCGGAATGGGACAAAATTAGGATTCAATTGAAAATATGTACTCGGGACGGGACAGCGTAGTCTTGTGTCAGGTTTGAGACATGAAACAGTTTTAAATTTGGTTTCGGAACGTGGGATAGACTTGGAATTTTGAGTATGGCATCGGGAAAACACGCTGTTCGAGGCCGAAACGAGATGGAACTGAACATTAGAGCTCAGGATCGGATGGGAAACACTTGGGACGGGAGTAAAACGGGAATAAGTTTTAATTTCAATATTCAATAAAGTTGAACTTTAAGATTTAACGTAGTGTTTCAATTGACATTAAGAAACTCAAAGATATAGGAGATAGCCAAGGCAATCTCATCAATCTCTGGTAGTCATCACACATGAGCCGCGGCCATCTCCCATTCAAGGTTTGAATCAAACCCTTTGCTTTGATAAGTTTTGAGTTCGGTTCTTGAACCAAACCTTGGTAGATGGGTTCACACCTTTAGCAGATTGGCAAAAACCGACCTATAATAAGGGATGGGAAAATCAACCTTAAAAATTCGTAAAAGATTCGATTCATAGCTTAACTTAAGGTTTTGTTTGCCGACGGATTTGTTGAAGAAATGAACCCAAGGTTCTTATAAAGAAAAGACCTTAATTTTGAAAGTTCGAAACCATTATTTCGGGGTTAGGTTTCAAATACGAGTAAAAACGGTGCTGAAACGCGAACCGAACATTGGGACCCTTCAAAAATTCGTACCATAAAAATGATTGGTTGATTACAACGATGAATTCTAAGCGAAAGGAAATATCTAGCATAGTTCTTGACTTTCCAGCGAGATAAGAGATGTGAATGGTACCAAATGGTCGCTGGGAATTGGTATTAAATATAATTCTAACCACCCATTCCTTGAACTTCCCCCTTAGACTCACATTATAGTTCTTGGTGTCCACAAAATGGCTATATGTGGGATCCCTCAGCTCGTTGCACTTCTCCCAGGTGGCCAACACAATGGCGCACAACCAAATGGGCATCACGATGATCACTTTGACCATATAGAAACGCACAAAGCTGCGTTCGTTCTGGCGTAATCCATGATAAATGCACAACCAGAACATGAGTAGAGCGCAGAGGAATGTGGCCTGCAGTATGGCATCCAGCATGCCGGGCAGCCAAGAGTTCATCAGGAATATTAGCGGAAAGAAAGGATCTGCAAAGGATTTAAACTAAAAGAAAGCTCTTCTCCAAATGAATGGCGCTTACTATCGTAGAGCAGCAACAGGGGCAGCAGTACGGAGAGCCATTTCTGCTCGATGGACCAGTCGTAGATAGGATAGTGGCGCAGGGTATGTGCGTACCAGCACTGGAAAGGTTCCAAGTATAAATTACAAATTCCTAGAGAAACCTAAACCCACTTACAATCACTATAAAGGTGAAGAGCAGAAAGATGCACCTGAACCAGATCTCGATTTGTGTAAACTCGGGACTGTAGGTCTTAAACTGCAAGGAATACATTAGGATTAGAGCACCATTTTTGCTAGGTAAACCACTCACATAAAAGGTAATACCGCGTATATTGTATTTCTGATGGAACGACTCAAGGCCATAGAAACGCACGGTGATGATGTAGTGGGCATAGTCCAGAAAGCCCAAATGCATCAACGTAAACTCCTCGCAATCGTTGCGTACACAGAGCAAATGTCGTGTACGATTATGGGCAGTGCCTGAGCCCAGGACACTAAGTGGTTTGTGCTGCTCATTAATGCCATCAATGGAGACGCTCACCTGAAAGCTCTTGTCATAGCGCTCGTCTGAGGATGAAAAGAAGATCATTAAGAATTTAATTGAAGGACGAAACTTAAGTGACAAAGTGTATGGATTGCCTTAAAGCAGAGATTCACCAGCAGTAATATTATTTGTGAGTCAGCGGAGCTCTCTGAAACTAATTGTTGCATCGGCAGCGGCCGAGTAAAATTAGTAATGTCAGAAGAGAGAACCTTTTGGATAACTACATGGTTGCACTATGTTGCAAATTCTCTGCCTACATTGCCGACCGCTGCTTTTGAATATTTTCTTAAACCAACATTATTTCCATCGAATTGGTTTCAAGAAAAAGAAAAAGACGACCTCTCGCACTTTTCGCACTTGTCTTATCTAGCTCTTAATTGTTCTTAATCTAGGACTTTGATAGAGGTTTGGTACCACTCGGCTACCAAAATGTAAATAACATTAAAGGAATGCTGGCTTACTTATATAAACTTTCTTTATTTATCCAATTTATAACCTTCAAAGTTCAAGCACTTCGTATGTAAGTTGTAATATAAGAACAATATGCGAAGCATATAGTATGTGAAAACTGTATTTCAGAATAACAAAAATTCTACAGAGTTTAGCTCGGGTCCAAAAAAACTTCAGAACCGAACCGAACCGAACTGGTACTTGTAAAACCTCACCGAAAGCAGCCAAAAATAATGGAACCGCTAAAGATGAGACGTTTTATATTATAACTTTGGGAAATCTCGTAATATTTAATAGGATATGGTAACTAATATTGGAAACGGAACACGAGTACGAGTACGAAGTATACTGAAAAGCATCGCCAAGCTGAGTTGGCGAGCTGTTAGTCAAAAATAAGTAGTGTAAATAACCGACGACCTAAGGTGTCTTTAAAAGCCTTTTCCAGTTTCCGAGTTATCTATTTCCCTGGTAAAACAGCAACATAATATCGACCGAAATTTTTGTGCTTAACAATAGCTTAGTCGATCGTATTTAGTTGTGTTTCTTCAATTTAAAAACAGATTACGTTTTTAGGTCGATCAAGTTTAGACAGAGATTATGTTACTTAAAAGCGACTTATGGGAACAAAAAAAAAAGTTTTTTGGAGTCAAAACAGATAAGTCGACATAATTCAGCCGATAAATCATAAGAGTATGGATCTTAGAAGTGACTTTTATGACATAGCTTAGACCAAATCATAACATAAAAACGACATAGTTCCGCCGTGGATAATTTTTGGAAAATTTTGTTCAAAATTAGGTCGCTTAAAACCGAAATAGCCTAAAATGTGTGGAAAAAAAACTTAAGATTTCGACGTCAAAAGAACATAATATCGAGACAGATAATAACGACATAATTCCGCCGAAGACATTTATAAATCGATCAAGTTTCGAAAGAGATTATGTTACTTAAAAGCGACTTTCGAAGTTTTCGTAGTCAAAAACACATTACTTCGAGACAGATGTAACGACATAATTCCGCCGATAAATCTACATAGTTTTTATATTAGATTGTAGACCTTAGAAGGACACTACCAAAACAAAAAATTTCGACTTCAAAACGACGTAACTTGAAAACATAAAAACTAAATAGATCCGCCACGGATATTATGTTCAAAATAAGGTCGCTTAGAAGCGAAATAACACATAATGTGTAGACAAAAACCAAAAAATTTCGACGTTAAAAGAACATAGTATCGATACAGAAAAAACGACATAATTCCGCCGTTGACATTTGAATATCGAAATAGTTTCCAAAGAGATTATTTAACTTAAAAGCGACATATGCGACGAAAAGCTAACTTACACTAGGAGTGCGTTGTGCGTTAATAGCTAACAATTAGCTTTATTCCCATACAAAAAAAGCTGATTCTTGGCTATTTTTGAAAACATAATTTTGATACAGTAAAAACGCGACATAATTTCGCCGTTAATAATTTAACACAATGCCACTAAACGCAAACTTATGCCCTACCATCATTGTTATCCGTAACCAGTTTGGCAATCAGCCACAGTTGCTGCGAGTAAGTGGTGGTTAGTGGAGATTTCATGGCAAATGGTCCTGTAGCCAACACTGTGGGGCTATGCGCCAGCGTCGTATTAGCCAGAATCTGTTCGGCCGTTAGTGTCGAAGTGCTGGTTATGGGCGGGCCAGTTAGACCAATGATTATGCCCAGACCGAAGCACGTGAAGAAACCCAGAAAGACCATGACAAACTCTCGCTTGTGCATGGAATACAAACGCATGTGCACGGAGCGTTCGCATCGGTCGTGATGATAGGCGGGTGAAATGTATTTGCTGAAGTCGCTGAAGAGATCACTAAACTGCGACAGCGAGTTCTTGAGGCGCAGCAGGACACCACCGGACGGCAACTGATAGGCATATCCCAGGCCAGAGGTATCCGAAGGTGGCTTGGCCATGACTTTTTGGCTGGAAGTGTAGGGGCGGCGGTCCACTGGTTTGAATTGGTTTCTACAGCATTCCGGAATACTTTTCCAAATTTTCCACAAAAATTTTGCGCAGTTGTTGTTGATGTGAAAGAAAATTTTATCGATTTTGACGAGCCCTCGCATATGTTTTAAACCTAAATGCTGGGCGGCGGGAGGGTGGTTCGTATATGATTGCAACTTGCCAGTGCGCAGGCGCTCTGTTATCAGTGGATTCGAATGTAAACAAGGGAAACGTGACAAACAGCAGGAAGCACATGGACAGGATTTGAAGGGAATGCTTATGGGGTTGAAATGGGGATGCAAAACTGTTACAAATCTCTGACCATATTCTAGAAATCAGTACTTCGAACTTTTTACCGCGAAAGTACTCCCAGTCTAAGCAAACAATAAACTCCTGACGCAGCAGTTCCTGATCGGATGCCTAAGCGAGTCCCATACTAATCACGCTTGCACCTCTCAGCCGATGACAATGATACCAATGATACAGAACGGTGCTCATATACTCCTCGCCTGCAGACTGGTGGTTCTTCAGAGCTTTTGAGCTCGTCTTGGTTCTCGTTGTTCTCAACTTTGCCTCCGCACTGCGTCTGGAATTCTTTGCCGAAAAGTGTATGAAGACTAACATGAATTCAATCTTTAAGAGCAGAATGCCTTCTTGCAAGTTTTTATAAGTAACCGCCGGAGGCTTTTTGTTATCCGGAAGGTGCATTGTTCGAGGTGTTACATTCGGGTTGAGGCTCGTGCACATCAGAGCAGCTGTTTAGGGTGATAAACTTCATGCTTAAAGACCGATTAATCGTTCGGACTCGTCCCAGACGGCCGCACAGCAGAGCCAAACTAAAACGTTGCAAATTTATACAATTAATTATATGTTGTTATTTTTTTATACATTCTTGTTGAATTCTAATGCAAACTAGAGTTGTGCCCCCAAATTAGTCCCAAAATTTGATCTGTCCATCCCAGCCTGCAGTGGCCACTTTGCTGGCCTCATGCGGATGCCATAGGGCACTAATGCAGACACCATCGTGCGCCTGCCACTTTTTGTACATTTTCGTCGTTTTCCAGTCCCAGATGTAGCATTTGCCATCACCATCACCCGATACCAAATAGCTCATATCCGGTGAAAAGTCCAGCTGGCAGGCATATCCCGATACCATGTGGCCGGTGAAGGTTTTCTTGCGATTCATCTTGAACCGATTGAGCGCAGAGAATATCACGATTTTGTTGTCCAGCGATTGACAGGCCATCCATTTGCCATTGGGCGCCAAGGTGACCGCCGGCATGGAATGCATCGTGGGATCTGCAATGTATTTCATATCCACAGGTATGTCCCATTCCCAAATGCGCATGGATTTGTCATCGGAGGTGGTGACAAAGCGACGATTGTCATCTACAAAGGTAATGGTGCTAACGGAGCCCAAGTGACGGTCATATTCCTGCACTATATCGCCGCTACGTGTGTCCCACTGTAAATAGAAACAAGAGGATTAGAATAAAGGATTAGGCATTTACCCTAAAAACTTACGCAAATGATCTTCTTATCAGATGTGCCGGCCACAAACAAATGCTGTTTGCTGTTGTCAGGATGGAATTTTACACAGAAGGGCATTTTGCGTGTGGTAAAGCGAGAGATTACATCACCCGTCTCCGCATCCCACAGCTTAATATACCGATCATATGAGGCGGAAAGAAAGTGCGAGCCCTTGTTGTTCCAGGCAATGTCCTTGATGGCCTGCCGATGGCCCGAGAAGGTGCGTATGCAGCGACGCTCTCCATACACCTCCCACAGTTTGACGCGGCAGTCCATGGAGCCGGACAACAGCAAGTGAGCTGTCTTGGGGAACCAGCGTATGGATGAAATGCCCTTGTTGTGACCCGTCCAGGTGTGTATGTGCGCCTTGGGCAGGAAACACTTTGGCGGCGGAGCATTTGAGCGCAGATTCACGCCCAGATCGTGCGGGGCATGCAGGTACGAGCGTCCCTGGTAGTCGTAGGCATCCTTGACTGAAAGGAAGTGGGTAAATATGGGGGGGTCAGCTGCTACTCTAATGTACTCACTGTGCAGAGTGGACTTCTCCTCCAGCGGTTTGTCCTCCGGTATGCGACCGCGTTTGTGGCGCTTGGACAGCAGCTCGTCCAACTCGGCTCGCTCCTGCTCATTCGGTTTCGCCACAGACACTTCATTTTCATATTTACCCCAAGGACCCAAAAAGCCCTCCACATCTTCTGGACAGTCGTTCTTCTCCTGCTTGCGCATTTTCTTGGCCTTGGGCGCCTCAAATACGGTCTTGCCATTGTCATCGTAAGCCGATTGCAAGTCACCCACAAAAGACTGCCCGTCGGCTTGCTCATCCACGCTGGGATCCAAAGCATAGCCGTAGGTATGGAAGGTGCGTCGCTGGTTCTCAAATTCGAAGGCATTGATATGCGCCTTCTCCACATAGCCGGCCAGTGTATTGCGCGGTGCTCGTTGCTGCATGGTCAGATCGGGATGCTCGGGGCCCTTTACGGGTGCAAACATTTCATCGTAACGTGGATTGTAGGTGACTTCTTTGAGTGTGGGATCCAAGGTACGTGGCACTGCAACCGCTCCTATGGGTACAACATTGGGTGCCGCACATATGGCCAGCGCTGTGGAAAGAGAGTGTGTTTTGTCCACTGGCAGCAGATGATCGGGAAGGGGCTTGGAGGCGGCGTCAGCGGAGGGAGTTTGCTCACTGTCAGATTCCCCTTCCGACGAGGTGGCGTACGATTGCAGGCCCAACATCTAGAGATTACGCACGAATTCCGTATATTTATTAACAAAATGCTGCAAATAGATCACAACCAAAGTGTACAGCACAAAAACAAAAACGTTTATAGAAATTTCCATCAGGTTGGACTGTTTGTGTTATCGATAACGATAACCGCCAACTCAAGCAGACAGGGTTGCCAACGATTAAAAATGGCTAAAAATGTAGAAGCTGAATTTAAAACAAAGACGATGCAGATGCCACATTTTCAAATACACAGCAATACTTTATTTTTAAACCAAACGCTGTCTCTAAAAATTTTCCAAATTTGTTTCGTATGGCTTGATATCAAAATGGATTCATTTTCAGCAAAAAGAATCATTGATTCTAGACAAGTTTTTCACGCCGGACTGGAATCTGCCAGGTTTGTTCAGTGCCGCTTCAGTAATGAAATAAGCCCTAATATGGAAGTGTTGGTACTCAAAACATTGTTCTTTCAAATTTTCGAATGTTCTTGAAATGAACACAATTCAGTTCATCTCAACCACATCACCGAAAAGCATTTAGACATCAACAATAGCCTAACGAGCTAACACAGTCTTTTACGGAACTGTTTAAGTTATCCACATGATTTTGTTTTTAATAATTTGGAAACTTTAACGATTTCTTTGACGTCCCTTTGGTCCATAAGAAGTACGTAATAAAATCCGCAATCTCTAACTTAAGATTTTTATAAGAATCTTTTAAAATAAATTCGAAATTTAAACAAAAATACTTTAAAAAATTTAATCTGATTATTTTTAGCAAAAAAAAAATATTTCGAGATAGAAAATATGTTAAATAAATAAAAATTTGTTTATTTAATTGTTTTGATTTTATTAATTGTTAATTGCATGTATGCACAAATGATGTGATTTTATGCCCGACCTAACAGCATAATAATAATTCTAAAAAAAACATCTATTTTTTTGATTTGGATTTTTTAGAGGATTTTCTGAAAGTATACACTACCCTTAAATACATATCACGAGTTTGGAATAAAAATATATTATTAACCAAACCCTTTAGCCCACTTTAAGTTGCTTTTATGAGATCTTAGAATAGTCTTTCTTGAGATCTTAGAACAGTCTCAACTTGATCCCTCACTAAATATTTTGATATCAACGTTTTTGGCTTCAATTTAGACGGGATTTTTAAATTCGAACTATTGCACTTAAAAACTACACTTTTAAGTACAATCCTGAATCCATTCTCTTTAACATAGCTGTAAATATAGCATCGAAATATAACTCGGCAAATGCTATCCCCCATTCAAAAACGTTCCTTCCATGTAATGCACAACTAAGACCCTTCAAGATTTGCCCCTCGATAATAGTGAAAATGGGCTTATCATTATGTCCAAGCTGTCGGCCAATTATCTATTCTGTTTAAACATTTACGACTTTATTTTCGCCTCCGGGTTCGGTGTTCTCCGTAAAAATAAACTCTTATAAATTTTACTCGTATCAAAACGATTACAAATCGCTTGGGGGTGGCGGGTATAAATAGCTACCATGGTTCAAAATCATCTTCAGTTTGCTGAAATAGAAAATGGGTTTACCTCAGTTTGTGTTGGGCTTACTATGCCTGGGCTATATGCAGATGGTGGCCAGGGCACTCCCGGCCAGTTCGGTGACAACGGTAACCAAATTGTGTCTACATTTGCACACGGAATCTTTAGCCTGTGATTTCCTTTCAGGTCACCCTGGTGCAACAGCAAGGCTATGAAATTGAGTCCCATCAGGTGCAAACTTCCGATGGTTATGTCTTGACCATGCATCGCATTCCCTACTCTAAGAATACGGGCTATGATGGTGTGCGGCCGGTTGTCTTTTTGATGCACGGTTTGCTGTGCTCCTCCTCGGATTGGGTTTTGGGTGGAACACAGAATGGCCTGGCCTATTTACTCTCCGAGGCTGGCTTTGATGTGTGGATGGGCAATGCACGGGGCAATACCTATTCCAAGAAGCATGCCAACAAATCGCCACTGCTGCAGCCTTTCTGGAACTTTGAGTGGCACGATATTGGCATTTACGATCTTCCCGCCATGATGGACTATGTGTTGTATAGGACGGGTCAGCCGACGCTGAGTTATGTGGGACATTCACAGGGCACCACCTCGTTCATGGTGCTCAATACGATGATACCACGCTTCAAGACACGCATACGCTCGGCTCATTTGCTGGCTCCGGTGGCCTGGATGGATCACATGGAGAGTCCGCTGGCCAAGGTCGGTGGTCCTCTTTTGGGCCAACCCAATGCCTTTGTGGAGCTCTTTGGCAGTGCTGAGTTTTTGCCCAGTAATAAGGCCATGGAGTTGATGGGATCGCTTCTCTGCTGTGACGAGGCCATCTCCCAGATGATGTGCACCAATGCTCTGTTTCTAATGGGTGGCTGGAATTCGCCTTATCTGAATGAGACCATGCTTCCGGAAATCATGGCCACCACACCGGCTGGTTGTTCCATCAATCAGATCTTCCATTACTTGCAGGAATACAACTCGGGTTATTTCCGGCAATTTGATTATGGCAAAGTGCGCAACAAGAAGGAATACGGCCAGAAGGCTCCCCTCGAGTACAGTGTGAAGGACATCGATGTGCCCGTCTACTTGTACTACAGCGATAATGATTATTTCGCCAGTCTGATTGATGTGGATCGTCTACGCTATACGATGAATCCAAAGTCGCTGCGAAAGGCGTATCGTCTGCCCCATGTCAAATGGAATCATCTGGACTTTTTGTGGGGCCTGAATGTCAAGGAGATATTGTATGACATGGTTATCGACGATATCATAAATGCCTAAATAAAAACCAGATTACGAGATTAGTAATAATTAAAGTTATTCCCGATGGGATTAGTAATCAATTTGATGGCTTTCATTAGAATACAGATAAGATGTTAAAGTGCAGGTGGATCGAATAAAATGCGAGTGCATTCGCCAAGCACGTAACAACAAGGTGATCAATTTCTTGTTAGAATACCTGATTGGGGAAACCTTGGATCCTCAAAGGCCAGAGTTACTAGAGAGCTAGATCTAGGGAACATCTATTTAGGGAGTCCTCGATCATAGCCAGAGCTCTGAGAATGGTTTTTTAAACTTCGGTTCGAGTCTGGGTTCAATGATTGAGTAGAAAGAGTTAACAGGCTGTTGCCTCTACTTTCAGTCATTATTTACATAGAACGCGTAAATCGTTAGTTAGTAGTCGAATGGAACTAGCTACACTCAACAAACAACAAAAAACAGCCAAAATTAATGTTTTAGAAAATCCCCTTAAAGGATGCATTTTCATTTTCTAGATTTAAAAAACCTTTCTAGATTTGTTGGAGTTTTTAAATTCATTTTGAAAAACAAATGATTTTTTAAATCTTGTGGGCTTAAAATTTAAACATTCGTGTTTTGTTTTTAGAAATTATTCTTTATTAAATCAAAAAATAATATAATATACTCATATCAATACTGATTGAGGGCAGCCGGCTTGTTTTCTTCGATTTACGAGCACATTTTCCTTAAAAAAGGGATGATATATATAAAAGCTGACGCAATAGGACTGCACGAATCAAATTTTTGAACTTTAGCGTTAATTTTTATGATTAATACCACCACCACAACCATTTTAAGCCAGATTCAATATTGATATCTGAAAAATGGTTTTAAATGTAAAAAAATTGAAAATTCATTCATAAAAATATCAAAATAATCTTTGGTTTTAAACTTTATGCAATACCCAGATCAGAATATCCAATTAGTCTCTGGTTTTCAACTATATAAAATACCTAGATCTGGTATAATGGCTGAATTGCCAACACTGAAACTAGTTCCATTTGCATTTATCGATATGTCGAATTATCGATTAATTCGAACTGAATGGCCTTACGTTTGCCTGCAACACGTGCGTGGGGTTGTAATTTAGAAAACGATTCATTTAATTGTTTAAAAAGAATACTAACATGTCTATAAGAGAAAAGCTGTTAATGAAGAAGATAGTAAAGCGTGAGAAGATGAAAAAAGAACTCTCGCAGAAGAAGGGCAAAGGCAAGGCACCACAGCCACAAGTGCTCGAGTCTGTGCCTGTGGCGGCCAAGAAGCCAAAGCAAAAGCAACCCAGGCGGCCGCAAGAAAAAGGTAAGAAAAAGTGAATTTAAAGGAACATGCAATGATTATTCACAATTCTACAACTACTTGCAGTTGATGAGCTGTTAGAAGATTTCCAAGAGGCGCCGCAGATTAAGAAGAAGAAAACACAACAACAACAAAAGTCGAAAAAGAAGCCTCAAATTCAGGTGGCCAATTCTGACTCTGAAACAGAAGAAGAAGAGGATGAATTGCCAGAGGCGACAAAGAAGCTCCAAATGCAGGTCGCCAATTCCGACTCGGAGTCTGAGGAAGAGCAAGAGGAGGAGGAGGCGGAGGACGAGGAAATGGACAGTGAGGGTCAGTAGTTCGACTGCTTGTAACCATTAAGCCGGTTAATGATGATTCAAAGGCGAATTTGAGTGGCTCTGTAGCAGCGAGTTAATGCTGCACAGAGTCAGCATGAAATCCTTTAAAGAAAACCAACTGAACTTGATCTAAGCATATATTGCAGCCATTTAAAAGTTCAATTCTTACTAAATTATTGATTTATTTACAGATGAATTGGATGTACCGCTGCCCGCCAAGAAAACCAAGCTTTTACCCTCCACAAATGGCAAACCCTTTAGCGATGATGAGCCCTTTACAGTGGAGTCCTCTTTGGCTGCTTTGGACTACCGTGATTCCGATGATCGTTCATTTGCCTCACTCAAAGGTGCCGTCTCTGAGGCCACTCTGCTGGCCATAAAGGAAATGGGTTTTAACGAAATGACCGAAATCCAGGCCAAATCTTTGACACCCCTGTTAAAGGGACGCGATTTGGTGGGCGCTGCTCAAACTGGCTCGGGCAAAACCCTGGCCTTTCTCATTCCCGCCGTGGAGCTGATCAATAAATTACGCTTCATGCCCAGAAATGGCACTGGTGTCATCATCATCTCACCCACACGTGAGCTGTCCATGCAAACGTTCGGTGTGCTCAAGGAGCTGATGGCGCATCATCATCATACCTATGGCCTGGTCATGGGCGGTTCCAATCGTCAGGTGGAGAGTGAGAAGCTGGGCAAAGGCATTAATATACTGGTGGCCACACCGGGTCGTCTGTTGGATCATTTGCAAAACTCACCCGATTTTCTGTACAAGAATTTACAATGTTTGATTATTGATGAAGTGGACAGAATACTGGAAATTGGATTCGAGGAGGAGTTGAAACAGATCATAAATCTGCTGCCCAGTGAGTAATTTATATTGCCCAACCTTTGGTGATTTACTTACCTAATGTTTCTCCCTCAGAACGAAGGCAGACCATGCTATTCTCGGCCACACAAACCGCACGCATAGAGGCCCTGTCCAAGCTGGCTTTAAAAAAGGAACCCATCTATGTCGGTGTGCATGACGATCAGGAGACCGCCACCGTAGATGGCCTGGAGCAGGGCTATATAGTGTGTCCCTCGGAGAAGCGATTGCTCGTGCTCTTCACCTTCCTCAAAAAGAATCGCAAGAAGAAGGTCATGGTGTTCTTTTCCTCCTGCATGTCTGTGAAATATCATCACGAACTGTTCAACTATATTGATCTGCCGGTGACCTCCATACATGGCAAGCAGAAGCAAACGAAACGCACCACCACCTTCTTCCAGTTTTGCAATGCCGAATCGGGTATATTGCTCTGCACAGATGTGGCGGCACGTGGCTTGGACATACCACAGGTAGATTGGATAGTGCAATACGATCCGCCAGATGATCCCAAAGAGTATATTCATCGTGTGGGACGTACGGCACGTGGCAGTGGCACCTCTGGGCATGCTTTGCTGTTGTTAAGGCCTGAGGAGTTGGGTTTCCTGAGGTATCTAAAGGCAGCCAAGGTGCCGCTTAATGAGTTTGAGTTTTCTTGGCAAAAAATAGCCGATATACAGCTGCAGGTGAGTTCAAAGGCTTCCAGACACTTACCTCAACTCATTTTGTTAACTCTCAACAGCTGGAAAAGTTGATAGCAAAGAACTACTTCCTCAATCAGTCGGCCAAGGAGGCCTTCAAGTCATATGTGCGTGCCTATGACTCGCATCAGTTGAAACAGATCTTCAATGTGAACACCCTGGACTTGCAGGCGGTGTCCAAGAGTTTTGGCTTCCTGGTGCCGCCAGTGGTGGATCTTAAGATGGGCGCGGCCAAGCGCGAACGACCCGAGAAACGTGTGGGCGGCGGCGGTTTTGGTTATTACAAGCATATGAATGACACCTCCTCCAAGCAGCGCATGTTCAAGCAGGTCAATCGGGATCAGGCCAAGAAGTTTATGCGTTAGTTGTAAGAAGAAACGATGTACATTTGTTTTAATTTTGGATTTCGACAGAGAAATAATACACAAAACCATTTCGACTCATCTCCAACCCACATGCTCCCCTTTGCGGATGTGACTTCTCCTTATTTGTATTATTATTTGTGAGTTGATTTCGCGTTTCAAATGTTTATTGTCGCTAAAGTATTAAGCGAGCTGTGTGCCAAATTTGGCAACTGTGCCAGTTTGCTGCCCACTCAGTTGCTCAGTCGCAGTGCTGCTCAAACTGTTATCAATTAAATATTGTTTGTGCCAATTGAAATAGCATTGAGCTGTAAACAATTTTCTAATAAAACTCGTTCACCCACTCCACCAACTACTTATGAAAGACCTGCCAACAAATTAGTGATTGGGCGAGCCAAATGCCTACCACCAAAAAAAACACGCCCACGACACGCCTACCCAAATCTCAGCCATGGCTCACTTGTTTTCATACCAAACGAAGCTAATCAACGAAAGTTGATTCATTCATGCGGGTCTGCATAAAACAAATCAACTGAGCTTTAATCTTCGGCAGATTTTATGAATGAAAATTGAAAATGCTTGCTGGCACACAGGTCTCCCGAAGTGTGTGGGCTGCTGTTGGCTGACATAGAAAATGCATGAGGAGGGGTTAGGCGACAAAAGTGCAGCCAACGAGGTAACAAAGCCACAGGGGAACATAGCAGTATGTAAAAATTAAGAGATATACCAGATGTTAAGAGCTGCAGGTTCGTTCTGGTGGTGGTTAGTCATTTCCGTTCTATGATAGCACTTAAGTGGGCTTAATCCCAACCTTCAAGGACTGTACTCAAGTATAACGTACCGAATTTGGCTTAAGTCTGTTTGGAAAGTCACTTTTTCCAGGACTGTTGAAGGTAAGGTAATTTTTCAGGACTTTCAATGGTAAGGTACACCGAAAATTTGACAAAATATCATTTCAGTTCAAGAATCGTAATTAAAATTTGAAAGCCTTAAAATCATTTCTTAAGTATAAAGTACCGATTTGCCCTTACATCTGAGCGGAAAGGTATTTTTCAAATTTTTTGAAGGTAAGTCAGTCCGTAAAACAATTCAAAAACTTGTCTCTATTCTTAATTTCACCACATCTCAACTCTTGAAGCTTTTTCTTGAGTATATCGTCGCAAGCAACCTTAAAATCTGCTCGAAAAGTCATATTTTCATCTAAATGAAAGTCCAAAACTTATTTCTATATAAGGATCGCCCTTGCTTTCATCGAATCTTTAGCCTTTAAGCCCTTTCTTAAGTCTAAGGCTGACTTTACAAGTATGCCAGCATATCAACTTGTTTGCCCCATGCTTTTGAAGAGCTATGCACACTGGTAACAACCAACATGTAAGGCTACTAGACCATCATGTCCCATGTGTCGAAAAGTGTTTAGAAGTGCACTTAAATCTGTTCGGAATTTACATTTTTTTGTGTATTTTGTAAAAGCACGTTTTCCTTTATTTTGCACATTCCCTGAAATTCGGAAGCTCGCCGACAGGCTGGAGAATGTCGACCCATTGTCACTTTCTTCGCAATACTTCTCGTCTTTTCTTTATAAGTTAAGATCGATTTTTTTAGCAGCTTCCTCATTTGATTAAAAACGAGAAAGCTAAGCTAACTTCGTCTTTGGCAAGGGCAAGTGCCCGCTTAAATATTTTCAAAAATAATCTTTTTCCCACAACGACCCATTTTCTGGGAGCTATATGATATTGTCATCCGATTTGGACAAAATTTTGTAGAATTAGGCGAATGCATGTGAAACACACAAAAACAAATACATTTTAGGATGCTAGCATTAAAAACAAAAAAGTTTTTATTAACTGTTCCCATTGAAAATGGGAAAAGGGGGATCATGAAGTTGTGAGCATGTATGTAACGGGGAGAAGGAAACATTTCCGACCCCATAAAGTACATATATTATTGATCAGCATGAAGAGCCGAGTCGATATAGCCATGTCCGTCTGTCTGTTTGTATGAACGCGACCCCCCCCTCCGCCCACCCTTTTTTCACCAAAATCCCAAGAGCCTAGACCAAAAAACCGTCAGATCCACAATTTTCAAGTTAGGCCCAATATTTATTTATTCTGAAAAATATAATCAGATCGGACAAAAAACACCTGAGTTATAAGCGAAACAATTGAGCTGATAAGAGCACCCCCCCCCCCAGTTGTAAGTCAGGACTAGAAAAAAGTGTGTCCTACATTCAGGATGACAATTTAATAGCTGTTACAAAAACCGGCTACAATCATCTTCAAAAATTAAAAAACAAAAAATAAATGAAAGCAAATGAAAAGGGTATTTTGTAGTCGGGAAACTCGACTGCAGCGCCCTTACTTGTTGTAACTAAGACTGTTTTTCAGACCTATCGTTTGTATATTTGTACCAGAAGACTTCGTGCAAAGTTTTGTAGCGATAGCTTTAAAACGGACGGAGGAGATAGCATAGAAACAGACGGACGGGCAGACGGACGGACAGACAGACATGGCTATATCGACTCAGCTCGACATAATGATCAAGAATTAATATACTCTATGTGGTCTGCAAGCGTTGTTCGATTGTTAGTCGATTCATGGTTAAATTATGGTCCAAACTGAACATGTTTGACAGTAATATGTGACATAAAAACAACTGAGATGCCAAAAACAGTTTCGCCAAATAGAAAGTTGATACGAAATCACACTTTAAAAGCAACAAAGCCAAAAAACTCGATTTTTTTAAAACTACGCAGAGAAAAAAAAAGGAAAAAATATCCATTAGATGATTTCCCTTATTCATTGGGACTGGATATGTCTCTAAAAATCATCTAAAGGATATAATAATTTGCATGATTCTCAGCTCCGTTGGATCATTAAAAGGATATTAAAGAAATATCCAGTCCAAATGGATCGCAAACCTCTTAAAACCAGTTCGGTTAAGGTATTTTGAGTCCCTCGTACCGAATCTTCGAAACTTATCTCCTCCCGAACCGGATCCATTTGGTATGGTAAAAGGTTCGGTTTAAAAGTTCTAGATAGACCTTAATTCAAAATATTTCGAAATGCATTTCTCTTTAAAAAAAGGGATATTTCAACGATGTAATCGCCAAGGATCGAAACATCTTCGAATCTTGCTCTGGAGAATGGTTAGGAAGAGAAATTGGTACGTACTCTTATCGTTTCAAAGATAACCAACATTATTTCAGCAGCTGAAAACCGCCGTTCGATTGGATCCTAAAAGCATATATGATTTAAAGTTTAAACACACGATGTAAATGTACAAACACCTCCATACCATTTGGCCTAAAACAATCTTGACTCTTTTGGTTGGTTGTCTCAAAGCGGCCGCTGCCTGTGTGGGTGTTGAATCCAGTTTTCGTTATGCACCAACACGAGCCATAAGCTTGGGTAGGCAGGCGCCACCTACGCAGTCAGTGTCATGCGTAATAGTACCAACTACAAGTTGGTTAATGGATGAATTGCTTGTCTTGTGGACAACGTCCAGCTAATTACCAACACACACACAAAGTGCAGAATGCATTACAATTTGGCGGCAAAATATCAATAAGATTCGGGCAACTTGGCCCAGGATTGGCCTGGGTGTGAAATATTATGGCAAACAAATCGTTTGGTTGTTTGTCAATCTGTGTGCTCTTTGGCCACTTCCTTATATGACACTACTGCGCCACTGGCGGCGACCCGTTTTGGAATTGGTCCAAACAATTGAAATGCATTTTAGATGCAATAGTTCGTTGGGCGAGCGCTGTCAAGTGAAGCCATCACATAACTCACACCATTTGAAAACGGAAAATGGTGCCCACGAGATGCGAGTTTACTGTAGGCAGGTTTTGCCATTTTAACAGGCAGAAATGAAGATTAGTGGCAGCTGCTAAACCGGTTCAAAAAAGATTTCAATGGAAATGATTTGTGTTCTGAACTAGAAAACTGCTGTTTAGTTTTGTGGAATGAACTGTTCCGAACCCGCCGGCTGAACCAGTTTAAAAGTGGTTCAAAGGCATTATTTGAGTTCTGAACTAGAAAATTATTGTTTCGTTTTGTAAAGTGAAGTTTAATATTCTACACAGTTCCGAACCAACCGGCTGAACCGGTTCAAAAGTGGTTTGAGGCCATATTTTAGAAATACTTTTATAGAGCAAAATGAATTGCGGAAAATTGTAAAATTTCTAGAAAAAGAATGGTAAATTCTCCTATGGTGGCTAGCATGCAGCCTCCAGAGATTAACGGCCCACGGCCAAGTTATCACTTGGCTAAAAATAATGTAGGTGTAAACATTCGAAAGGGCTTTGGTTTGGACTGTAAATCGAAATCCCAAAGGCATTACAATGTCTTCATCTCTGCGACGCACATTGACACATATTCCAATGCCCATAAAAATGTATTTATGTGACTTTAAAATGTCGGCCCACACACACACACTCACACACTTAACTTGTTCATGCCAAGTGCAGACGAATTTGGTGGCTGTTGCCGTTTGTTGGTCTGAGAGGTGGGCGCCTGCTTTTCACTGTGTGTCCATGTCCACCGTAAACTTTCACGTCTCATTTAAGTCGCGCATGCGGGTGCTGTAAGCGGACAAAATACACGGAAGCCATGGAAAAGCATTCGCAATGGAAAGTAAAAGTTGTCCCAGGGTCGCTTATATGGTGCGGCAGCCACGCATGCGAATGCCAATTTCAATTTCAAATTTTCCCACATACATTTGACCAAAATAGTGGCTGGCTCCAAGGCGAGTTTAACACCAACATTTGGCCAACATATTTCCATCCAGTAATTTGCATGTGCTTTTGGCCAAATCACTGCCCACAAAACCAAACGTCGTTTGGTTCTAATCTGCCAACAATTTCCGTGCGTAATTAATGCCCCCAGGTGGTGGTGGCATACAATTCAAATTAACGCCAACGCGCGCCTAATGTTCCTCATGTTGGCGCGTGCGAGCAAGCGAGATGGCTGTTGTGCACTGGCAACCGGTGGGCTGCCATTTGTCATTGACACTTTTCATAAAAGAAACTAAAGCCAATATGTTTTATTCAATCACTCTCTGTATATTAAGTCGTTTGTTTTATTTAGAATAAGGTATTTGTGGTTAAATTCAGGCTTAAGTTCACCAGCTGTGCACTTTTTAATGAACCAGGTGGCAACGCTGGCCGCTGATCTCTGCCAATTTACAGAAGTCACCAGAGCGTCCACTCGCTAAAATTCAGTGAGGGCGTGTGACGTCACAAATTCAATTGTAAAGGTTATTTGCTACCCCCAAACATTCGAAAGAAATTTAAACAAGTTAATTAATTCCACACAAATTCAAAAGTGATTCTACTCATGCATAACAAATTATTTTATTAAACCTTCGCTTATATAACAAAATCAGTGACGTCAGGCGCCAGAGAGCAAGCCGAACGAGCAGCCCCTTTCGTTCGTACCAACTCTAGATCGCTGCGCTGATCTCACACTTACCAGCTTTTCCGCTCTACGTTTTGCATTCAGTTTCTTTTTCTCTGTCTTTGCGCACGGTTCAGTTAGGAAATTAGGAAGAATCGTTTTCTATAAGGTCCCCGTGCGATTTTCACCGACTCGAATAAAACATTTAAATAAATAAAAGAGAAGGAATCCTCATATGGTTAATAAACAAACAGTGTATGGAACTAAAAAAAAAGTGAAAACGAAATGAAAAAATGCATCAGCAGCAGCAGCAACACCAACAGCAACAACTGTGCAAATTTTTCAATATTTTTGCAACTCGCTGCTGCAGACACACACTGGAATTTCCGGAATTGTGCTAATTAATGTCACTTAGTTTTTCTAAATGCGTTGAAAATAAGAAGTATAATTTGCATATGAAATTATTTTCTTTTTTTTATATTGTTCCCACTGCAGCAGCCCAGTGAGCGAGCGAGTGAGCAGATATTTTTTGACATTCCGCTTTCATTCATCTCCTCTCTTTGCTCACTTACAAATTAACTGCGCTCCCGCGCGCGTGTGTGTGTGTGTGAGCGATCAGTCTGAGGAATTTTCAGTCTTCCCTTGTCTCTCTCGTAGCTGTTGTTGTTTTCGTTTGTTCGTTTCTCAAACTTTTGGGTGGAGTTGTTTTCATTTCGTTTTCTGTTTTGAATTGTTGCTTAATGAATTCTTCTTGACCGCAACAACTACAACAAATCTCTGATGTGTGTTTATTTCAGTGTTAAAAAAATACAAAAAAAAATTATAGCAATATTGTGCAATACATAAGGAAAGCAAAGAACTGTATAAGAAAAAAGTTACATACGAAGAATCTCATTGTGCAAGAGAGTAAACATTGTTAAAATTGTTAACAGCATAAACAAATACTTACAAAAAACAACCCAAAATGAGTGCCTGTGAGAACAAAAACGTTGTGCAACAGCAATTGCAACAACAGGCCGCTGCTGCTGCCGCCGCTGCTGCCGCAGCCGCTGCCGTTGTACAGCATCAACAACAGCAACAACAACAACAACAAATACAGCAGCAGCAGCAGCCCCCGCAAGTTGTGCCACAGCCTCATTTGACGCCGCAACAACAACAACAAAGCACACAAAGCATCGCCGACTATTTGGCCCAATTGCTAAAGGATCGCAAGCAACTGGCTGCCTTCCCAAATGTCTTTACGCATGTCGAACGTTTGCTGGACGAAGGTAAGCACTTTTATGACAAATTTAATTTTTACGAAATATTGAACACAAATTTCTTTTGAAAAAATATTTGCAAAATAATATAATTTCTATTTGAGATCCATGAGTTCAACAACGCATAAATAGTACTCCCAATTTTGATTACAATATTTTATTATTATTGTATATTTATGTGATTTGTTTAGTAGCCACTGCAAAATACCAAAACGCACTCAACTGCAGTAAAATGCAATTTCCAGAGTTGAACAAATTTCAGGGCCTAAAAATGGACTAATATGATTCCTTGCTTCACTTGTGTTCTTTGACAGTGAATTCGTTATTTTTCCATATCTGCTGCAGTTATATAGAAAGGGAGAAAAAGTGCCACTAGGGCGCTTTTAATTGGATTTTAAAATGCCTGTCCCATGCAGTACAACCAACAGCAGGCGGCAGCCAGGACATGAGCCTCTCGCCGCGCCCCATTAAATTACCACAAACTAATTGAGTTGTTGGTGATTTAAGTTGAAATCATAGCCCCATAATGACGCCAAACCAGTATCGAAATAGAATTAATAAGTTAGGGGTATGATTATTTCTTTACTGGGTTAAGGCAATGTACAAATCCTACACCGTTCTTTGTGTCCTAGAGAATCCAGGAAAATGTCATTGTCAGAGTTTTTAAAACGCCACCCATACTACCCTTTATTGTTTAGATCCTTGATTGCACGGTCAGATACGTTACCCAAGTGTTGACAATGTTAATAAGAATTCGATGGAATTAAAATTATCATTATCAACGACTTAACATCACCTTCGACTGAAGTCTTGCTTGATAGATCCTTAAAAATTGATTGGTTGAATAGTAATTCTGAATATAATTTGGAATTCTTATCACATATATTGCCTTTCCAAATCTTTCATAATCAAAATCTAGTTGCAAAAACCTTGATCCTAAAATTTTGCGAACATTAACCATTGGTAAATTTAGGATTGAACTAGAGAATCGCAGAATGAATTAAACTTATTAAAGTTTTTTTCATTTCTAATGTCAGGACAAGTTTAGTAATACTTTATTCAAGAGTTTAACAACTTAATTTTACTTTTTTAAATATGATTTGCTCATTTTTGGATTGATGAAAAATCTATACTTGTTTTGCAAACATTTTATGAAGAACCCTAAAAAAATCCATTCCGTAAACCTGAAAGCACTTTGATTGCCATTTGGCGGTTGTCGGGCTTGAAACGTGCCACACAGAACCCACTCGGTTCGAGTTTTGTGAGTCTCTCGAACCAGACCATGAACCGAACACTTAAAATGCTTAACCTCCCGATACAAAAACCGAACCGGACCACATTTATACAGAAATGGTTCTGTTCGAACAATCATTAAAGTCAATTTCTTAAGAACTTCTATAACTTTCTCAATATTATGATCAAAGAAATATGTTTTAAATACCAATCCAAAGTTGACATTTTCGATTTGAAGATTATTTCCATCTAGTTAAAACATATTAACTACATTTTTTCCAAGTCCAGACACTTTATAAAGACTTTGTAGAGAACTACGAATCGGAGCTGACTAACTATCGATAGAGGCGCTATCGATGTTTTCGATGTTATAGTTAAAGGAACCAATTCTATCGATGTTATTAAAAAATGTTTTCTTTTGTTTAATAGGTTAATTTCGAATTTTAACATCTCATACTTCTTTCCAATTGGCAGATAAATTTTAACATATTTTTATATGCGAAAAGTGAAATTTCTTAGAAAAATTAGTTTTGTTCATTTTTAAATGAAAGAAATGGTATCTTATGGACCAGAATTAAACTTAAATTGAAAATGAAAAAAGAAAGGTCTTAATTTTTGATACAGATATATGGGTTCCTGTGCAATTATAATTTTGTGAATCTTGTGGGATAAATGGGATATGCTGTCCATTTCCTTTCGAAATTGATTGACAATTTAGATAGCTTAGCAAACTGGAGAAAAAATATTACTCAACTATCTAACAATCTACGATCTGGGTTCGTACACCGGAGTGAACCTTCTTTAAAATGAAAGAGGTTTTGCAAATTGCAGAACATTTTTTTAAGAATTTAAGATAATGGGTTCGGTTCAACAAAAATATATGATTAATAAAGATATCACGGCGATTTTTACGCTTAAAGATTGTTAAACAAATTATAACACGATGATTGGCATCCGAAAGCCATCGGTGAGTTTGATAGAGAAACCATCTAAGTCGGTGAAACCAATGCTTGAACCAAAAACGTAGCCAGAAAGACTCGAAACTCCTAATTTTCTAAAATCTACAGTAGGTTGGGGGCTCACGCGTTTGAACTATAATTTGATGCTTAAAATAAAGTATAAAATGTAAGCAAATCAACTAACGAGATAATTCTTGAGTTTTCAACAAGCTTTAATTAAAGCCAGGGCCAATCGAAAAATCTATAATTATGTTCTAAAGCTAAGTCAAAGCACTTGTTGTTTCTCTTCCCCCTCACATTTAAGACGCATCTTTGGCTGATCTGGCGTTCTGGTTCTTCGTCTCTACATTGTCTGTTGGTTTTGGGCTCGAGTTCATTCCACCTTACAGAAAACCCAAAGAGATGATGGTGCCTCTTGTTTGTTATTTTTAGTTACTTCCTTTTTGTGCGCCACTTCGTGCTCTCTGCTGTTAATCTCTGACTCTCCGACTCGCTGTCTCTCTCTCTCCCTCTCAGACACACACACATTTGTCTCTTGTGACGTTGCCCCCGGTGTGGCGGTTCTTGTCCCTTTTGCTTTTTGAGTTCTTTGTTGACTTGTCCATTCGTACACAAAAAAAAAGAAGAAAAAAATGGGTCCCTCTCCCCCACTTGGCTTTAGTTATTATTATTACTGAAGAATGTGGCAAATGTATCTGAGAGTTGCATAAATGCCGCTACCCACGCTCGTCCCAAGCAAACACTTGAGGAGTCAACTTTTTGGGCCTGGGCGTGTACTGGGTAACCACCACCAGCACTACCTGGTCAACATCTGTTGCCCATATGCATATGGTACCGCCTGGTAATGACAAAATTATGTTGCACAGATACAGATACTTTTTGGCATAGCTGCAAACTAGTTTTGTCAACGCTTTGACAATTTGTAAAACTCGTTCCCTCGCTCTTATCAGGCAGCCGCATAGTGGGAGGAGTGAGCTTCGCGACCGACACCATCAAAAGTGGACGATGAATTGTGACCGGACTTGGACCTGGGGCAGCTAACGGCTTTCAACTTTTCAACTTGGTCGCTGCTAGAAGTTTTTGCTTTTGTTTTTATTTTCTTTTTTTCCGTTTTTTTTTTTGCAACTTTCTCTTTTCAATTGCTGTCGCTTGTTTTTGTTACTGTGTGTGCTTGTCGTCTTGACATGCGGGCCAAACTTCATGTGAACAACCCCAATATCAAATGTATACCCTCGCGGAAGGGTATGATGATTCTGTAATGGAAACTTCGTTATAAAAAAAAAGAGAAAAATGTTTTGTCTCAACTTAATCAATCTAACTTAGTATGAGAAACTTTAACCCATAAGAATAGGTTCTGCTTTTCGGATCCCTCAAACCGGAGCATGAACCAAACCTTTGAATCTTTCGGATATAAGGACTGGCTCGGTTCAGTGGTTCACACAAGCTTTAAGTCGCCGGTTCGGTTCTATAAATGCTTTTTGATTCGGTTCAGAAGTTTTATTATTATTTATAATTATTTTAATATTTGATTAAGGGCTGTTTTGTTTTTGAATTCCGGGAATATATTCGAATTAATAACCTTTCTAAAAACCTTATATTCAGTCTTCGTCCAAAAGGATTTCACTTCGAAATTAAACAATTATTCAATTAGGTTGTTTGTCATCAGGGTGTCAACAGTAAAGATATATTGGATTGCTGAATCGAATAAGAGAAATGTGTACCGTGCTTCTTACAATCATTAAATAAAGTTCAGTAATACAATCTCCTGACTTAACTTCAAACAAGCTGAAGAAGCACGACAGTATAATGAGAATACCTTCCCATTCAGAAAACAACTTCCAAGAACAAATGCGGTCTGATGACAGGTTCCTGAAATCGATAGAAAATCCCAAAATAATACCTATAATTGTCATAAGCAATCTTAATAAAATGAAATTCCGTCCCAAAATTTTAATTTCAATCTCTTCTTCATAAAGACCCTAGTCTATCAGTTCCGATCTCAAAACCTGGATCATCTATTCGATACCAAAACGATCCCAAGCGCAAACTTTAAATGGAGTTCGGTCTCGATCCAAACCCAAAACTTTAAGTTTGTATCAATCCATCCTATCCTTATTTAATTCGATCCCGAATTTCATATTCTAATTTTTGTATTCATTCCAGTCCCTATCCTGACTTAAGTCTATTCTGACTAGTTCCGATCGCAAAACCCCCAATTAAAACTCAATATATAAGCAATCCCGATTCCAATTCAAATTCATTTCAATGCTATTCCATTTCCGATCCGAAGCCAAATTTGAAGAATCATTTCAGTTCCAAGCCCGAACCAAGTCTATCATATCCCGTTCCGATTCCGAACTCCAAATTTGTAATTCAATCAAAATGTTAAGTCCCGAATCATGTCTCTCACCTCCCCAAATTGAACCCAAATATGAAATTCCATTCCCAATCGATCCCCGCAGTTAAAGGATTTCATTTTGAAGGATTCATTTTCATTCCCAAACGATTTATACAACCAAAATAAAAATATATTAACGCAAATATCCAAACACCCACAACAAATTGAATGATTGACATGGCCAACTTTGGGGGCGTCCGTATAAAAATGCCATTTAACCCAAATACGCAGCAGCAGCTACACAAAACGTGGCTGGCTAGCTCAGCACGACATTAAAGTTGTATGCCATATCAAAAAGCATAAGAAATAAAACCAAACTGCCAAAAATGAAAATAAACAAGCCAAAACGAAAAGACAGCAAAAACAAAGGCAAACGACCAAAATCAAAAACAAAAACAATGCACCAAAATCAACAGCTGATGGCAAATGCAACAATTAAGGCATCATTGGGGCGTGGCAATTGTTAAATTTTATGAAATACCAAATCCTTTCAATCGAAATAGTTCAAAGAGACAAAAATGCATGAAATTGGCTCAGTGCGATATGCGAAAATAGCGCAAAACTAAAACGGCTGGCCAAAACAGACGCACACACAATCACACATACACTCGAGCACTCGGAAAGACGTGACAGCGATGTGGCTGGCGACATTCATTCATGCTACAAAAGTAAATATGCGAATTTCCCAATTGCAGTCAGCCAAAAGATACTAAGCTACAGACAGACAAGACGCTTACATAGATTGAGGACACTTGAACACAGCTACCTGGTTTCGGCCACGTTTTGAACATTTGCATGCTAAACGTTATTTTGGTATCTTTATCTGCCATTACGTCGCCGTTAATTGTCTCAAATCAATGATGATGCTGAAACTGAGAGGAGCAACAACATGTACACTAAGGTACAAGCAGTATCTCAAAATGTATCTGTAGCTTTTTTGTTGTTGTTGTTTTTGAATTAGATTTTTATTTTCTAAATATGACGCATTTTTATACGCTTGCAAAAGGTGTATTCATTTTGTTAAGAAGTTTGCCACATATAGAAAAAAAGGTTATGGTAACAAAGGGTTTGAGTATGGTAAAATCTATAATTGAAGAAAACTTATTTCAGAGCAGGTTTTAAACTTCTTACAACCGGCTCGGCTTATCACATCGTTTTTGAAGTTAATCGGAATGAAATAACTAAACTTCTACCTGGTATGCAAACTGCTCGGAAACAACCGCGGTTTTGGTTCGATTCAGTGGTTCACTTTCATAAAGTTTTCATTTACGAATTTTCGAATACTTTGCCTTTTTGTGCTCTCCTAGAAAACATTATAATCGGCCTTTGTCCAAAGATATTTCACTTCGAAATTAGTTTATAATTTGATTTTATTGTTTGCCATGCAAAAATTACATATACGGTCACCTTCAGAAGCTATTGGCGCCAGCTTTGAAGCAACTAGCCATGAATAAGCTTCTCAAACTTTTTAGTTCAGATTCGGCGTTAATCTGAAGGTCTCTTTCTCCTGTGCGAAAATTAGAAACACACAAACCAACCACCAAGAGACTGATTTAAAATTGTTGTCAAATCACTTTAAAAGACTACAAAAATTCATCATCTTTAATGATTAGTTTGAATCTTATTTTATGAGCGATAAAATATCCTAAAATTATAGGTATCCTTGTGAAAACGTCAGCGCTTCACGTCTTAAAAGTCTACATTGAAGTGAATCGAACCAAACCGTTTTTATTTGTGGTTTTTGGTTTGGTCTAGCAATTTCGAAAGGACGCCGGTTCGGTTTGCCCTTTGGTTAACAGCTAGAATAAGCGTTTCGGGTTGGTTCGGCTCGGCTTAGAACTGGTTTGCATTCCTGATGTCTGCTATAGCAATCAGGCTTCTGCCTCCTGCATTCCAGCTTGTAAAGGTTTTCGCAATCAACAGAAGTTAATGTTTTTGGGCTTTGATTCTTAGCAGCCAACAGGGGGGAAAATTACCAAAATATAGGAATGACCCGAGATAATCAGCCCATTTCAATCCATTCCAAATTTCCGAATTTTCTAAGATTTATATTTCGATTATCGCATAGAAGTTTGAAATCGAACTTCTCTAACCATTTTCATAGCCTCTCTCTTAATAAAAATACAGATTTGTTGATAAGATTTCTGCATTAGAAGATTTCCTACCTTTGTTTACAAATTCTTTCATTTTAAGTTTTATTTGAAGGAGTAATCAAAAGAGTCCAATCCAATAGTGGCCCAGTGCTAAGTGCTCCCAGAGTTATTTTGCAACTGGTAACTGGCGTCGCGTAGTTGCATAAAAATTGCCTCGAGACTTTTTCGAGACGTTAAAATAGACAAACGTCCCGTCGATTTCTGATGGTAAATGATACTTTTGTCTGGAGAAAATGGTACTATAGCGGCGACACTTCGATAAAAGCCCTTCTGATCAGTTTCGACTCATATTCGAGTCAATTACGAGTCTTTTTCAATTCATATTTCAATATATTAAATTTTGAACATGTGCATGAGTCATTTTCGAGTCTTTTTTTAATCGCACCGGATAGAAATATCTTGTTAGTCATCAAAAGTGTTTGTTGGGTGGAAAGCGAGTTAAAACAAATATACTGCTTGTACTAACAATTACATTTATAAGCAGTGTGTGTCTGGCTTGTCGAATTGAGCCTCGCGCATACCGGTTGCCTTTTTTCTGTTTCTCAAATTTGCTGCCCAACGCTGGTCCAATACAATAAAATTCAATAAAATGTACATTTATCTTTTGAAAGTGTATCAAAACTTTGACACAGACATAGTTAGATTTGCCCTCTCGCGTTTAAAGTGTTGTCATGTTCATAGCTTGTCTGCGTATCTCATGTGCACATCGGTTGAATGATTTCTTCTTAATGTTTGCCACAGTTTAAGAACGGCGGTCTTATTTGATGATTTGAGTTGTTTTGTTATTTCTCACAATTTATCATTATTTACTTTGAATTAACTTGTGTGTATTTTAATTATTTGAAAACGTTTGCAAATATTGGAGAAGGGCAGCTTCTTAGTATGAACTTGGAATTGGAAAGGAAGGTTCATTTGTCACTGAAAGTATTGTAGTATTCGTCACAGCTTTCTCTTTTACGAAAAACAGCTCATTGATTTAGAAATGGGCAGAGCCATCTCCATCCAGAAACATTTCTTGTATAAAAGAACTTAGATTTAATGGCAACTTTTGCTAAAATCCTTCTCTCATATGTGTATCCAATATCTGAAAATCCTTTTCAGTTGTAAAGTTCGGCCAACTTGAACAGAAGAATCGTTCGATTCTTTTGCTCTACAGATCTTCTGCCATTTTTTTTTCTAAATAAATTTTAATTGTTTTTATCTACGACTTGGTCATGTCGATCAGCGTTTAATGGCCTTTGGCATTTCTTGGGGGTGTGTTTTTAGTTTCATTTTCCTCAATTTCAGGGCCCGCATTTTACAGCCTTTGGATTTTCGCTTTTAGCAATTGAAAAATTAAATTGATTAACGTATAAAAATCGACTGGCAATTGCATTGCACAATAAAAGTGATTCACTTGCGGCGTCTGCCCATATATGTCTGTCTAGAGAGTTCCAAGTTCGAGTTGAAGCCAAAAAGCAGGCGGCAGGAAGGAAGGCAGGCTGGCGGGGCACATACGACCGACCGACCATATGGCAAGCAACAGTTAACTTCAAAGGCAGACAACAAAAAGTTGCCTTTTTGTATTCCACTCTCAAGTATCGCACACTCTTTCTCTCCATTTCCCTGTGTGCCTTATCAAATTGTTCAATTTGTGCAGCTCGGCGGCTGCCGCCTAGTGGCATATTAAAGCAATTGTCTAATGCCACATGGCTTTGGGATGGTGCTGCTGCTGGCAGTCGCGTGCCTCAGTTGGACCGCCACTTCTTTCCATATTCCATGTGTTGCGTGTGGAGGGGCGCATGGAACATGAGAGCATGTGAACAAATATTTTAATTACGCGCTTTTTTCTACTCTGCTGCCGCTGCTGTTTTCAGCTATTTTTGTCAAAATTTTGTGTTATTTTTTTTAAAAAATTTGCTGCAGCTGGCTATCAAATAACACGCCAAAGTGACGTAATGTTTTGCAAGATTGGGGTAGAGGTGGCACTCAAGTTGCTTTGGAGACTGTGTGCGAAAATGGTGCAAAACACCATTTCCAAGGAAAACGCTAATTGAAGGCTGAGAATCTATTTTACTTGGGGGTTGCCATGTGAATCATTTGTATATGAAGATGAATTTGTACGTATGAATGTCTGTGTTTTGGCATTGAAAAATGCGACAAGTGGTCTTATGATTGTTCTAATAACTTATACATAGGTTAAGATAATGTTTATACCAGGGCTGCAAACCCAAACAATTTTTCGGAGCTCTGGTTCGTGGGTTCGAACCAAACTTTTGTAATGGATAAGGTTCGGAATTTTGGGGTTGCAGGTATTTGGGCGACTCAGGCGCTTAAAACCGTCGAGATTGTCAGGCAGGTTCAGGTTCAGCTTTTGTATCTAAAAAGATTGGGTTCAAGGTCGGTTTAAATCGAAAGTCGGAGTTCCGAGTTCGAATTGGTTCGGCTTGAAACCGGCTTGCAGCCCTGGTTTATACTTTGGATCCTTGTTCTCTAGAGGTATTTTATTCACCTAGTTCACTCCAATTTAAGTAAATTCTATAATACATATCTCTAGTCAATTGTCCGCTTTTGTGACAATTCTGTGATCATCAATTTGATGAACTCATTGTGTTCGTGTAACATTTGCTGAACTATATCGTTTTGCTTTGTATTAAAGCTTGCAAAAAGTTGACTGATTTACTTTATCATGTGATTCTCCAAAGAAGTATATTTGTTCAATGATCGCACGTTGCAATCTTACTTTATCACTTTGCCAAACTCCAACTTCTCTTCTTTTCAGTCGTTTTTACTCATCGTAGCATCGGCGGTGTCCCATTGCATTCTAAGAACACCTATCAATGCTACCATGACCTCTTTTTAGCATCGTAACAACTAAATGTTAACCACTTTTTATAAATCGGTAATTATGTTCTCATCTCTCAATAATTTATCATTGAAATAGTCAAAGTAAAGAAAGCAAACCAACGAAACAAAAGCATTTGAAATTGAAAAACAACCAAAACATATGAGAAAGAATTTATGCCGAGGCTTCAAATGAAATGACCGCCCACTGCGCCACATGTTGAACTGAGATTGCAATGCATTGAAAAACGAAAATTGCACCCACAACGCCATCTGTTGTGAATTTTTCAACTTTTCTTTATCCCTTACCCTTTGCCTATGAATTATGAACAAACCTTCAGAAGAAAGTATCCAATTTCGAATCGCTTTACGTTATTAGTATACGAATAAACCTTGATCATCTACATAAATACTTTTATTTCGAAAATAATATATCTATAATGAATAAATATAATATCGGCTAGGCTTTTAAGGCCATGAACCACTGTACCGAATCAGTCTCTAACATAGCAATTTGTGATCGGCATGCGATGTTTGCTAACATGATGTTAATTTGTTAACATTTATGTTAGTTCCCTGTCGCCTGAGTAGACGTATAGACTCATGTTATGCTATGTTATGTATTGCACGAAACGATGTGTGTTTCGTTGGTTTCTGAGTCCTTCGGATCAGAATTTCACCAATAAATCGATATCATTAGTTTTTTTCGGAAGATTTTGGTATCTATTTGGACTGGATATTGAAATATAATTTATGAAAATTTTTGATATTAAAACTTTCCACCAACTTTCCAGTTGCTTCAATTGACTTCATATCTCTTTCCTAATTACCTTGCAACAAAATCAAGAAAATGAACAAAGACAAATTAATTATCGGTTTTCATAAAGTTGCCAAACAAAATTTTAATAACGAAAATGAAATGTTAAGTTGCTTAACATGAGGTTTTCTTTGAATTTTTTTGTGCGGTCCCCGTCAGAGAGATCTAATTAGGTGCCTAACCTCAGAAGGTTTGAGGGTGTGCAACAACGTCTGTGTGTATGTATATACATCTGAGTTGGCTACCTGTTGGCCGCTAGCGCTCACTTGAAATGCACAGCTTGTGATTACATTATTTAAATATATCTCTCCCCCATTCTCTGCCCCCCGCTCTCCCCTCCACCTCGTCTTCTTTCTTATTTATTTATTTGCCGATTTTTTTTATTGGCTTCTTTCGTTCGTTGCTTTTGGCACTGCTGACATAAATTTTGCTGTTTCGTTCTGACTCACTCCTAAATAAATAAAAGAACAACAAAAACTGAAGAAGAACTTTGGCAACATGACGGCTTGTGGCTTATAGCTTTATGACACACGACGTTGGAGCACGTTTTTTTGTCGCTATCTAACAACAGATTTTTGCACAGTTGAAGTGTGCCTAGACTGTGGAAAGCAACGTCAAAAGTGCTCGGATTACGGCTATGTCGCAGGCCAAGCATAACTGCACGTAGTAGTATCTGTAAGATATCACTAGACCAGCCGCCAGCATCTTCCGCATGACGTTTTGTTATTTTGGGGGCCACATGATGATGCAAGCTTTTGGGGGGAGGCCATATCAAATGCAGGTAAACACCTTCCATTTGTATAAATTGAAATGAAATTTTCATTTCGCCCACGCCAACAGGAATTTCTGACATATCAAAATCGTGTTGTTTTCTTAGCTGGGTGTCAACATCATCTGATAGATACACAAGCGGTATCTTGCGTTGTGCATTCGTAAAAATCAAATTCGGCTACACCCGCTACGTGAATGTTTATATGGTGGGATATATACGTACGCCACGGCTATATACCCCCACGTAGGCAGAGTCTTAGTGTGTGTGTGTGTGGATCTTGGCATTTCTTAGATACACAAATTTTCTACACTGCTGCCGCCTCGACCGGCCGACATTTCTCATGAAAATTTGAAATGTGTTTCATTTCATCTAAATTTAGAATATTGGAAAATGTTGTTGCTTTTTGGATTGGAACACCGTTTTAGGGCGTTGTTTTTTAGCCACAGTGAAATGGGAATTAGGATGGGCCCAGGGCCCCATAACAATGCTTCTTAGATAACTGACGTGCTCATAAATTTGTTGACAATTTGTTATGCGGAACGCGTAGGCACACCCGCACTTGGTGGATGGAGTCCAAGCCTACTCACTCTACACGTCTCATTGCTTTTTCAAATTCAATTAAAATCTTTTGTCATGCCAATCGATCGTTCGTTGGCGGTTTTGATTTGTTATTATTATTGTTATTATTATTGTAGTTGCTGTTTGTTGTTTAACCAAAAATGCAACGAAGCGTTTGCCCACGGAAGTTGACCATGGTCTAACCGAAGAGCTGCACAATAAATGAAGCAATCAACCCGCCCGCCCATTGCAATTTATGTGAAAGGGCATTGATCGTGGCCAAGTTGTTATTGGCAGTGCCATCCCACCCCCAATTGACTTTGCCCAGACAGGCGAAAGTTGATTGAATTCAATTTGGTTGAGTGAGTTTGGCATGGAAAGTTAAAGCTGTTTTGTAACATTTCTGGGAATACTAGAACTGAACTTTAAATGAAATAGAATGAATAAAGAAAGATCAGAGGCGGAAAATAACTGTGAAATGATGTTCAACTGTTCAAGAAACTCAGTAGAAATCAGGATCGTGATTGAATTATACCGTTCCAAAATCGAAAACACGATCGTTTATACTTTGAAATAAGAATCCAGAACTTAAAGTAAGCCTAGAAGTTGTTGAAAATTTCATTCATAGTTCAAGTAGAACATATCTCGTATTGAGTACAAAATATACATATAGTTCTTGCTCACAAAAGTGTGCAATGGTAAATGCCCCTTATTTTAAAGCGATTCTGATCTTGTAATTCCCAACTGATTCCAGTTTTATCCTCATGGAGTGAGTGGGAAAATGTCTGACCTAAAACTACACTATCTTGAATAGTTAATTTCCCTTGCATATTTCCCTCCTTTTTTGGTTCAATTTAGACCCATAAGCTTAAGAATTGTTTAAAAAATGTTAAAGCTATTGCATAAAAAAGTATGATCAACAATAATTAAAAAGAGTACAAATATCCCGAAACATTCTTAAATCAAGTAAATATCGTACTTGAAAATATAACTTTGTTCTTAAATCAAGTATTTTGGTACCTAAGGTACACCGTTTATACTTAATTCAAGTACACTGCTCCCATTTTCACTTTCGCATAAGTCTTACGATTTTGAGACCAAATTTGATCCACAAGCAGGATTGCAATTGCTAAACTTTTGCGAATTAAGTCTATTGATCTTATTTTCTGAGTGTAAAATCCATCTAGTTTAATCCCTTAAGGATAATTCATAGCAATCCTTAAATCCTTAAAATAATTTATATGGAAAATATTATCCCGTCCCGGTACCGTTCGTGAACCCAAATTTTTAATTCAATGCATTTTTATAAAAAAACCAACTGTTTAAAGGTTCACTTATAAATATTAAAACTCTTACTGAGACATAACAAAAACTTATCGAAATTTCTTTTAGAGGTGTGCCCGTATTTGAATTTTTTGAATTCCGTTGATAGTATGCCCATTTTCGCACTTATATGTTAGTTCGATAAAGAACTTTTCGATAAAACGTTTTCATTAATGTGCTTAATCATGCTATGGTCAATAAAAATAACTCGGGACCCGAAACATTTCGTGATTTGGCATTAATCCCGTCCCGTCCGGATCCCGACCAATAATTTCAATTCAAACCTGAATCCAATCCAGAATAAGTCGTCTTACTATCCCTATTGAAAGATTGAAGAAGACAAATTGAAAAATAACTTTTGTACTTTGTAATAATCTGGTTAATACATGCTGCCTTAGTTTTATAGATGGATGGATGGCTCTAATCTCTTAAGTGTTTTAAATAATCAGCATACTTTAATGAATGGTAAAGATCAGATGATCGATAGTCGAGTTATAAGGAAAACAAACAATTATGCTGGGCAGCACCAGCCGCAACGGCAATGGGCAGCATTTTACACACCATAACATAAACTTTGAGAAGTACAAGGTATATTAAAGTCGGGATTGTCGGTGTGCCCACTTAAGACCAACAAAATGGGTGAATTTTTCAAAAATTTTAATTTTCATTTTTTGTCGATGCCAAATCAGATCTCAAAGCATAAGCTCTCCGTGTCAAGCGAAGACAAGCTCGCAGCTCTACTAACCAGAGCCAGGCAAGTGTCACTTTCAAATACCAGACAGGGGCCCCCACTCTTTCCTTTCATCTCAAGGACAACCTGTGGCTTATCAGCTGCATGACAACAACTGGCATTGGCTTCGGCTAAAGTACCATTACCAATAATGAAACAAGTGCACTTGCATTTTCTAAAAAAGGCACTTGGATCTGGCCTTTCAGCTTTGCATGCTTACCTTTAAGCATACGTAGGTAGGCTTTTCCGGTTTTCCACGCAAAATAGAAACCCACACGCACACACACACACACACACACACACACACACACACACACACACCTAAACTAACTTGTTGCTGTATTTTGTCATTTAAAGTGACAGTTGTTGAGGAGGAGACAGCAAAACAAAAAGAAAGATTGTCGTGGCCGACTAAAAATAAACAAAAAACGTGGGCGCTCATAAAGGTGTTAAGAACAAGTTGCACAAAAAGCATATGTATGTATGTACTCGACGCACACACACATTTATTGTGATAAATCCCAGCAAGGCAAAAGAGAAAAGGCGGCAGCTTTGGCTTTTGTTTCAAAAACGAGTTATGTTGGACACTTCAATGTTGGTCAAGCATATTACGCTACGCTATATATGTATGAATAATTGTGAGTACCTCATATGTACGAAGATAGTCGGACAGTAGTTTTGGGTAGGTGGGCAGCAGCAGCAGCAGCAGCGGGTAATAATTTATAGGGTTTTACCTTGTGTGGGGGCTGAAGACCTTGCTACGTGTGTCACGTTGCGTATGAGCGATAATCAAAATTAATTATATGCCCAAGTAAAAGTCGTCTGCACGATCAAGTAACACCAAATGCCTGCGCCCACAGTACCACATTTTATATTTGGGAAGACATTAACCAGATCTTACTTTCACCATTTTGCATTTATTTTATTTTTCATTTCCGCCAGAACACGCGTAACGACCTCTCCTCGATCATAACGGCTGTGAGTTTTCAAAACACAAAAAATATATATACAAAATTTGTGTAATAAAAACAGCCCCAAGGGGGGTACCAAAGTTCAGCACCAAATTATTGTGGTACGTGTTGATGGAACACAGCTTGTGGAACATTTCAAACGAAAATGTTTACAGAAAACAAAATATTGAATAGAAATTAGTTTGCCAAATCAAAAATGGCCACAGGAATTTGGTGCATTTGTTACACATACCTAACCAAAAAGGTCATGAACCTTGCGGTCGTTCCTCTCGCTCTCTCTTGTTTGTTCTATGTGGCGGCAGCAACATCGTCATCATCATCATCGTCGTCTGTTTATGTTCCCCTCACGTAGAGCATGGACTCCGGAAAAGTCATTCGACTACTCCAGAAATAAACAAGCCATGGGAAATGTGGCAACATAGCAGACAAGGCTCATCGAAGTGCTGGTGGGGTATGACACAAATTGTATCTTATAAATAAATCCAAAAATAGAAGACTATCAAAAAAAAAAAAACAAAAAGAAAACTCAAAAATGTTGAAAACTGACTGAGTTGGTTTTTTTGGGTGTTGATTGACGTGTTTTTGGGTAAGCTGCATGAAATAGAGGAAAGTTGTAAACGTAGATAATGATTGAAAGCGAATATCACTTCAAGTACTTAGTGTAGACAGATTAAGTAAGGCACCCTGGGACTACACCTAAACTGTTTAAATATACCTAAGTTCAAAACTCCACACAAAGTAAAGATCACCATTGTGAGCAGAGACTTTGAATCTGAATCTGTATTAAAAAATAAAGTAAATTAAAGATTTTAAGAGCTTGAGGTCTGAAGTTTTAGGAACAAAAGCTCTATTCCGCTTCGGTTTCGTTTTCCCTGTTCTTAATTCTACAAGAATTAAGGAAATATTATTTTATGTACATTAACGCCCCACCAAATTTCAATTGTTATGTAAGCAGGTGAGCGTTTTCATTTGCTATTTCTATGAAATATATGATAGATATCAGATGAATAAAGCTAAGCGAAATGAAGCCGACTGCATATAACCAGATAAAGACACTTGATAAGTTTTCCCTTTTTTCCCAATTCTAGTTCCTCCAAAAATAATGAAACCATGCAAGTTTTGTTTAAATGCAAAAATGTTTAAACGCAATCGTTTATACATAAATCTGAAGATTTACGGGTTACTTCTGGCTTGAGAGCATCGTAAAGAAAAGCGGTTCGGTTCCAACCAAGAACCGATTTTCCACCCAGAACAACGTCGCACCACGTCTTCTCCAAAAAAGCCTGGTTAAAAAAATATGGCGAAACTTGATCTGATGTGGCTCTATCTCTTATACAGACAGACGGATGGATAGACGGACGGACATGGCTACATCGACTCGGCTGTTGATGCTGATCAAGAATACATATACATACTTTATGGTATCGGAGATTCTTCCTTCTGACTCTTACATACTTTCGCGCAACTTCATGATCCGCCTTTTCCCATTTTTAATAGGAGCAGGGTATAAAAAGGATAGCTAAGTGGTTGCTAAAGCTGCCTTAGCTAGGCCAGTTCTTAGACAAGCTTAGCGAAAACTCGTGGCGCAACAAACACAAATTAAAACACAACTTAGGCATTGCCCATGACTTGTGCTCTTCTAATATCACCCAAATATTCCTGCACTTTTACTTTGATTAATCATTTTAATTTAAACGGTAAACAATCCCAATAAAGTGTGACCGTTTGTCAAACGGCGGTATTTTGCTAATGTACGGTCGTATTTTGACATTGAACAGTCACACTATACTCTCAGCTGACCCACAGCGGGATGAGCTGTCTTTTTAGCTAGCTCAAGATTTAGTTTGTCTTAGCCGAAATTTAAAACACGGATTTGATTTAGACTTGGTTTGGCCGAGAGTCAGAAATTAAGTTACTAGAGATGTGACAATGAGTGAAGTCAGTTTATATTGGTTATCGATTGTGATGTAAGAACTGGGAACTGGAGGCGCCACAGTTCGAGGTCGCTAGCTCCAGCGCTCTAAACAGGAAAGATTTATTCAAACTCTAGTGGAAAGTAAAAATGAATCCAGGAGTAAGAATAAAGAACAGAATAGAAGCAAGTGGTACAGTGAGACCTTTGTAAAGCTGAATTTTCGTTTGTTTGATAACTCATAAAAGTTTTTCGAGTGTAATAGTCAATTTGAGAAGCACAACAATATTGGAAAAACTGAATGAGAAATAGGCTATGTGAGTTCTCTTTTTCTCATAGGAAACTGAGGTATTTTTCAACCATCTCATATGAGATCTCGACAAGGGAAAATACGGGGGCATGAAACAAGTTCTCTTTTCGTAGTGAAATAACGCCCGCGGGTCTTATTTCACCGGGCGTTATTTCATGCCCCCTGAAAATACAGCTTTATAAATTGAACAGTAGAAATCGAAACGAAAAAAAAAACTTCTGTTTAAATTGTGTTTTCGGTTCGGAATTGCTCCCAGACCCCCCTAGTTTTTCCTATTTGCCAGAGACGAAGAAACTTTGCGCCTTCAGCCTTGTAGTTAATTGTCTGCCCCTTCGTCTTTTACCCTTGCTCGAGCTGGGGATCACTTTCCCCTGAAAATTTCGTAGATAATTGTCCAAAAATGTGGATTACGCACCTCTTATTTTCGATTGCTTTCAAAGTCATTTTAAAAATGTACCTGTATCACTGTAATCAAGTAAGAAAAGATATATTCCTATTGTTTTCTGAAAATGCCAATTTTAAGCGTTACTCAACTGTGTTGGGTCTTAATTTCAGTTGGTAAAATGTTCTAGTTGAATCATCAGTGAAGAATTTATCAAAAATAAAGAACTCCTTTGTACTGCGAGAGTGCAACGGGCCACTGTTTGCCCATCGCTGTAAACTTTATATCTGCTCATTAATTCAGTAGCCACATTTTTGACTTGATTTCTTTTTATGCACCACCTAAACGCCATTTGTTATGTTGTTTGGCCTTTAACTAATCTTATCTCTCAACTTCTCTTGCTCGTTACAGGTGAGTGTTTGCTTAACCGCTTATCAGTGGCTGCCGGCGCAACCGCAACCCACAACAACAATATACAAAATGTCGTCAGCGTTTGGGAAAAACTAACCTGATTGGCTGAGTACACAAAACGTCTATTGCCTATATACTATATACTGTTAATTTATAATTGGTTTAAGCAGCCATTGCAATAGTCCCAATCGATGACTGAATAGGAGGCGGAGGGTCTGCCGCCGTTGAGTTTTATGAGCGGGTATAAAAAAGCGCGGTTAATTGCTTTATAAAAATGGGCGCGCGCATGTGACGAGCGATTACCGCGCACAAATTTATGTACTAAATACTCAAAGGTTTTTTCCAATTCTGACTGACCCGAAGCCTCTGGTTCGCTCCAGTGCCTTTATTATGTGAATCTTAATTAATTTTTAAATATTGACAAGCCAAGTCTCAGACGGGATACTGGCCCCTGGGTGTGGTTTCCTGTTGAAAGTAGCTAAATAAAAGTTTTGGGGATTCATTATTATGGGCAAGCTCTTTTGCAAACATTTTTCACCAATTTACGCCTTTAAAGCATATTTATGTGGTTAGGGGGTTTTTCCTCGCCTACGTGGGGGCATTTTGTTGGAAATTGTGCTCATGGGAACTGATTGATTAGCGGGCAGTTACTTGGCTAGGTGCCTTCAGCGACTACAAAACAACTGACAGACATTTGCAACGTTTTTTGGCAATGACAAGTTAAAGTGGCTGCCTCTCAACGCAAAAAAAAGAAGAAGAAAAAAAAAAATTGGCGTACAATTGTCAAACTTGTTTGTAGCGTTTATTTGTTGTCATTATGGCAAAATCTTTGTTTTAGCTCTCACAGAAATCATATTGGCTTAGTGGATAGTTGAATGAATGCGGCAACAGCTGCTGATCAACTCAATCGATTGTAATCGATGTTTTTTTGTATGATTCATGTGATTAGTGTGTATGTATAGGTATTAGTTTCTTAAAATATGAAATGAATGAATTGGACATGCCATAGTATAGATTTTTATGGCTTTTCATATTGCAATATGCTCATAATATTCTTTTAAGGTTAAACAACACACATATCCAGAGTACAAATAAGCTCAATCTAAGAAAATTATGTTATCTAAGAGAGTTTTTCGAAACTTTAAGGTAATAATAATAATAGAAAACATGACCAAAATCCAACTAAAAACTTTGCCCTGAATTCCTGTTATTAAAAATTTCGTGTGTTTTAATGCTCGCTTCAGAGACCGCTAGCTTATATGTATGGAATCTCTTATCAAAGCTATGTTTTTTGTTCGCATAAGTCCAGTTGTATTGTCCCTATAACAATTTTGTTTTTTATGAATCACACTTAGTTTACCCGCTAAGGATTGATTTTGAGCTCATTTGTCACCGCTTAGCAAATGTATGTCAAATACTCATTGGAATGCATCATTGAAATTCGGGATATCTGTAGTTGAGAAACTTGCTTGGTGTAAAGGTTGCAACATATGTGTGTTCTTCAGAGTAGAGTTGAGAGAGTGTCCTGTTAACACTAACACTAAGTATTTATCTTGTCAAATCATTAAAACTTCATTAGAAATGTATGGTAATTAACACTAATTTAGATGTGGTGCAGCAGGTAGTGTGTGTGCTACTTTCCTTATAACTTGACTATCGATCATCCGATTTTCACCATTGCTTCGGCGGATCGAGAAATAATACTGATTTCCAAATTCAACATTTTTCGAGTTTATCTGAGTGGTATCGCCAATTGGAAAAACCTTCCCAACTGCTTTTGTCCACAACGAAGTGAAAACCGGAAATGGGTATTTCCATTATGTCGAAGGTGACCGTCAGACGACACTTTAAAACTAAAATAAAAGGCAAATAAAACGCATTTTCAATTCGTTCTTTACTTTATAATAAAGCTCTTAGCTAGCACTTTAATTATTGCCAAGGCGAATAGCAGCTGAAGCCCTGCTTCCAAAATATTGGCGAAAAAAGAAGTGATTCGCACAAAAACAGAAGTGTTTTTCGGAAGCATCTATATAAAGACAAAGTTTATCGAATGAGTTAATAGTTCTTTGAAATGCATTTTGTTTGATGTCTCCTCTAATTTCCATCATGGATGGAAAAAAAGTCCCTAGCGACATGTCAGGTGCGCGAAACTGCTTAAAATTAAACTTCTTAAAAAGTAAAGCACGACATTCGAAAATAAGTCACAAAAAATAATGCTTTTGAATTGGCTTTAATTGCCGTTTCAAACGTTTCTCCTGGTTCGCATTCGATGGCATTGAATTGGCATTGTTTAAAAGCAGTGAAGGGTGGAATTGTGCAGAGTTGCGTTTCGTTTCGTCTCTTTCGTTTAAAAGCCCTTTTTGCACCCAAAGAGGTAATTGTTATAACAATCCGTTTTATGCTTTTCAAATCCAAAGGAGAAATAAACGAGGGAAACAGACAATAAAAATGACAAAAATTGCTTTATAAAATGCAGAAGCCGCACTTTTAACGTGCCTGACCCTTAAATAAAAGACCAATTATACTAAGAGAGGGATAAATTAAGTGCAGAGAAGTCTTGCTTCTAAAAGGGGTGAATGCGGGGCCTGGAGGAGCATGAAGCAGGATGATAGTAGATAATGTAATAGTTTTAGTGATTGTTGATCAAGATGAGTCAGATCTAAAAACAATTTTCAGTACTTTAATACTAACAGTTTTGGACAGAGTTCATTTGCCAATAAGCCATGCTGTTCACAGACTAGGTATTTTACAAAAAATAAAAAATTTCTGAAATGTCAAAAATGGTCAGAGATAAGCTAGGATAACTAAGTACCTCTATATATATATATGTATTATTGGATAAAATGTTGGCGACAATGTATGCATTCTGTTCACTAGACGATACACCGTTTGGAAATTTGTATGTGTAACAAATGTTTTACATCCTGGGACACTGTTAAGTGCTAAATGTATTGGATTTTAAATCTCCACACACAACTGTGTATTCAAAACGTAGCGAGAATTTCCCATTACTTGGGCGCCTTCTGTAACGCATGTTGTGGGCCAACCTCATTCAGCTCTGCGCCACGGCGCGCCGTTGGGTTAGTAAGGGGGATGCAATAGATTAATAGAAGCATCAGTTCAAGGAGAAATAGGAACAGGTGATATCATCATGGTAGGCATAAAGAAAAAACAAATACCGATATGAATTCGATATCACTGGCAGCATTTCAACCGAACATTACAGCAACTTTTACAGCAACTTAATCATAAGGGGTTAAGCTAGATCTGCATCAAACGGCGAACTCTTAGTATAAAGCGAGGCAAACGCGAACGTTCTGATAAAAGGGGTGATTTTTTTTTTTCCCATTTTTGGGATTTGATTTAAAAAAAAATACAAAGAATTCAGAAAAATGTATGAAATCTTTATTTGAGGCGTTAGAACGATCAATATAATTTACTTATCAATATAATTTACATTGACAGTTCTTACAATGCTTCTGGCTGCTTTTCACACCAAATGCGGCAATTTTGTTTGTTAACGTATCCATTCAACCAGAAATGAGCTTCGTTGCTGAACACAATTTTGCAATAAAAAAGTGGCATGCATTTTGATAATAAAATTCTATAATATTGCAAATGGTGGTTCGCTTGTAAGTCGATTAATGGTTAAAAATTACTGACCAAACTGAAAATTGTTTGACAGTAACATGTGACACGAGCTGCCAAAAAGAGAGTTGCTAAAAAATCACTCTTTAGTTCTGATGGAGAAGAAGGATTGCTGAATGTATTTTTTTTTTTTACAATTTTATTTGAAGTAAAATCTTCTCTTTTTGTTGTTTTGGAACGAATTTTCGATACCACTAAGTCGGATGGGACAGATAGTGATTAGTCTTGAACAGATAAAGCCACTAAAGAAAGGCCGTCTGCCACCATCCACAGCTAAATGCATTTAAGGGCGAAATGAAATGTGGTTACATGCATACATAAGTCATACCCTAAACTATTTGTAATTCACAATTGTACAATTTTACAGCCCAAGCATTATTCAATATACAAATTCAAGCATCAGTTTTCTCACCCATATTTAAGCTGATATGCAAATAACCTTGGCATTGTCGAAAATATCTTTTAATTACTTGTTGTGTATTTTGTTTGCATTTTGTCAATTGATTTGACAGTAATTCTGGCTGCTACTTAACAAGACAGGTTTCGCAGCCACGCCTATTAAAAGCGACTGATGCTGCTGCCGCTGCTGCTGTTGAGGGGCTGCCACAAAGCTTAATGTCAAGTTGCAAGGCTGCCGCAAGTCCCACAAGTGTTTGCTTTAATTGTGTGCATGCGAAAATTTGGTGTTTGGTGTCCACCCACAAGACATCATTTCAGTTTACATTTGATTTGTGTCTGAGTGTGCGTGTGTCTGTGCATAATGTATGTTTACTTTCAGTTTGTGCGCACAAATGTGGCGCTGTTGACAACAACTTTCCATTTTGCCCATTGTCTTTCGCCTTTGGGCTGAAGCTGAAACTGAAAGTTCAAAATCATGCTGTGCGCTTGATGGCTTTTCACTTCCTTTTCAACGCCCTTAAGCCGCAAAAAATCAGTTAGATTCCAGCCAAAGGCATTCTGGCGTGTCGAAAATGTGGGCCGACAACGACATGTGAAAAACCACACGACGCTGCATTGTTTTTCCACCATTTTCAACGGTCACATGTTCTTTTCGCTTTTGCCATTTTCATTTTCTCTCTGGCTTGTGGGTGTCTCTTGGCATTAATTTTTAATGCCCTTAGTCGGGGGATGGGAGATGGTGAGCTGAAGTATTAATGGCCAGTGGCAAAAATAAGTCTGACTGTGTCGCCAAGCAATGTGCTTAGAGGCGGATAGCTCTCTGGTCCCTTGGACATTTGACGTTGTCACATTGTATGCTCATTAAAATGTTTCTTTTTAATATTTTGCTTTCGTCTTATTAAATGGCAATGGCTACTAAAAATGAGCAGCAATAAAATCTGTTTAGGCCATTTTAATACCCAAAACGAAATTAGTCATGACTTGTGATTAAATCGCAGCGATTTATTAGCTTTGTATAAGGTGTTCCTTTTTTTTATGAAATGGGCTTAAATAATTTAATTTGTCCAAATTTGACAGTGGAAACAATATCAGACTGAACAATTCAAAATACTGCGAGGGCGGGTATGAGAAATCACATTGATTTAATTTTTGAAATAAAATATAGAATACCAAAGGATAGAAGGAAACATCTCTGACCGACCTCGATTTCGGATACGGAGATTGGACAAACCCTTATTAGATGGGCAACATTCTCCGTTACACGGATGTTTTTTGATAGAGGTTACATGATCATATTAAACGATTCAAAGCGTGGAGATCGCTTGGATTCCAAATCGGGCTTGAAGGTAGTTTTAAAGTAGTTTTTTGTAGATAAGTCTGGAGTCATTTAAGGACGCCAGGTATAGAAAGCTTACTCTTTCCCGGAACTCGATTGACAAACACAAAATTGCTGGAAACTACACTCAAAATAATAAAGGCATATCAAATCATCCAATGTATTTTTTTTTTAATATCCTTATTTTTATACCCGTTACTCGTAGAGTAAAAAGGGTATACTAAAGTCGTGCAAATGTATGTAACAGGCAGAAGAAAGCATCTCCGATATCATAAAGTATATATATTCTTCATCTGCATCAACAGCCGAGTCGATATAGCCATGTCCGTCTGTCCGTCTGTATGAACACCTAGATCTCAGAGACTAGAAGAGCTAGAGCAACCAAATTTAATACGTAAGCTAGTATTGTCTGTAGGCAGATCAAGTTTGTTTCAAATTTTGGCCACGCCCCCTCCCGCACCCGCAATAAAAAATATTGAATAACTCCCACAATTTTTAAGATATCGAGCTCAGATTTTGCAGTGTAGTCTATGTGGCCAATGTCTACAATCTCACAAATTTTCAAAAGGATCGGATAATAAATGGCCGAGTTAAAAAAATGTTGCATACTTATCCGAGCTGAGCTGAGTAACGGGTATTTCGAAGTCGGGCAGGGCCGACTTTAACTTACGCTCTCGTTTTCTCTGTGTGTGAGAGTTAATTTCTTTATATTGTCTACTCCGCCGAATGGTAGTTTTGTACATATCTAGCTTAAGAGGAATTTTCGATTTATTTCTTGAATACCAAAACCTTTACCGATTTCTATCGATCGAACTTAAAATCGAAAACAAAGACGAAAACATGGACAAAAATTGTAAAAAACCGACGGTGAAGGGTTACCTGCAATAAAATCAATTTCGGTTACGGCTACGGTGAACTAACTATATTTATTCCGGTTAGGGTTTTGTTTTGAATCGGTTATACCGGTCAAAAATAACGGTTGATATTTCAGTTGGATATCCTGGTTTTAGCGACACGTTTAATAAACCACCTTTAATGTCACTAAATGAACACCACATCACAGGCCTAATCGGAGCTTCAAACAGTCAAAATTAAGAGCACGGCGGGATGAACGGTTTTCCAAAAATGTTATTCCAAGTGCTTGGTTATTGTTACCATTTATCAGCTCCAGGCGTTCGTCAATTGCCATCTTGAATCACCAGTATTTTTGTCTTCTGATAGGTCTTCGATGTATGTTGAAAAAAAGATTGTACTGAGAAGGCATCCTTGCTTCGCGACGGTGTTGTTAGGGAGCTCATTTCCATCCCATACAGAAAACATTTTATACTCATATGGGTTGATTAATGTATTAAGGCAGTGGTGAAAGCTACACACATCGGTCGCATTTTTTGTTGCTTGTCAATGCTTAAAGCGTCTAGCGCATAGCAAATTTTGCAACAGAAAAGTTAATATGTGCTCTTCTTCACTATATCTTCTATGCCTCTTGCTATATTGGATAGATTTATCATTTGTTGTTCTGCGTCGAATGATTGCGTTTGCATCAGACAGCGAAAATCACACACACACACAGGAAAAGGCTATACCGGTACCGGTATTGTATTAGTATGTGCTCATGGGCACCTCTGTTTTAAAATATCGTTGATTATTCCAAAAGTTTTAGCTTCAGAAAAAGGCTTTATAGATCTTTCGTTTAGAATGCTGACTCCCAATCGATAAAGCAGTTATACAACCCACTTTATCTAACTAGCAACATTAAGGTGAGCAGCTTCATGGTTCCATTTAGTAACGATATTTCTCTCCACTTCTTAGTTAATGATTACCACCTTTATGAGAATTGGAAAAATAATGATTTTCTTTAAATTCTGGGGATGCTACAACATCTCAATGCAAGATGGGAAAGCATTTTTTAAAAAATTTAAAGGAAGGTACACCTCAGCGATGGTTATATCAGCATCTAACGTTTAATCTTGCAAATACGGAAAACCAAAGGCAACTTGGTGGTGGTTTAGGTTTTATACAAAGAGCATAGCATAGAGCATTCCATAGAAAATACCAAGTTTGATCAAAATCGAATGACTATAGCATATAGCTGCCATTGTAAAAAACGGTCGAAAACCTAGTTTTTGTATGAAAAACCTTTTTATTTTCTATGGAATCGTCTCCTTATTAGAATTTATTAGTTCTCTAATCTTTTTCAAAATGTCATAAAAATCGGAAAACTATATAGTTCAGTTGGCTTAGAAAAATAGGTCTGTAAAATATTATAAGTGAGAGAACCATTTGTATATTTAATGGTTAAGTTTTCTTTGTAGTTTATTTATTTTATGTGCTTTGCTCCAAATCGGATAACTATAGAATATAGCTAGCAAATAAACTATCGGTTTTAAAACTAGATGTGTGAGAAAACCTTTTAATTTTCAGTGGAATCGTCTCCCAACCTTGTGTTTATTAGTTGTCTAATATCTAATAACAACTCCAAGTGTATTCCATCTAAGTCGGGAAACTGTAAAGTATAACTATACAAATAGGTCTGTAAAATAGTTTTTGGTAAGAGAATCGTTATTGTATTCACTGGAATCCTTTACAAATTTGTCATTGATTTATGTTATGTGCGTTTGCACGATTCTACTAAGTTTGATCAAAATCGGATAACAATAGCATATAGCTGCCATAGAAAAAATCGGTCGGAAAGCTAGTCTTTGTTTGACAAATCTATTTGGTTTCTATAGAAACGTCTTCAAATTGCCAGTTATTAATATTATTTGCCTAAGCACAATTTTCAGCACGTTTTTAATGCAAATCGGAAGAATATAGGGCAGAGCTTTTTTTTTTAATTTATATCGTATCGTTGTTTGGTTGCTAAAGATAAATTTAAGGAAATGCCAGTGCCACTTTAGCTCTATCAAACGATTGACTAGATTTCCACTGACACGCAACACAAAAATTGTTCTTTACTGATGACCCTTCCCACCTCCAAATCTGTGTCTCAGATCTTTTGATCGAGCATAAATGCAATCATGACAGCTGTCAATTTTAATCATGCCGGCAACGTGACTGATGTGCCGCAGCTACATAAAGATCGCAGCCGATTAGATGAATAAGCCAAGTCAAATTGGTGTAAAATTGCATTTGCATATGACGAAGACTAAAGGTGGCCGGGGGCGAATCGTTGCTATCGAATTAGTCAGCATTGATATAGGCAGGCAGCGGCATTTAGTTGAATTACAATAATTAAGTCAGCCAAATGCGCAGGCGGCTTAATTAATAACTTAGTCGCCCTGTCTGTCTCCCTCTCACTTTGAGTCAGTGTGCCTATAATTAAACCCCTTACCGAATGAGTGCTGCCCATTTTAGGGCATAGCTCAGGTCTAGAGCCAGAACTGGCTGTGTAGGAGGCCGCCGTTCGCCAATCTAACGATTATCAATGAAAGATCTTTTATTTTTTATTCATTAACAAGTTGGCCGCTTGTGCTTTTAAGGCAAGTTGCTTAGATTTCCATCTCCATCTTTCATTCATTCATTCAAATTCCGCTCCCCTAATGCAAGTCAAGTTTAACTCATAATTTACATTGTGTGATTTCCATATATTTTTATGACTCCATCTATCTACTCCCGTATAAGGCCCGCACAGCGCTTCCAAATTTGGTGGCCACAGATTGCGTGCGTGTGTGTGTGTTTGTGTGTTCAAGTATTATTATTATCATTTTGTATAGTTTTTACAGTCAACCCCCGCATTATTGATTTAAGTAGTGACTTGTGCCTGTCGGTATGGGGTCATCCACGTTGCTATGGCCCACCTTTTCCACCATGGCCATTAAAACACTTTCAAGGCTTTTCATTAGCCATCAGGCTAAGGATTAGTTTGCATACCAAAATAGCCAACAGCCAGTGCACTGCATCTAGCTACTCACACATTTAACGACTTTATGGACGCCCTTCTGTATGCGCTCCGTTGCCGCATTTTGCAACATTTTAAATTTGGAATTGTATGTGCGCAATTGCATTTTATGAACACCAGCCGAGCGTCAATAAATTGACAAATTTTATGCACCACTATTTTTTTGGCAAGTGCTTTTGCTCATTTGGCAGCGCCATAGCCGAAAAAAAATATGTATATATGCATGCCGAAAGGCAAATAGGGCAAAATGTGTATGCCTAAGGCAATGGAAATGGAAATTAAAACATGAAATAATGTTTTTTAAAGAAATCTTTTAAGGGTTTAAAGTAGTTCCTCGGTTCGGCTGTCTTAAAGGATTTCTTGCGAATTGTTGGATGATGAATTTTGCATGTTTATGTAGCTCTGAAAGCATAATCAATTGGCGAATGCTCCACTTTTATGTCATCCTTGAGTTTCGTGATGTCATTGGGCGTTTTCAGCAGATAAATCCGACTTACGATTACTGATTTTCGATTTGCGATCTCTGCTGAATGTCACTGACGGCTAAGTTAAGCTATTTTCTGGCTTTAGTACATTGCGTCAACTCATTTAATGCACAATTTTTAAGGGCTTTTGCCCTTTGTCAGTCTGTTTTCAGTTTTGGTGTGAACAGTTGGACGAGCAATCAATAAACGGTTTCACCAATCATAGATTTTGTTTGATTCCATCTCAGCAAACATGATTGTCATATTTACCAATCGAAATCGGCAATCATTGTATTCAGCAGGTAAAATCGGCAATCATAAATCAGTAATAGTAAATCGGATTTATCTGCTGAAAACGCCCATTAATAAACAAGGATCGATAGCTAGCGTTTCGTTCATGACAGGCCTGCCCACCGCTGGTATTGTTTCAATTTTTGCAACGCTGCCTCCCGAAAACAATCATTTATGCCGGGCGTCACCGGCAGCAATGGGCAGCACTTAACATCCCTTAGCACTTTGTTTGACATCCAACTTAAAGGATAAGCATTATTTATTGATCCGGCAAGGAATTGGTAAAGATCGAATGAACGATAGTCAGGTTATAAAATGTAGAATTAGCATACACTTTCGTTGGTACTCAGCGTCTTTCTTACTTGTTTCTTATGGAGGAAAGGTAGAGATCTTTATCGTTTTAAGGTATTATTTCAAGAACGATTTTAGCTTTAGATATTTTGGGCTACAACCAAGAACACTTTATTCTTGTTTGATGTACTCTGATCTTGCTTTCAGAATGGATTGGGATTTACTTTAGAATTTATAAGACTGAACTAAAAATGTGTTAGGCTTCTTTTAAGACTAAATCCGGATTAATTTAGGACTATTACAGCTTATAAATAAGATCAAAATCTTTTAAAGTAGTTTGAATTGTACACAGAAAAACAAGAAAAATATACTTTGTACCAACGAAATTGTACGCTCAACACAAATTTTGATGCTGCAGTAGCAGCTGAAAGCAGCGCAACGCTGCTACTGCACTGCAGCAGCGAACAGTCTTTTCCTCATAACTTGACAACCGTTCATCCGAACTTCAACATTTCTCTTTTGGACCGATAAGATATTCTGATTACTAAATATGTATAGAAGGAACGAACCATCTATCTTTGAAACTGTGGGGGATATGTCGTTTTTTCTAATTTCCGGGGGCGGAAGGGGGCGTGGCCAAAATTGAATAAACGTGATCTGCCTGCAGACATAAGAAGCATATGTCCCATACACGTCCAACCTCTATCTCTTACCATCTCTGAGATATGTGCGTTCATACGAACGGACAGACGGTCTGACGGACAGATGGACACACGGACATGGCTATATCTACTCGGCTGTTGATGCTGATCAGGAATATATATAGTTTATGGGGTCGGAGATGCTTCCTTCTACCTGTTCCATACTTTTGCAAGAACTTGTACTCTATAAACCTACGGTACATATGTACCTACGGTACATATGTACCTACGGTACATTCAATCATTCGATTGAATGATTTCCCGTATCCATTTGGACTGAATGTGATTTAAAAATCATCCAAAGGATTATGAGATCATCCTTTGGATGTCTTTCAGCTCCGTTGGATGATTAAAAGGATATGAAGACATATCCAGTCCAAATGGATCTTTTTTTTTTCCTACTTTATCTCTCTTCAATTCAGCTTTTCATCCTGCTGGTTGAACGAGAAATAAATTTGTACCTCTTTTTTGCTGGGATTCCTGTTGAATTAATAACGCTTAAATACCGCTTCCCTTTTAAAAGGAATGTTTCCCCGAATTTGTTAATTTATATGCTGTTTACTCTTCAGAATTCCTGTTAGCTTTTTGTTTTCTTTTATTGAAAGCGGTTAAGAAAACATGGCTGCATTTTTTTCAATGCAACTGGAAAACATTTTTAATATGTGCAGCCATTTTTTTATTTTTCCTTCGTTTGTTTGATTGCTGTTCCATAGGACACCCAACAATACTGCGTCGTGTTGTTATATATTGTATTTTTTCAGTGAAAAATTGAATAATAATGGCGTTGCCTAGAAAAAAAAAATATTAATTTAAATGTCAAAATTCAATTGTGTAGCAGAAAAGATTCTCCATTAAAGAGGTTACAAAAATAAGAATTTTCCTTAGCCACCGACACAATTAGCACCCCCTTTGGTCTAATCCCAACTTGTCAATCTTATAAGATATGCCAGACAGGTAGATGGGCGAGCACAAAAAGCAAATTAAAACTAAGCTAAGTCGGCAGCTCAGCTGATGGATTGTTAAGTTTGGCGTCGAACAATTTGCATTAGCTCACGATTTGCGACACGACATATATCTCTGGATATCTGGCCAGCTAATTTATGAATGTAAAGTCATTCATACCACAAATTAGATGACAAGCCGACGAGTGTGGGTGTTGGCAAGCAAACAAAGTTAATATAATATATGCACATGTGTGTGTGTGTGTGGGTGGCGGCCAGGTTTTAGTAATGACACAGCCAAAATAAAAAGCCACTGCAATTAAGCCTTGTGCAGCGTCAACACGTTTGGTTTTTGCGGTTTGGGCATAAACTCCAAATGCCTGGCGAACTGACCTTCAAAATTTGCACAAAAATTTACTTAGCTAACGTGTGTACGTATTATACGTACGTACACTTACGTTTGTATGCAGCTGAAATCTTTATGAACCTTGTTGAAAGTAATTTCATTCCTCGGTTTGTTGGGTTTTGCATATTTTGTGCATATTTCTTGGCCCGCCTTGTATATTAGCCTTAAAATAAACATTTGTTCATCTTTTTTTTTTATATAAAAATCAAATTAATGACTTATTTCAAAGCAGCGCCAGTATGATAGTTTCTATGCAATTTTTATTCATCATATTTATAAACTCATAAAGCTGTCATTGGCATGTGAGTTCACAACATTTCTATCATCGACAACCACAATTTCTTGTTACAAGAATTGCACTAAATAGAAAGAAATCCACATGCTGTAGTGGTTTTATTTATTAAATTTCTCATAGAATAATAAATTCCATTAGCAAGCACCTGTTTTTTAATCACATTTTATGTTTTCTTTTCGATTTACTGTTGTGTCGAACAGATACCAAACAAATGAAAGTTTGTGGCACATGTAAAATATAATTAATCCCAGCGGCTAACACACAATCATAAACGAACAGAAGAAACAGAAGAAAATCTAGAGATAGGTCAATGGGGGGGTTACAACCAATTAGCTAAAAGGTGGCCTAGTCGTCATCGACATGTATTTCCCCATTGATAAACAAGCCTTGGCCAATGAGGCACTGAGAATTGAATGGGAGGACCATATGGTCAATGTTGGTGTGAACAACTGGAGCCAGCTGGGTAGTACTATCAATTTGTAATACCCGTAGGGACACTGAAAGAATAACATAAGGAGACGGATAGAAGAACAAAGGAAGATGAAGTATAGGGTAGAAGCAGAAGTTTAACAACAGAAGATAAAAATTATTATCAAAACCACAAAGGTGACAAGGAGAAGATAAATAGATGATGAAATAAAGAAAAACGAGAATGCTAAGCTTACTTCGTCTGTGCCGAAGTTTTTATACCCTTGCAAGTGATCGCTTAAATATTTTCAAAAATACTCTTTTTCCCATTTTCCGACCGATCGTATGGGAGCTATATGATATAGCCATCCGATTTGGACAAAAACTTGTAGAATTATGTAAAAGCACGAGAAACAAACAAATACAAAATTGCAGGATGCTACCATTAAAAACAAAAAAGTTTTTCTAAGACTGTTTTTCAGACCTATCTTTTGTATGGCAGCTATACCATATAGTTGTCCGATTTTAATAGAAACTGGTAGGATTATAAAAAAACATATAAAACCTACGATTACAAAGATTGGAGACGTTTCCATTGAAAAGAAAAAAGTTTTTCATACTAAAACTAGTTTTCCGACCGATTGTTCCTATGGGAGCTATGAGAGCTATGAGATATAGTCATCCGATCCGGTCGGCTCCGACATATTAGTAGTGTGCAGCAAAAAGAAGACTCTGTGCAAAATTTCAGCTCAATAGCTTTAAAACTGAGAGACTAGTTCGCGTAGAAACAGACAGACAGACGGACAGACGGACGGCAAAGCTCAATCGACTCAGCTCGTCACCCTGATCAAGAATATATATAGTTTATGGGGTCGGAAATGAATATTTCTATGCGTTGCAAACTTCTGGGCAAAATTATAATACCCTTTGCAAGGGTATAAAAATAAAGGAAACACGGATGAAGTAGTTAGAAATACAGAAGATGAGGTATAAGAAAGATGCAAAAGCTATATTATTAAAGAGAAACGGATAATAAAGAACATAAAAGAAGTCGACAAAAAAAAAAATAATTAAAAAAACAGAATGAAACGAGAGCGTAAGTAAAAGTCGGCCCTGCCCGACTTCGAAATACCCGTTACTCAGCTCAGCTCGGATAAGTATGCAACATTTTTTTAACTCGGCCATTTATTATCCGATCCTTTTGAAAATTTGTGAGATTGTAGATATTGGCCACATAGACTAAATCTGAGCTAAATCACTGCTAAATCTGAGCTTGATATCTTAAAAATTGTGGGAGTTATTCAATATTTTTTATTGCGGGGGCGGGAGGGGGCTTGGCCAAAATTTGAAATAAACTTGATCTGCCTACAGACAATACTAGCTTACGTATAAAATTTGGTTGCTCTAGCTCTTCTAGTCTCTGAGATCTAGGTGTTCATACAGACGGACGGACGGACGGACGGACGGACGGACGGACGGACGGACGGACGGACGGACGGACGGACGGACGGACGGACGGACGGACGGACGGACGGACGGACGGACGGACAGACGGACATGGCTATATCGACTCGGCTGTTGATGCTGATGAAGAATATATATACTTTATGATATCGGAGATGCTTCCTTCTGCCTGTTACATATATTTGCACGACTTTAGTATACCCTTTTTACTCTACGAGTAACGGGTATAAAAATTCGTGTGATGAGAAAACGACCTAAGAAGAACAGAAGTAAAATGAAGAAAATACGAATGATAAGAGAAGAATGATAGAAAATCATTGATAGAAGAATATTGACTGAAAAAAAGGTAGAAGAATAATAGAAGAAGAATGGTAGAAGAAGAATGATTGAAGGAGAATGATAGAAGAAGAAAGAGAGAAAAAGAATGATAAAACAGGTAAGATAAAAGAACAATAACAGAAGAAGAATGCTGAAAGAAGAATGATATGGAAAAAGAATGATAGAAGAAGAATGCTAGAAAAATATTGGAAGAAGAATGATTGAAGAAGAATGATCACCTGAGAATATTTCTTTGATTCAGATCTCCATTGGTATAGCCATATCTTTAGGTTTGAAAATTGGGAAAACCCTGCCTTAAGTCTGGAGAATATACAGTAATTTAAACGCCCTTTTAGATTTTCTGCTTTCAATGGCTGTTCCACAAACTGAATTAACAGTTGACTGACATCAATCTGCCCCCGCTTGCTTTTTTTTTTGACAACCGAATTTCACACGCTGTTTCATTCCCCCATTCAAAAGTTTGATGTCCCCAAATGACCAATAATAACTTATCAAACAATTTAATTTTAAAACAGATTACATCATCAACACCCTCCGCCAAGGTGTCCAATTATTACCATAATATTAATTACATGTACTTTGAACTGAGCGCTGGCATTTAATAATTAATTAAAAACCAAATTGAATCGTCGGTCAACCGCAATGCATTTCGGTCTAAACAAAAGCCTGCAAATTGGTTTATTTAACTCACAATTTGTACATTATTCCGTATTATTGTTAGCTTAATGTGTGTTTTATCAGTTTTGATATTTATTTATGTGCGGGCAGCAGAACCGCCAGCAGCCGGTCAGGTGAGGTTTGCTTTGATTCTTAAATTTCACATTTTTCATGGCACTTGTATAAACAAAATGGCTAGACTGGAAAAGCTTTATTTAAGGAGAGCAAAATAAATAGAGAATATAAGATAGACCAAATGCAAAGGGCCAAGAAATGGTGTTGGGTTGTTATTAACTAAAAATGAGTCGTTCACGAACTATTATATTTGTTTAACCAACTCTCGCTTAGTGTCTATTTACCATTGACTATTGTTCAATAAGAGCTGTTCATTGATTCTTTTTCAGTGTCCCTTGTGCGGTTAGTCCTGTGCAGTAGCTTTTGCTTAGCAATACTTGTTAAGTAACTTTAGTTCAGTACTTCTACGGTGATTTTTTTCAGTGACCGATATTCAACACTTTAAAATGACCCGTTCGAACATTTTAAAGTAAAGTTTTATCACAAATATAAATGAATTATCCTATAAAACTGCTATTTTATCTAAGTATTATAAATAATCTTAGAGAATCAGAAAACAACAAATTAATGAGTTTTCTTATTTTATTTACTTTATCTTCTCAAGATCTTTATCACTTATAACACCTATGTACTTCAATATTTCGTCACGTTGCTTAAAGTTTGTCTCTCTCCATCTGAACATTTTTTATACGTCTCTTTCTCTTTATGGTCAAAATTATATATAATACTTTCTAAGTGATTATTCCGGAGTCTCACTAGCACTCTGGGTTGCGCTGCGATTAGTTAATTGCTGCCGTCGATTGCTCGTCTGCTCTGACATTTCGATAGCACTCCTATCCGTTAACTTTTTTAAGAATATTTTAAAAAATCACAAAACCTACAATTGTAAAATGTTAAAAGTTAATTTCTTTGTAAACTTGCGGTTTTCTGACTATTAAAAGAAAGTTAGATAGCCTACCTACTATTCCATCCATCCATATCCGATCAACTATTTCTGCGCGATTGAAAAAAAAACATAGAAACTTTGATATTTATAATATTACTAAGAATTAACTTAGATTTATTGTGATTTTTATTTGTATATATCCCGAAGTCCCTCACCCCAACATTAAAGACTATTTCCATTTTTAGCAAAAAACTAAAAAAACTCAACACAAAATAAATTAAATTTTTGCTAAACCATTTTGTATGACAACTCATGCATTTAATTGATGTCATACAGTAGCAAATTCTTAAGTCATCTTTGCGACATGTGCCCAACACTGCACGGCACACACCCACCATCACTTTTTTGTAGTTGTTGTGACAAATTGCCAAAGCAGAGGCAGGCAGGCAGACAGACAGTCAGTAAAATGCAGCTTAAAGCACATGCCAAATGCAAACAATGCAATTTAGCTTATGCAAAACTAAACAAAACCAGCAACAGAATGTTGATCCTATCAATTCTAAAGGCGCTGTCAACTGGCACAGTTGGGGGTAGACGTTGAAACACCAAAAGTGTGAATTATGGGGGGTGACATTGCCTTAGCTTCCACTCCGGCGTCGACCTCTCTGGCTTATCGATGGCGCAATTTAATTCGCAAACTGCATGGCATAATTCGTTTATATATAGAAACCAAGTGATTTCATTAGGTGGTAAATACATATCAACATTGTGCACAAGTTTGCATCTAATAAATTAGCAGCGTTCATGTAAAATAAACATTCACACGCCATTATTGGCATTTGGCATCTGCTTGGCGAGTGGGTTTCAAAGGCAAATTAGTTGTAATTTAATACGTGCATTTAGCTAAGTGACAAATTAATGCTGCTGCTGCAATTAAGAATATAAAAACAGCATTGACGTAGCCTATTTTATGGTATAATAAAGTAATAAACAATGTAATAATGTTTACTTCATCTCTCTCTTTCAGAAATTGCACGCGTGCGCGCTTCACTGTTTCAGATCAATGGCGTTAAGAAGGAACCACTTACATTGCCAGAGCCCGAGGGAGCTGTCGTCACGATGAATGAGAAGGTTTATGTGCCAGTGCGTGAGCATCCAGATGTAAGTGGAAAATTAAAATTTGTAATATATGCTGAGGCAGTGATCTAATTTATGAATCGAAGCACATTTGAGGCGTTTCCGCTAATTAGAATTGACAACACACACAAACACACACACACAGGCCTGCTCAATGAGCCTCAATGAGCAACTGGTACACCGGAAATGGCTTTAAGGTGTGCCCTCAGCAGCAGCAACAAAAATGGTCGCTTAGGCAACAGCCAGTCGTGTGTTAAGCTGTCTAACAACGCCTCAATTGCTGGGCCCGTCTTGCAAGATGTGCCTGCCACATGCAAAATGTGTATTGGCCCCCGCGATTCGTTGTCCCTGTAACTGGGTTAGACAAAATCACTGAAGCGTTTTAGGAAGTCGTTTGACGCCGCCGATCATTGTAGGCGGCAAATTAGAATTTGATTTAATTTTATGCAATTTAAAATAGTTATTTTTTGTTTCTCCTTCTTTTGTTTCCATTCAATTTGGAAATTGTTTGGGTGTAGTTTAACTTATTTATGGCTGACAGCATCGTGAACCGAGAACTGAGAAATTTATTTTATTGCATGACACACTTAATGCTGATGTTGTCCGAAGACTGCGGAGTGTGTGCTCCAGATAAATGCATAAATTTAAATAGCATTAATGCGAGTCAAAGCATTTTGCTAAAGCAGCTGTTCAAATATTTTTGTTGTGGCGCCAGCAATTGTGAGTGACAATTTTTGTGTTTAGCCTGTTTGAACTGTCTACACATAGTGGATTAAATCACTTGGTTAATTTGACCAACTGAACAAAATAAGAGCAGCTAGCAGTTTTGGTTCATTGAACCCAAAACGAAGCATCAAGTTTGTAAAGACATATTCGAAATTTTCCAAGTCCACTTAAATTTTCGCAGATCTCTTATCAACTAGCCATCTGTTAAAAAAAAGGCAGTTTAAGAGGCTCTTAGGGCTTCCTAATAACTCGAACTTCAAGTCAATTGTTTAATAGCAAATATTCAGCAACACAGAGGGAAAAAAAACGAAAACATTTTACTCTATATGAGCACATTTGTTTTTAGAAACTAATCATAAACGGATTTTCTGCCTTCAAGAACAATATCTCACTTCAAGAACTTTTTTTGAGAACATAAAATCTTGAAGTGTTTATATGTTCCGTTTTTGGAAACATTTAAAAAAAAAATATATATACATTAGGTTCAGTGCGGGGACGAGGTCCAATTCCAGGTCCTATTTCAGGTAGAATCCAGGTCTGCAGAAATTTCGCTTGTACTAGACCCCACCTGCCTTGCTTAATTATTAAAGAAATACAAATTTGTAAGCTTAAGATCTCATTACACTTCAGTAATAACCTATACGGATGCCTGGAAATCGTTACGGAATGCGTCTTGTTAAGTTTATTCTCCCCAGACCATTGACTCAGTTGAATAGGTAGTAAATTAGCGCCTGACATCTATAGATTCCTCAGTGAAGTTCTAATGAATACCACTGATGATCCACTCACACAAGTGGATCCAAATTTTCGAGGAATGCGTGATACCAGAAAGCTTTACAGGGAACCTTTAATATCAAGCAGCTTTTTCAACCATAGAGAAATTCACCTTTTCATAGATAGGAAAAGTCATGGGGTTCATTGCATCGTTAACGTGCGCGAATTTTAGGCGGGGTTCAGCAAGGAGTACTCCAATGTGGCTTTTGTCAATATTTTCTAAAATATCAAAACCGATTATATAAAATATAATTAATCGATATTTAATATATTGCATCCACAAAATATCGATAAATCGTTATAATTGAAATCCTCTTAAAGTAGAATTGGATTTGCTGCAGTTCGAGAGCGGTAGCTTAGTGCCCATACTTTAAAAAGTACTAGGACCGTTTGATACTTAAACATCTCATTTGCCTTAACAAGACAGGACCGTATAAAATGCTTCAAAATATATCAAAAAGAACATTAAAAAATATTCACTTCGGTTTTTCTATAGATATTGAAAAGGCATCATTTCGATATTGATATTTTGTTGTAAAAACTCATATTGATATTTTTCAAAAATCGAAAAATTGGTGTACTAAAACTTATTCTGTATTAAAACCTTCTTAAAAGTTTCAAAACACTACAAAATATTTATTAAACGTTGCACAAATTAAAAAGTCTCAGAAAAGACATGTATTTTATTTAAATTATACCAAAAAAGGTGCGATAACATATTCATAAATTTATAATAAAGGGAAAGGTGGTGCTGTTGAAAACGATTAGTTCACATTTTTAAAGCCAGTTTGAGAAGTTATGACATTTTTGGAAGTTTTGAAGATGGGGTCTACCTCACGGAATCATCATCACAACAATCGTAGCTCCATTTAATGAAGATACAGATGGGTCTATTTTTCAAATTGCAACTTAAAACATTCGAAAATATCGTCTTTTTATTTATTTATATATATATCATCCTAGTGTTACAAGTAGAAATACTTAAAGTTTATAACACTAGTCACAAAGACAACATATTGACAAAATATTGAACAAGGTTAAATTAAAGTTAAAAATTAATTAATTGATTCATAATCATTTCAATAGATATTGATTTAATTGAGATATTAGCCTAAACATTTGTGGTGTGATTATATTTATCCTATACTATAGGGTTGAGCTTAGCTCGAAATAGTGGTGCGCTACTAATTGATTTTAAATCGATACTTCAATATATCGATACTATTTCTGTCATCCCTGGCAAATAAATCGATTCTCGATTTAACCAAATTGTTCAATTTTTTCGAAAATTGTTAAAGCTTGCTACTCTGTTTTAATATAACTAGCACCTGTGGAAATACCAAAAATTTACTCAATCATTTAAAAAGCACCGATTAAAGAAATATCGATTACCGACTATATCGCCACAAGGAATATCATTTCGTAATATTGTATATCTTCTAGCAAAAGAATCGATATATCGACTTTTGGATTTAGAGGGAAAATTTGAGAACTGTACTCTAAACTTGGAATTTTACTTTACCTGCAAAGTTTTCAATCTTGACAATTAAGATTCTGCTGACTAAATAAGACTAGTCATATGGACACTTACTTGACCTCTGTATCTTCTGCAAATTACTCACCGTTGGCTGTTATTATGCAAAAGATTTTAACTCAATTCTTAAATTTTGTTTGTTTCTAATTAGCAGGCACTTCTTTTTTTTGGGGCTTTGCCAAGGAGAACCCATAAAAATTAATTAAACCAAGTTGGCAGCAACTCTCTTATAATTAATTACCACTGGGCATATTGCATAAGTCAGCCAGTCAGGCGAGAGCAGAAACTAACAGTCAAACATTAACATAAAATTGGTTTTTATTAAGGCGGTTTATGTCAAATGTATTTGTTGTGATTTTTTCTCTCTGTTCTCCAAATAAGTCAAACGAAATGAAATGAATATGAATGAGTTGTGGTCGTAAATTAAAAAACAACATAATCTAGCGCCAAAACGGAGCAAAACTTCAAGCAGTTCTTTTAATGCTGATGATGATGATGATTCTTCTGTGCTGCCCGGTTCAATATAGTTTGAAAAGTGGCACAATATTTCAGATATATCTCAGGTGTTCGACTGCTTGGTCTGTCTATTTATAACATTTTCTTTTCATACGGTGCGGGCGTGTGTGCCTTGTCATAAATCATTCCAATTTATTGCAATATATTTCGAGCACAAATTTCCAACATTTTCATCCCATGTCTCTAGAATGTTTTTAAGCATGATAAATTGCGTTTCAAATAACATGAAAATGCAACAAGTTTGCTAAATGTTTGTGTAGGCTTCGTCATCGGGCCAAGAAACAAAAATAATAGCAGTAAATAATTTATACCATATTTAACAATGTAAATAGAGATTTGTCAGCCAGCTGACAACCGCCAACAACAAACGCCATGTAAATAGACTACAATTTGTCAACGGCTATGGAGCGAGAGGAGCGCGCGTATCGAATTGAATCTGCAACATGTCAGGCTCGTTTATATGCAGCCAGTTGTTGTTGTGGTTGCTGCTGTTGCTGTGTCCAAAACATAAATACAACTTAATTAAAGTCAACAGCAGCAGCAGCCATGGCTGCAACAGTCACAAAGGCACTAAACAGTTTACAATTAATTACAGCAAACTATTAACGCGCAGAGTAGTTGAGCTTAGGCGGACTCAGAGCGAACAAACAAACCAAAAATATATTGTTCATTTGTCTCTCTGGTTTCACTGCCACATATTGTTGGCTGTCCGTCCAACTTGTGGGTCTGTTATTGCTCATTGCTCATACGCCCCGTGGTGAGCGGTGGGCATAAAGATGACAGTTGACCCACTGAGCGCAAACGTTAAGCCGATTTCTGTTATTTCGGAGAATACAAGTGGTTTTCGATGGAAATGTTTTGCTTTTTACTTCAACTACCATTTTGCCCTGTCGATGCTCAGTACTTAATACCAAGCACTCGATGCAGAGTACTTGATAATCAGTACTGAGTACTTGAAACTATGTAATTGATACTCAGAACTCCATACTAAGTGCTCGAAAATCCATATTTGAAACTGAGTACTCGATTCTTGGTGCTCCATACTCATTCCTTGATACTAAGTACTCGATACTGAGCACTCGTTACGATACTCAGTACTCCATACGATACTCAATACTCGATATTTGATGTTTCACAACAATTTTATGGAATCCGTAAGCTTCACCAATAAGTTTGATTTAATTTCATTTCATTTTTACTATGCCCCAAATATTTTCAATCTCTATATTCTATATACATAAAAATCGCTTTTGTTTGCCGGCATGTATCCGTATATAGTCTCAGTACTATCCATCCTTCGGCCATCCTTCAGTAAGTCGAGCGATCCGAAGAGATGACACGATACCAAAGTGTCAAAGAGCTTCTTTCTTAGATCCTGTAGGAAAATAGACTGTAAAATATATATAGTATGAGAGAGAAATACCAAATTTGGTTTTAGGTTATTTAGCCATCCACATTCCCGTAACCATTTGGACTGGATGTGTCTTCAATATCCTTTTAATTATACAACGGAGCTGAAAATCATTCAAATGATATGAAAAATTATCATCATTTGTATGATTTTCAGTTCAGTTGGCTGATTAAAAGGATATTGAAGACATATCCAGTCCAAATGGTTCTTTTTGGCGGTCTTTTTTATTTCTGTGAAGTAGTTGAAGTTTTTATGTATAAAATGTGGTTGTTGTAAGTGAAGATTTAAATGCGCCTTACAACACTTACACTTATGGAATAAGGGTATAAGGATATTTGATAAGATATGGCAAGTCTGGTACCTGCAAGACAAAGCTTAGCTTAGAGTTTAAGTTTTTGATGCTTCTTGTTAAAGCGGTCTCATGCTTGCTGTGGTCTGAGATAAGTGCTTTTCATTAGGAATCGGTCTACTTATGTTGTATCTAAAGTAGTGGTGGGCAAGCTCTTGCTTTCATCGCTGCGAGAGCGATATTAAGTCTCGCTTCTTGGCGCCAACGCACACATGGAGGCAACGACAAGATTAGAAGCAAATCAAATTAAGTCAATCGATTGAGAAATAATTTATACTCGTTGGAATCTCTGTAGAACCGGCATTCTCTTGATCGTCTCTGTTCGTACCTACTCCGATTTCCAAAAACATTTTCTTTGTTCTAGCCTAGATTCTGTTATTTGATTCGCTATTGCTTCTTGTTGCACATTAATATATCACCCACTAAGGGCCGATCTCATAACTTCTACATAGAACTCATCTGTCAAACATACTCACAAATAACAGGGAAAATTGTGAGTGAAATCGGCCCCAAGTTGTTTCAGAACTTACTATGCCTGTGATGTTCCATTGAACCAAAATTTCCGTTATCCCTGCCATATTTTGCTACTTTTGGATAATCTGTGGTCACGTTGAGGCCTGTTTTACGATATAGTGATTCACGATTCAGTGATTCATACAGCTTTTGAACCGCCGTTTTGGTTTATTACGTTAACTTTTTTGGAGCTTGGTTCAGCGGTTGACTCGTTTCACGCATGTACACATCTACCTTTCGCTTTCTGTTCCTCCAAACATTTGACATTCATCTACTAAGGTCGCTCGCTGGGTGGCTTCCATTATGTTAAGCTAAATTGTTTTCAACAACAGCATCATTCATAGACAAACTTATCCATTTGTTGCCACATTTTTTAGCCATTATATTGTCTCGGCCGTTAAAAAAAGTCAATTAATCTACAAACTGCAGCAAATTAGTCATAAACATAAAATGCTAATTACGTGCAATTTTTATGTACACTTTGGGCTTTGAGTAATTTAATAGGTACAGCAACACATTAGCTGAAAAAATGTGGCTCCTCATGCAGCATTATTTTCAGCTTTTAAGCCGCTTGTGTTTTTTGTTGTACATGTCAAAGTTTGATTTATTTTTCCGTGGTAATAGACGCGCTTTTTGTATTCCAGTTGAGCGTAATTAAATAAACGTCGCAACGTAATCTATTTGATCGGCACCGCCGAGCGGCGTGTTCAGTTTTGCATTTTTCTAATTAACTGGCGGCACACCAATGAAAAGATGTTTTATGCAAAGGCAAAATATTTAGAAAATTCACTTTTAATGCCACATGAATGAAAACTTTCCACATATGCTGATGATGATGATGAAAAGTAGCTTTGTCCAATTGGCTTTGATTTGAGGAAATTATTTTGGGATCGCTATGGCAACTACTATAACAACAACGCACAAGAAGTCCTTTCCTTTCAGCAGTTTAATCATCAAATTACAACTTGTGTGCACTTGCCTTTCCTTTGAGTCGTGTGTTTTGGGTGTGTGAGTGGGAAGCTTATCAATTGTGATTGTACCTTTTCGCTTTATTGAAAATTGTTGTATAAAAGTGTATAAATAAAAAATATAAATATTTTCCGAGTACACTTATTCTTATCGTCGGTCACAATCTGTAAAACGAAGGCAACCCCTATATTCCACCAAACATGTACAACATTTATAGTGTGTGTGCGATTCACTTGCAGCTCCCGTTTTGGTCGTTGTTGTCGCACCGTGGTTCAGGGTCGCTCATAATTTTATAATTAATTTTTGTTACTTTTTGAACCGAAATAAACTGTAACCGAACCGCTAATTCACACAAAAAGAACCGGCGTCCAATAACCACTAAACATAAGGGTTCGATTAGGTACACTTCATTGACAAGTTTAAAGACGTAAAGCGCTTTCCTTCAGATAATAATACTTGTAAATTTGCGAATTTTCATCGATTTTCTTAAAAATGTTCAATTGAATTTAAGATAAATTACGATTCCCTCTAGCAAGGATCCTTAGCGATACCGAGTTGATGCTGCTTCTAAGGATGACTTGTCACCATTATCATTTGTAAGCACTTATACAGTCAAACTTCTCTATTACGAGCTTCTGTACAACAAAGATTTCTTTGAAGCGAATTCATTTCCAGATCTCAGAAATATTAAAGCCATTCTACATTACGAATTTTCTATATAATAAATTGTATTATTGTCCCCTTGTAAATCGACCGTATTAGGATTTTGGAACTATTCAATTACTTTTTGGAAAATCAATTTCGAAAGTGTGCGAAAAGACACATATTCTCTTTAGAAATCATAACATTCGAAAACAGTAATGTTTCTGCGCAAACTGTATAAAAAAATAAGAGTGAACCACTGAACCGAACCGAAACCGCCGCAGTTCAATTAGCTCAAAAAACCATGTTATGAAACGAACCGGAGGTTTACTGAGCCAAACCAGTGATTATATACGAGCGGTTTGCATTCCCGATTTTTATGATTTTTTATAGTGCAATATGAGAGCCAAAATATCACGACAAATTGTTACCTGTGTATGTATTAACAATAGCTAGGAGTTTAATTCTATTCATCCGGCCCGAAGGTTCTTCTTAAATTGTAACATGGTAGAAAATAATACTTGTGGGCCGAATAAATATTGCTAAGAAGCTGATTTTGGGTCACTCTAGAGCCATGATTTTACATGGTTTACATGGAAAGTTAATTCCGTTAATACAATTTCACATGGTGCTACGAGCCGGATGAACCTGGTCATAGGTCCAATAGCAATAGCAAATGTATGAATTTTGTGTATATATTTCACAGGAATATGCACACCGCTTGGGAATGGAGAATAATTAAATTTACAAACAAATTAATAACAAGAAAGCTAAGCTAACTTCGTCTGTGCCGAAGTTTTTATACCCTTGCAAGTGCTCGCTTAAATATTTTCAAAAAATACTTTTTCGCATTTTCCGACCGATCGTTCGTACGGGAGCTATATGATATAGTCATCCGATTTGGACAAAAACTTGTAAAATTATGTAAAAGCATGAGAAACAAACAAATACATCTACATAAACCTTTTGTATGGCAGCTATACCATATAGTTGTCCGATTTTAATAAAACTTGGTAGAATTATAAAAAACATGCAAAATCTACGATTACAAAGATTGGAGACGTTTCCATTGAAAAGAAAAAAGTTTTTCATATTAAAACTAGTTTTCCGACCGATTGTTCCTATTGGAGCTATATTCCTCCGATACGGTCGGCTCCGACATATTTGCAAGGGTATAAAAATACTCGGAGAGGCTTAGTTTTTTCTTGCTACTTGCTGAGAAATGTACTTAAAATCGACGCGCAATTGAAATTTTTGATTCCTTTGGTATAAAATGACATTATCTGTGTCGAATTATCTAACCTGGCACAATAACTTCTCAAATTTGTTCATCAACCTAACCAACCAAGTTTCAAGTCATTTGGATGAAAACCAGTTATTCTCATAAAAAAATGTCTGATGTCTCAAAATCATTTCACAAATTATTCTTTTCTAACAAACTGAGTTTTAAGTAACGATGGGCGCGGGATTTGGGACTTTCAAGACCCAAGGGAATCGGGTGGGACGAAATTGAGTTTAAAATTTTAGGTCTGGATCGAAACGGGATGTGATTGAATTTAAAATTTGGGTTTGGGATGGAATAGCTCGGCTGGGGATCAAAATTTCTCTAACGCGCCCATCTCTACTGTCAAATCAATCGGTTGAATAAAGATTTTAATAAGTAGAATTTTGAGGAAATTTTCCTTATCTTATGACTGACTTATCAAAATCGGAAAATCACATGTCCAATTAAATTTGCCAACTTTGCTTACAAACAGAGTTTTAAAGTCAATGGGATAGAAAAACAGGTTCCCAAAACTAATTTTTCTTTCAAAGTCAACACTTTTATAGCTGAACGTAAGTCTATGTCTAATATAAAGCGGTCTGGGCTGTATGTTGATAATCAGTCAGTTGGACCAAAAGATTTATATACATGTTTTGAATCACAGTGCCTCCCCTGTCTGTCTTTTGTCTGTTTACAACAATTTTTGCTCAAGTGTCTGCGCCTTTACTGTTTGCTTATCGTTTTGGTAGGGTCTTGGTCTGCTTTTTAAAGGCACGCGTGCCACTTGAGGCGCATAATTGATTTCCCATATAAATGAAAGATATCATTTATTTGGCTACTCGGTTTTTTTATGTCCTCTTCTTTTCTTTGTTTGTCTTTGTTCAATATTCGTACAGGCTTTGTGCATCGTTTTTCGTCTGCTGTAATTTAAAGTGCCTTCTTTTAATTTCCGTTAAACGCCACTTGAGCTCACATCATTTTGTGTAAACTCTTTTCTGGTTTTTAATTATGGTTAACGATAAGCCAGGCAAATGTTTTCCCAAAGCCAACAAAATTGCAAAAAACTTTTTATTTGGCCTTTGAGCAACTTTCACACACAATAAACAGCATTGCGTTGGCTTCGTTTGGCCATAAGTTTTGTTGCACTTTAAATGATTTTTTCTCGAAATTTAATTAAAATTGCACTGCCATTAGGCTGCATTAAGCTGCATTCCGACAACGACCGCTGCTTGTACAGCACCGCCAACGGCTACTGTCGATGATCGCATCGATATTACACATCACATCATCGCTATTGCCATATTTTGTGGGTGGTCGCCGCCTGCCTGCCGCTTGCCGCCTGCCTGCCGCTTGCCGCCTGCCTCTGGGCGTAAGTAGAACTAGTTTACCCAGTAATTTATATAATTCAATAAAAATAGTTTTTGATCTGAAAGACTGGCTAATAAATCTATTTTATCAACTGACAAAATGTCTGTAGGCGTGGCTACTTTACAAAATATGATAATTGGCGCCGGAGCCAAGCCATTTGTGCTTATCGATTACACACACTCAGCTGTTGGCCAAGTTACAAACTCCGTTCATGCACATCATCATCATCATCGACAAGCGCGTCAAAAAACTTTGCACGCTCTGCTGATAGTTTAGCAAATGCTTTGAATGTAGCCGCTGTTGCAGTGGTTGTTGTCTGCCTGCCTGCCGCCCGTCCATCCTATCTATTCAGCTGATTGGTTTATCGTGCCAAATTCAGGCGTGTCGCCTTAGGTCATATTACGTTTTCTATTGTGATTTTTTTTTGTTTCCAAAGTTCTAACTTGCTGACAGAGTTTGAGCAGAGTGAGTGGTTGTTGAATCATGCGAGGGTGAAGTAAACACTCAGACCATTTTTGTAATCTGGAAATTCTAAGGTCAAATCAGGGAACTCAAAAATAATTAGCGGAACCAAGTTTCTTGAATTGACAACTGCAGAAAATATGTTTGGAATTTAGAAGTTTGGTTGACATTTTTATAGACGACCGAAAATCACAGTAATGGAAAAAACAAATTAAGGTAATTTTTCTAAACCAGAAAACAAATTTTTGAGCCTGACATTTTAGGTCTTAGGTTTTATTGGGAAAAAATTGCTTTTAATTTATATTTTTGAATTTTTTAATAAAAACAAGAAAGAAAGTTGGTCAAGCCCGCCTATAACATACTCTGTACCAACGAAGTTATACGTTCAGCATTCATTTTGATGCTGCAGTAGCAGCTGAAAGCAGCGCTGCTACTGCGCTGCAGCAGCGAACAGTCTTTTGATCATAGCTCGACAACCGTTCATCCGATCTTTACCATTCTCTTGGCGGATCGATAAGTTATCCTGATTACCAAAAATGTCTAGAAGGAACGAACCATCTGTCTTTATAACTGTGGTAGATATGATGATTTTTCTAAATTGCTGGGGAGGAAGGGGGCGTGGCCAAAATTAAAAATAAACTTGATCTGCCTGCAGACATAAGAAGCATATGTCCCATACATGTCAAACCTCTATCTCTTACCATCTCTGAGATCTGTGCGTGCATACGGATAGACAGACGGACATGGCTATATCGACTCGGCTGTTGATGCTGATCAAGAATATATATAGACTTTATGGGGTCGGAGATGCTTTCTTCTGGCTGTTACATACTTTTCCACAAACTTATTATACTCTTATACCTACGGTACAGAGTTTAATTATATAATAACATTTTTATCGTTAATCTGGATAATTTTCCTGGTACCACTGGTTAAATTTTAGCCAGATCCAAGACAATAGTGTTCCACACACCCTGATGCGGTTTGATCGCCAACAAGCAAATTCTTTAAATTCCTTGTAACTGTTTCTACACAGAAAAAAGAAAACAATCCGAATCGGAATCGAAAACAGGGTAATCCCGGGACAGGCTTAAAATGATCCTGTTTTTTGGGATCAATCCCAATTATTATTTATCTTTGAAAGCTATTAACATCGGATTTCAAAAAACAAATGGTTGTGTCCTAAGCATCTCTATAGATTTCATTTAGAATGTAAACTACTTACTACAAAATTCTAGGCTACTGGATTGTATGATGCAGGCTGAGAGATTTGAAACCGACCTCTTAAGGTCAAGTAGATTTATAACTTTACATATAAAGTGCTTCTAAGTTCAAAGTCCGATCGTTGACATCTAGAGATGTCTCGGCCTCGGAACTATATCCCGATCATGATACATAGAGCGTTAGAATGAGGTGACTTATCGGATATCAAATATTTATTCGGCATAATTTTGTTAGGTTCGGCTATAACACAAGCCGAATGAGTGATGTATTAACTCATCAACAAGCTTCCACAATTATTTTTGTAGTAAATGGAATAAAATAAACATATTTTGAGAAATATTAAAAAAAAATCATCTATATTTTAAAAGCGCTTCAAGTAACACCTTTATTTTCACAATAGACCGGTGTATTTAAGAGATATGGCTATAAAATGTCAATAATATCGACTTTACTCACAACAAATTATGAAAATCTAAACTAAACCTGTTCAATATCCAAAAATCTATATAGATATTTTTGAAATATACGGCAACCCTTTTGTTGATCTTGCTTGTCAGCTGCAGAACTTGTACTTAAGAAAAATGTTCGGTGTTCTTTAAGAACTTGATAAGATTGATTAAAGGGATTAACTAAGAAAGTAGGCTTTAATTTTTGGTTCGAAACAAATTCGGTTTTTTTTTACGGTCAAAGGTGAAGAACTTAAATTAAAGTTAAAAGCATAGCAAACCTAATACATAATGGAGAGAATACAAACAGGAACAGACAATGGGGAGCTAAGTTCAAGTTCAATTATATATTGATTTAATATCGACCTTCGGATTGATATTTTCAGCACGAGTTAAACTTGGATATACTTGAAAATATTATCTAGGACTTGAAAAAATCCTAACATTAGTGCATCCAAACCGAGGCCATTAACGGTTATTCTTAGTTGTATTACCTATAAGAATTCACTTCATTTTTTGATAGCGCAGATTTGTTGATTTGCTTCCGATTTTAAGATCAACTGAGTGTATTGAGTTTGATTTCGCTTATAAGTAGATCCCACATTCTGGGGTTCGAAAAGGGGACATATCTAAAGCTTTTACTAAAGCTGACAAACTGGCAATGGCAACCGAATTGAAATTTGGTACGGGAAATCGTTTCGGTTGGATACCCTGATCGAAAGTGCTATCGATAGATCGCTGGCTCTACTTTCAAAACTCGTTAAATAATACTAATTTTAATATAAATCAAAAGTTTGAAAAATCTGCCTACAAAATTATAGAATAAAAGAGTATTGCAGAGAAGGCAAGAGGCGTGGCAAACACTTTAATTAAACTATATCGAACCTCCTGCGCTTACTCTGATGTCTTATTCTTACTATGAAATAGAATATATATAACAACATACTTTTCAGGCCACCCTCGCCTGCTTAATAGTACTCCATGCATTCCTTGATTTTAGTTTCTGAGTCCACTTTAATTTCAGAATTTGTATTAATGCGATTTAAATTTGTTTGGCGAACTTTGGCATACACAAAAACGTAACCCAATTATTCATAATTAATAATATCAACTAAGATTAAAACTGACTAATGATTTCCTCTTAACTTTTTCTGTATAATTTCAGTTCAACTTTGTCGGTCGCATTTTGGGACCACGCGGCATGACAGCCAAACAGTTAGAGCAAGAGACTGGTTGTAAGATAATGGTACGAGGCAAAGGCTCCATGCGGGACAAGAAGAAGGTGAGTAAGATGATGAAAGACTGTGTATTTTTGGAATCGGAATTTTAAAAGCCTTGCCAAGCATTCCCCCCCATTTTCCGGCGCACCGTAAAACACTTCGATTTCAATTAAAAGAAATTTCCTTAACCCATAGATTGTCCCACACTTGGCTGCTCTTCTGGCGCTCAAATAATTCAGAAGTATAAAATTTCTGTTGACAGTCGGTTTCCGTGCCAAATGGAAATTATAGTCAATTAAAAGCCAAAGGAGATTTTTGTTTTGCTCGAACAAATATATGTGCTTATATGCATATCTTGTCACTCAAATGCTCTGATGATTTAATTTTCTTTGGCGCAAACACAGCGAACGCTAAAATCAAGATGATTAAATGTGTGTGTGTAACTCTTTAATGTGGCGAACATTATGAGCGTTGGACAGCGGCAGACACGTATAATAACAATTTCATTTCGCATTAATAACAGTGCAATATTTTGATAATTTAGTAGAAACACCCACACTCTGTCTGAGTCACTCTGAACACATTCGTGAACATTTCGGTTCTGGTCGAAAGCAAGAAATGAGAATTTTATGTTTACTTGAGATAGAAATAGCCCCAAAATGACACATTAGTCACAGTGCAGCAGTGTTGCCTAGGTAAAAACTTGAACGCTCTCTCATCGACCCACCCACCCTAGGTAAGACTCGTCCTCAATTCGCAGCAAACATTTTGGCCACTGGCTGCGCGGCTTATTGCCACTTGACAGTTCTTAATTTGACACTTGAACGCAACTGCTGCGGAATTAGCCAGGCAGCGTGTCTGGACACTGACAAGGCAACTTCAAAAGCCAGCCATTGTGCAAGAGTGACAGCTCTTTGGCAATTTTTAGCTTAATTGATTAGAAATTTGCTAAACTGTGCACACACACAAATGATGGGGTAGAGCATGTAGAGTTGGGTCATCACGTTCTCAGATGCGTGTGTTTAGTCATACCCTGGATTTTCTTACAGAGTACGAGGAACTCTACACTGGTAAAACAATTCGCCCTGAAAACTAGAAATTCTCCTATAAAATCCGTCTTAAGGCGATTCACCCTAAAATTGAGAAAACTTTTTCTCATATATGGGAAAATGTTCTGAAACTTTGAAAGTTTTCCATTAATGAGAAATTTTTTTTTTAAATTTAGGGTGAATCGCCTTAGGACGGATTTCATAGGAGAATTTCTAGTTTTCAGGGCGAATGTTTTATGAGTGTACCACTTAATAGAGTTCCATCGAATCTCAAGAACTTTGACGAAAAAACGATATAATTAATGGAAAATCCAGAAAGAAAGTCGGTCCTGACCGACTGTTAAATAAGCTGTACCAAAGAAGTTTATGCTTAGCTTGCTTATGCTTTTGCTCATAACTTCAGTTCGTAGTTGAGATCTTCACCAATGGCGTATGGCGTATCAATGCAAAGTTTCAAAGTTTTGTCGATATCGGATGACCATAGGTTATAGCTGCCATAGGAATGATCGGTCGAAAAACTAGTTTTAGTGAGAAAACATTTTTTGTTTTCAAAGAAAACGCCTACAAATTTTGTATTTCTTAGTTTGCTATGCTTTTCCATAATTCCACTAAGTTTGGTCGAAATCGGACATCTATATAGTATAGCTGTCATAGAAAACTAGAGTCAGAAAACTAGTCTTAGTGAGAAAAACGTGTATGTTTTCAGTGGAAATGTCCTTCAAATTAGTTAGAATAACGTTCTGCAAGGGTATACAATCTTCGGACGAGCCGAAGTTAACTTTCCTCTAATTTTTATACCCCTGCAAAGGGTATTATAATTTCGCCCAGAAGTTTGCAACGCATAGAAATATTCATTTCCGACCCCATAAACTATATATAGTATATTCTTGATCAGGGTGGCGAGCTGAGTCGATTGAGATTTGTCCGTCTGTCTGTCTGTCTGTTTCTACGCCAACCAGTCTCTCAGCTGAAATTTTGCACAAAGTCTTCTTTTTGCTGCACACTACTAATATGTCGGAACCGACCGGATTGGATGACTATATCTTATAGCTCCCTTTGGAACAATCGGACAGAAAACCATTTTTAGTGAGAAAAACTTTTTACTTTTCAGTGGAAACGTCTCCATACTTTATATTCATAGTTTTTTTTCTGCTTTTTTATAATTCTAACAAGTTTTATTAAAATCGGACAACTATATGGTATAGTTGCCATACAAAAGATAGGTCTGAAAAACAGTCTTAGTTAGAAAAACCTTTTTTGTTTGTTTGTTTTTAATACTGTGGGCAAAAAGTGAATTTTTTTGTAGAATGAAAAATCTTTATTTATTCTTCTAAATCAATTTCATCCCCTTTAAAGTAATCCCCTCCCGATAAAATACACTTATGCCAACATTTTTTCCAATCCTCGAAACATGCCAAATAGTCCCTTTCCGGTATAGCCATCAGCGCTTTCTTCGATTTTGCTTTTATCTCCTCAATCGACTCGAAACGCGTTCCCCGAAGTGGTCTCTTGAGTTTTGGGAATAGCCAGAAGTCACACGGAGCCAAATCAGGCGAATACGGTGGTTGCGGAACGATATGCGTCGAATTTTTGATGACTTTTTTGCAAGAAATTGAGAACTTTCGGTACCAAAACGAGATTTGACTTTTCGTAGGCCCAAATGGTCTTTCAAAATGGTTTTCACAGATCCTTCTGATATTCCAATCATATAAGTAAGGTCTCTAACAGTCAACCGACGATTTTTGCGCACTAATTCCTCCACTTCATTGACGTGTTGGTCATCTGTTGACGTCGATGGTCGTCCGGAGCGCTCCAAGTCATCCACACGTTCTCGACCCTCTTTGAAGTCTTTGTACCACTTATAAACATTTTTTTGTGACATGGTAGAATCACCAAAGGCCTTCCGCAACATCCTCAACGTTTCCGCAGCCGAAATTTCATTCCGCAAACAAAATTTGATGGCACTTCTCTGCTCAGACATTGTAAAAATTGAAAAATGCACCCTTGGTTGTTTGGAAAACACAAGCGTAAATATATTACTGATAATCCCATTCACATGAAATTTGGCACAGATGTCATCAACAGTCCTGCCAACTCAAGAAAAAAAGAACTAGCCCGAATTGTTAGGCCCGCGAAGTTTAAATTGAAAATGTACCTTACTTTTTGCTCACAGTAGTATATCATATAGGTAGGTAGGTAGTTCCGGCTGACCCCAGATAGGGTCACACATAGACCTTAGGGTCCTTAATGAGGCCGGGTGATTATTTGGGTACGTTTGGCTTAGAAGTCCAGGAGGATTCTTGACGTTTTGGCAAATGCCAATAACTGTTTTGGGGGCCTCTTGGCCGCTTCCTCCAAAGAAGAGAACCGTGGGGTGTGCAGAATTTGTAATCTTGTCGTTTCAATTGCTGGGCAGCTGCAGATTAGATGTTCTAGAGTTTCTGCGACTACAGGTTCGAATGATCGGTCGAAAAATGGAAAAAGAGTACATTGATGTCCCTTTTTAAGGGTTGCATTGAACATACTTTTCAATCAACTGGCTTAAAGTCAAAACTGAATACTGCAGTTTTGCACATTTTCTGGTTTCTGATTTTAAAACAGTGCACAAGACACGTCGATCGCTTTAGAAAATGACCCAAATCTATTATTTCTTTTTGCCAGAACCCGTTGCTCGAATAGACAACGCCCTTTACCGCGTGGAGGTGGATGTCGCGCATAATAAAGATGAAGTGCCACATTATTTGCATACTTTAATTTCGAGCGTAGCAACCAAAATTGCTTCAACTTGCGGCGTGGGCCCGCACACACAAAATGCTCAATTGAAATCTATATTTTCCGCCCACCTTTTACTTGCATAAGTCTATAAGCTATTGGTGTTCTGCTCTTTCTTCGTTACCAGGAGGACGCCAACCGCGGCAAACCCAATTGGGAACACTTGTCTGATGATCTGCATGTGTTGATTACCGTTGAGGATACCGAGAATCGTGCCAAGGTCAAGCTGGCCCAGGCTGTGGGCGAAGTGCAAAAATTGCTAGTGCCGGTAAGTAGAGCTTCTAGGAAGTTGCTAACATCCTGACCCTCCCAATTCCAAATACAAATCATACTTACCCACACAAACAAAGCAAATTTTGGAAATCAATACAAAACCAAAAGCAAAAGAAAATTAATAAACAAAGTGTGCTTTGCTGTTTATCCCTTCTATTTCTCTCTTTGATTCTGTATACAAATAAATAATAAAACAATGAATAATAATATTAATAATGATTTTTTTTTATTATTTTCATTTCTCTTGCCAATTGTTTAATACATTAAAAAACACACACACACCCATGCGTACTTGTACTAACAGCAAGCCGAAGGCGAAGATGAACTAAAGAAACGTCAACTTATGGAGTTAGCCATTATTAACGGCACCTATAGAGACACAACGGCCAAATCTGTCCAAGGTATGTCCATATCAAACTATACATAACCACATTCAGAGACAACTAATCCAAATTTAATGACTAAAACAGCTAAACAACAATCGAAAAAAGTAAAGGCTACCCCAGCAACTTGAATCCTAATCCCCCTAACCATTAATGATTTTTGAAATGTTCTTCTTTGATTTTACATGGATTTTCTATACCACGACCAGCTTTCTCATGCGTTGGTTCTCCTTCTCTTCTGTATCCCGCAGTGTGCGATGAGGATTGGCGCCGTTTGGTTGCTGCACAGGATAATCGCCTGCTGACACCCGCATTGTCGGGACTGGCCGCCCAGATACGCGCACCCGCCAATGCACCGCTGGGAGCACCATTGATACTTAACTCACGCATGACCGTTCCCACCTCAGCGGCAAGCATACTGTCCGCCCAGGCGGCGCAACCAACCTTCGACCAGACCGCCCATGGCATGATATTCGCACCGTATGGCGATTATGCGAACTACGCGGCACTGGCTGGCAATCCCTTGCTGACGGAATATGCAGATCATAGCGGTGGGTTGTTTGCTAGATAAACTTACAAAAAATATTGATTATTTTTTTTTTAACTATAAATGCGCCATAACTGTTTAAACACACAAAAAACCAAGCACCTTCATCAATTTTGTATCACATCTTAATATGCCAAAAAGTAAAAGATAGAGAAACAGTCGAGCTCAAGTGATCGGAAGTTAAATTTAGTTTTGCAAGCCAAAATTCTATTTCGAGCAATAATAATACACTACTTTTCAGAGAGATTAACCAGTTCACCTAATACACATTAACCAAGTGCAATATTTATGAGAGAAGTTAACTTTTAGGTTAGAAGAGTATACATTGTTTTTTTTTTTTTGCCTCTTTTGTTATATGTCTTTTTTCATATACATTCAATTGTTACAACTGTTGACCGCTAACTGGATATAAAGAATATGATCTGAACTGATTTAGTGCGGATTTATTTTGATAACTTTAGTTTTTGAAAGAAGTTTTTAAGGGCATGAACCTATAAATGTTAATTATAGCCTTGGGAAGTGCCCAATGCTCGAACAAGAGCTTTTCGCAAGCAGAAGAATTCATTGAATTCAACGGCTGAAGCACACATATTACTTCGATATACCAAAATACACAATTAAATCAACGAATAAAGGTCGACTGAGAAAATCGAATCTGTTCACTGTGTTACCTTGTACACTCAACAAAACAAAATAGACGAAATCGCTCTAAGATTAAGAAATTCACCTTGAAAATGGGTCAAAGGCCAAAGAATTCACGGATATCACGGATTGATAACTAATACCCCTGTTCTACTGGCACATTCTGATGGTCATCCTGTAGATGATCTAGATGACCCCATTCATTCTGCTTATTTCTTTATAAGAGATAAAAATGTCCATTCAGCAGGTCATATGTGCCGGATAAGCAAGCCAAAGGTTGAATGATCCAGCCTTTTTCCGCTAAGACGCTAGATTTTCTATCGATGTGTCATCTAATTTAAAATAGTCCCCAACAGAGATCAGTGGCTCTGCCATTGGTGCTAAGGCTATTTTATTGCTGACTTATAGCTCGAAAACGATTCAAACAATTATACGAAAAGGTTTCTGTTTAAATCAGAAACGGGAACACCAAAATGAACACGATTCGTGGGAACATGCCTGATAAAAACTATAATTTTTCATTCATTGATAGTTATGTTCCATGTGAATTTACATATGCTCGTATCATTTGACATTATCTCATGATTTGAACATGTCAATTGATATGCTATTTACATTGAAAACATCACAATATGAATGCCATCTAGATCATCATGTCATCATGTGTCGAATAGTGTGAATTCAACCTTGAATTATGAAGTTTTTCAAAAAGCATTTCTCAAAATTTGAAAACTTTTTTTTAACAATGTTGTCCATGGTTTCACTGGTAATCGATAAATAAATCAACAATTGTTAAGACCCAGTAGCACCGGTTGAAAGACTTGATTCTTAGCTTGCGGTTCAAGCTTGAAGGTTCTCGAAAATAACAAATAATAAGCTGTTTACATTGAAAACATGACAAAATGGGATCAGGCCTGATAAAAGTTATCATATGTCATTCGTTGATATTTATTATTAATGTCAATTTATTGACATTCTTTCATGTTTCAATTGAGAAGATATTTGCATTGGAAACATGACAACATGAAGGCCTACTAAACTATCAAGTTGTCATGTTTCGAACAGTGTGAAGGCAATCGTTGCTTTGGTACTCATTTCGACAAAAAGCATATTGTGTTAAAATACTTAATAGAAAAATTTTGGATGTGCCTTGATGCTCATAAGCAGTTGGTAAGGTAGTCCTCATAGATGTTAGTCAAAGTGAGTACTGGGTCTTACGAAAAAATTGTAAAATTGTTTGGGATAGTTTATTTTACTGTTAAGAAACAATACTATTCGATAATATTGAGAAGAGTTCTACAAAAGGTTAAAAAATAGTCATTTTTAGCAGCTTTAAGCCAAAACTAACAAACATCTAGAAGTGATCGATCACAAATGGAAATCTTATTCATGTTGAGAACCACCACCAACCCTTTGATAGGCTGAACAAAGATTTAATTTGTGGCCTTGTGTTTATTTTAAGCAGAAATCAGCTTGGAACTATGATTTTATTTTATGAAAAACTTTGATTTTGTTAGCATTTTTTGGTGCGAGTTCAGGCACTTGAATTAAATTCTTTCCAATACGTTGTCAACAGTTGTAGCATATCAGTGATTAATATTAAAATATTCATGCATTTATTTATTTATTTCGGTTATTTATTTTACTTTTGTTTTTGATATTTTGACTCTGTCCACTTGATTTTGTTTATTTTTGCGCCGTGCCATAAAGTATGCTATACAAAATTTCTGCTGCATGCATTAACCCTTAAGCATACACTGCTTTTTAACACACACACACACCATCACAACCACCACCACCTTCAAACCATAATCCCATTTAAATCAATTTGTTTACATTTTCTATTATTTACAATAATAATTTGATTTCATATATACAATCAATATATATAAATATTTACAGTTGGTCGATATATGCATGCCGGCTCCGTCTTTTGAACTTTTTTTGTTTGAGCACACAGCAAAGAATTTAACTTGAAAATGAGCAACCAACTCCCCCCCAAACGAACCCCCCCAAATACAAGCAGAAAATTGTTAGTTGCAGTTGTCCATATAAACATATTTATCTAGTACCTACAATTAAACATACAAACAAACAAACAAAAATATATATATTTATTTAGAGACAAAAACCAACGGCACAACAACAACAACAAACAACAAATACTCAGTGTTGAATTGAAATACAATATTATTGCTCGTCAATGTAGTTTTTAGGTCGCCAACATTTCTACCCATTTTAAAAAAAATTTGGCAAATAAGTGATTTTTAGGCAACAATTATTTTTATTATCTCCAAACACACATGAGTATATTCTAGTTGACAGCAACAACTGCCAGAGCAGACATATTATATATATATATCCAAACTGTTTGTACATTGGCGGATTGTTGCTTGGAACCATGAGTATTCGATTAGAACTTCCAACCAAGTTGCTAAGTTGTAATAACTTTTCTTTAGATTTTAGGTTTTTCTGTTTTTTCTGGTTTTCTTTTGTGGTGTAGGTTTTGTTTTTTTTTTCTTATATAAGAGGCAGTATTTATGCACAAATGTACCTTACTATGACAAGTTCAAGTCGAACATTTGATTTTTGTATACCGTTTTGATTTTTCCAGCCAGTGCCATTTGTGAGCCACATTTTACTAAGAACTTTTATCACTTTTAACAATTAAAAGAGGAGCCTTGAATCAAAGTGGTGCTTAAACTTTCATAGACATAAGCGTAGAAGTAGCAATAGAAAAAGAGGTTCAGCGGCAGCCGTCCAATCAAATTTTTTGCACAACTAGTCAGCTGGGAAAACGGCTAAATAACTTATGCATTATTCTTCAAATAGAATTTAAAAAAGTTTTTAGGTTTAGTTAGGTTGCCTCAAAAATCACTTATTTTGTTCAAGCCACCATAATCCAGAATTTATAAAAAAAAAAACACATTGTGTCAGTGAAATGGCATGATTAAAACATGTACAGTGAAAGACAAGAGTAGGGGTAAAATGTTTGAAATACTCTTTAAGTTTAACTACATTTTCAGGGGAACCAAAGAGTTGAAAAAAAATTAGAAATTGAAATTGATTTGATACAAATCTTGCAAAAACATGTTAGAATGAGTTTCGCCAGGTCCAGGGTAAACTGTTTAGCGTCACTTTCATATTTTATTTTGATCATATTAGCCCTTTAAACCAGCTATTCGCAATCCGGGCGGTCGATGTGGGCAGGTCAGAGCTAGTTTGCGTCACTTTATTTTCGCATACATGCATAAACTGTTCCACTTTTTGACCTTTTTCCTTTGGATCAAATATAACGAAGTTTAAGTCCTTGATAAAACACCGATAAAACGCCGACGAAGTGTCAAAATCTGTATGTTTTATTTAGTCAGTTCTTTATAGATAACATGAAATTATTAGTTTTGGTTTAAGGTCCCGATTCCCAGTTAAAAAGCCAAAGTTCTGCGCTCAAGCCGTTTTGCAGCCGCATATCCAATTAAGCTAAGCTCAGCATTGCCTAAGGTCATTTCATAAAACTTGTATTGGAATTGTATTCATGTTAATCACTTGGCATAATGCACTGTACACTTTACCTTAACGAAAGATTTTGATCCTTCGGAAGGTCCGCCTCCCACTCAAAAACTCCGCTTTGAATAGAATTTTTTTTAAAACCGGCCAACGTATCGAGCGGTTAAGTTTGAGATTATCTAACAAGAAACTAAGCGTTGAACGAGAACAGCATTATTTTTCCTGCAGGGTGTGATTGCAATTTTTGCAAATAAATCGTCTTTTGTGCTCACCAACACAAGCGCATTTTTCTGTTCTCTCCGTTTGACTGGCCCTGCTCTCTTCCTCTCTCTCTCTCTTCGAGAGGTAGTCAAATAAACATGACTAAAATCAGAGTAAGAAAGTTGGATCGGTTGAACTTAAAGGCCAGCTTCTTCGGAAGTTGATTATGTATAAACGACTTTCAATAACCCAAAGCCACTTTCTGTTGTTTTTCTTAGGATCAAATTCACATTCTTTGACTGCTTTTGCGGCAAGTGTTGAAGCCTTAATTTGTTAATAGATCCAAGTAATTGTACCAAAAATTTCAGTAAAAAGTAGGACCCATTCAAGTACTTTAATATATAGTTCGTTGCATTTAGTTTTGATGTGAGAAAATGCTCCATAACAAGTTCTCAGCTCTTTTATTCGTCCGAAAATTCAAACAGTTTGTCCTTTCCTGGTTTGACCAAATAGAAAACCCTTTTTTGACCAAATTGTTAAACCAAATTGATTCCGACCGATTGATAACCTAAAGACAATAATTCTATTCTAAAGATTACAGGAACTCCTGTAATCAAGAAAGAGTGTTTTTGGCACTTTGTTATATGACGACTCGACTGACAAAACAGTTTTAATCAATTCACTGGTTCCCCTGAAAAGAAAAAGTTTTTATAAATTTATCATCAACCAAACCATTTATTTCATTGGCCAACTACTTTTGTCTGACACTGTATACACACGAGACTCATTCCAAAGAAGCAGAATTTAAATGTTAATGCATATAAATGCAATTGGCACGTTAGCAGCAAAACCAGAGTTCCAGCAACACAAACAGCGCAAATGTTTAAAGAATTTATTTAAAAAAAAGCAGCAAAGAGCAAGCAAACATATTTATACACACATATATATACCATATATATATGGATGTGTTTTTTTATTAGCCTTAAGTAATCTGTAGACAATTTGATCACATTTATATATACATATATATCTATCTATACATATATTTATTGCCTTTTATAAAACTACATGTATCGTATCGTATATTTTAGTAGGCGCCATTAAGCAGCAACGTCGTTTGGCGGCTAACAGAGAACACCCCTATCAGCGTGCAACGGTCGGAGTGCCAGCCAAGCCGGCGGGTTTCATTGAGATACAGTAAAAGATCAGCCGCAGCAGCAACTTAACCAACAAAATGAATTTCGTTTCATTGCGAAACAACAACCACCACCCCTAAACACACATAAAGCCTTCTGTAATTATAAACAACAAATTTTAATCAAACGATCGAGCCGAGTTTAAGTTTGCCTGTTACTCATATTGCGTTCAAACAGGATCAGTTTTCAAATTAGTTCAATACTATGCTAACGACTTTGTAATTATTCTCCCGCTGCTGCTGCTGCTGTACAATGAAATCCCGCCAGTCCAGTTGGCCAGGCCGCTCTGCGCAGTTCCGTAACTCAGTAAACTCAGTTAAAAAATCAAGCGCCTCACACAGGTTAGTTGTGTTTCTACTCATCTATTTATTTATCTACCCTTTCTTATTGGTTGTGTACTGCATTTTTGTGAAACTCTCCAAAAATCGGGTACGCACTCAATACAAACACATGCAAAATTTCAGTGCAATAGTGCAAAGCCACCAAAATTTGAAAAGTTGTTTCTAGTTTTATTAGTTTTCCTTTGTTTCCAAGTTGACTTGTGCCTTTGATGTTTTACAAAAAAAAATATGAAAATTTCTATTTTCAATCTAGTACAGTTTTGTATTACTCTTTCTTAAGCCATATAATTATATATGTATATTATGAATTTTACATGTGTACCTAGCATTTAAGTTCCCCTTGTTAGTTTGTAATGTTTCTATTTTGTATATTCATCAAAATGTATGTTGCAATTGAACCGAAAGTGTACCAGAATAAAGATCAATGACTTTTGTTGAAGTGAAAGAAAAGCACAGAAAACAACAAAAAAAAAACAGCAAATGATTCTTCTTTCAGTTTTATCTTCTAATCTAACGCTTTCTGAACTAAACAACAAAATCTCGTCTCACTCTCAGTCGTCACCATAACTCATTGATCGGAAGAAAAACACTAAACTTTTGTTTGTTTGCAACTCTAGTGTCTAAGTACTTAACTTTAGTCGTACATACATACACACCTGTAGCCAGCGTGGGGCCTGATGTACTACTACTACCACATACTACTCTCTCTCTCTTTCTCTCGGGGCATAACTCCTATGCTTAACGTCTGTTTTTACTATCCACCCACTATACCACCACACCTATATTAAATGCATTATTAATATAAATGTCGCGACCAACAAGCAACCAAAGTACACCTATTATAACTGCTATTACATACCTACATTTACATACATTTAAGATGGTGGTCCCAGAGGTATACGAAATGTTATTTTTTTTTTTAGCTCACTTTGAAAGTTTTTAGAATCTGCTAACTAAACACATTCTGATAGTATCTTAAAAATGGTAGCCCTCAAGCTCTATGTTTGACAAAGATAAGCAAGCTTTAAAATATGAAAGAATTCAAAATATGTAAAAAAATTTTTTTTGGAAAAGGCCACCGAAACCTTAAATACTTTGGTTATATAATTTAAGGAATTCCGACTATACAAAAAGGCTCAAATATGGGCTAGCTTGGAAGCCCAAGCCGACTTAAAATTGTTCTATCTGAACCGAAGCTCACCAAAACTGGAAATACCAACAAAATTAACCTTAAACCTGTCCATGTCCAATAAATCGTTCTAGGTAAAAACATATCTATATCAAATTTTCTTTTGGTATTGTATATGTAAAGCAAAAAAAAAATGTACCTTGAATCGGTCTACTTGTTAAATCTTTCAAGGAATATTCCTTGCCTTATGTTTCTAACATATATCGATATTTCTTTCGGTATCGAAAAGGTATCGTGTCGATTTTGAAAAATAATCTTTTAAAACGATACAAGTTCATTCAAATATTTCTCTTATTATTTCGATATTTCATTTAACAATAAAAAAGTATTATTTCCATATTTATATTTTGTGGTGAACTATATCGCACATTTCAATATTTTCGATTTGTTTTCAAAAGTTTTGGTAATTAAGATATCATTTGACGCGCTTGGGCTTAAAGTCTTAGAGAATAGATCAGAGTTCCAAAACACTAAAATTCACTTTCTCTTTCGCAAACATTTTGGGATTTGTAGAGCAAATTTGGAAGATAAGCATGAATGTATTTTTACTAGCTTACAAAAAGAAATGTTCTATTTTTTTCATTCATAGCAAAAGAAGATGTGGAAACTTATTACTGAAGATGAACAGTTAACAAATTAATGATTTAGAGCACACTTAATACTAGGATATTTGTCGATATATGTGTTTAAATAACGATAAATTACAATCGATATATTTTATCGCGGCGATATATCGGATATCAAATCTTTTTTTTACTGCTATTAGCTAGACGGGTGAAATTATAAAGATTTAAATATTTTTTGCTATTTTGGAATAGCTGTTAAATGTCGCATTAATAACACCAATAGATATTTAAATTCTAGATAATTATCGAAAATATCGTATTTTTAAAACACAAATATCGATATAGATAAATTTCAAGATTTAAAACCAAAAATTAACTTTATCTGAAACATTCAGTTTAGATAGTACCGGAACCGAGATTCGGATTTATGCTAGAATATAATAGAAAATAGCAATTGGACGATCAATTTAAACATCGAAAAACCGAAATATCGATTATCTGTGTAAACTTTTTGCAAAATAACTCAACAACTAGCTTAAGCTGTCTTGTCATTTCGTAAGCTTCTGGGTCTGCACTCTTCCCTAAACATATAAACATATATATCTCTATGTGAATTTAACAGACTTACTCAATAAGCTTATGGTTCTGGTATCACTATACATATGTTTAATATCTCTTAGACCAGTAAGACAAAATAATTGTATAACTTTTTGATAAAATTGCATATGCATTCGCGCGCACACGCACACACACGTACAACAACTACTAAATCGATTCTAATGCCATGCTGAAAAATGTATGAAATTCAAAAAATAATAATAACTCGTGCACCAAAATACTTTCCTCATATGATTTGTTTATAGTTTCAAACGATGTAAATAACGCTTAATGCACCTGCAATTTTATTCTCCCCTAAAAATCTATAAGGTATCAACCAAAATACTATATATATAGCCAAAAAAAAAATATGTGATGTAAAATTATTGCTAATTTTAACTAACCAAAGGCCAAGTTAACTAAAACAATGAAAACTAGTAAAACAAAACCAAAACAAATTTTCATGTTCTTGTAAATTACTTAATGAATACGATAAACGATTCAATAACCACAACAATGTTGCATTAATAATAACCAAATCAAGAAATTTGCACTATCAATCGAGTTGGGTCATCAAGATTGAATGATCTCCATGACACAGCCCCCTGTTCTATGTATGTGTTTGTCTTGATCAGAAGCGATGTTGCAAAAAAAAGTTACTAAAACGTCTGTGAGCTATATATCATATACTGGCCCTGCATGTTTTGTGCCCTTTCATCTAAAATGCACTCATACCACAGTAGCAGAGCTGGGAATTGTGTAATTTGAGTAATTACCTATTACAATTACTTTTAATTACCAAAAACAATTACCTTTTGAGTAGTTGTAAAAGTAGTTAATCAAGAAACAGCTCTGCTTAGTAGTAGTAACCTTTTGTGCTCACATCCTTTTGCATAATAGCTAGGAATAAAATGAATTTGAAAACTAACCGCTAACCAATTTCCACTTCTATGACTCTTTTTTATTTACATGCTAACCAAAAAAAAAAACATAAACCAAAACACACACACAAACATCCGCGCATTCTAATAAATAAACAATAAACCCCAAAAAAAAAAATCCCACCAAATCCAATCCACCATCTCATCAACAATCGCCTGCTGCCTGCGTTTGGGTTAGAAGAACCACCGCCTTGTGTGCCATGTATGAGGAGCTAACCGTATCACTGGAGACCTGTAACTGTGCCTGAATCTCTCCATCCATTTGCAGCAATAGCAACAACAACAACAACAACTAAAACATCAACAAACAACAACAGTATGTATTGAATCTTGTGGCCATCTCTGTTGCGTTTCGCCAACATTAACAAATCAAACTTAGCGCCTAGTTAAATTACATTTATATACCTAGTACATAGTTAAAAGTTCGACGAACAAAAACACATACTTAATCTGCAGCGGCGCATACCTATAATGTATATAGAGATCGAAACTGTTAATTGAAACAATGATTACCCCAAATGGTAACTTCAATTGACAGCTCCGATATAGAGTTGCATATATAATCGGTATATGCATTAAGTATGTCAATCATTATGTTTTTTTTCAAAGAAATCATCTTTACGGAATCTCTTCACTTTTTAAATTTTTTTCATAAAAATCTCCCCTTGCGTTGAAGAATCTTTTTTGTAGGTTGTAAGAGGTCAATTAATTGTTTTCTTTTGTGTGTACAATAACAAAAACATCCACTCATTATGCAACAATTGGGTTGTTGTATTTTATTTCAACTAAGTTTTTTAAGCCTAATACAACATAATATTTTTTTGTTAATCTCTGACACTTATATTCTTGTTGATGAAGTATTTCGATTATGATTATTTTATATATATATATAGGAGAAATGTTAAGGCGGAATCGTGCTGTTTCATTCAGATTGTGAACGGAAATGGAGAGCACGATTGCAATTTAACAACGAATTAATTGATATAACAGCCATATTTAGTTAATGAAACACAATATTGTTATAATATAGAATCATCAAGCATTAACTAATGTACAATCTAAACTTAAATTATTTTACAAATACAAAATACATATTATGCTAATGTATCATATACAGCAAATAAAAAAACGAAATTGATGTGTTAACTGAATGTTCAAAAAAAAAAGGGTTTGAAGACTACAAAAAATATGACCAAGCGTTTATATGAAATGGAAATGGAGAAAATTGGCTTGGCAAAATTTTGAGATTTATATCAAGCATTTATTTGGCCATGAACTTTGAGTCCCAGATCAGTTATAATGTTTCAATGATCTAACTGCTAAAATAGGAAGGGGGGTAAGGAAGGCCACGCCAAGGCCATGCTGGAACTTATCGACCTTTGACTTAAGACAAACACAAAGTCAAAAAACATATGGAAAATCCGAAAACCCAAAAGAATATCATAAATCGTTCAATATTATGTGTTAAGCATGATACCGTGATCCAAACCGAAACTTTAAAAGTCTTGTTATAAACCGATTCGTAGATTGAAATCATCCATAAATCAATAAACCAACTTTGGATGAAATTTAAATACTAAGAATTCCAAGCAAGACTTAAATACTTCTGTAAAATTTTCTGTTCAGGTTTTCAATCCCTTCATTCTGTCTAAAGCCCTAAAGTTCCTGAACCAGTTCTTTGTCTAACAAAGGTTTTGGTTCGAACCCTGGTTCACAGCTTCTTAGATCGGGCGAATTGAATGATTTATCTTATCATATGGAATGGAGCCATACCAAATGTATATTTTTTGGATCTTTTTTGTTTGCTTGTAGGCTTGGTCTAGTTTTCTTTTGGTTCTTTCTGATTGGTTCTATCTTTATCTATAAACCCGCTAAAACCATATTACTTCATTCGACGACTCCTTGATGTGTATTTGAGACTACAAGCTGTTAAATTGATCACCAAAACTCGTAAAAATTGCCATTTGTGGTAGTAATTCCCTCAGAAGTTCTACATTTTGTAACATAAAATAGACCAAAAGTTTACATTTTTCGAGTTTTTCTAAACATTTTATTTATTAGGTCTCTGACTCTGTAAAAAAGTCTCAAACTTGATTCGATTTTCAGCTGAGAAGAACAAAAAATAATTTTTTGAGCGTATTTCATTTAAGTAGAAACATAATGCTCATGAGTCCTGAAATACTATCAAAAAAGTTATTTTTATGTAGTTCTAAATACAAGGCTTTGTAATGGAAAACAAGAAAGAAAAGGAGAAAACATGACGATTATTCAACATTTTAGCAATTTTGAGTCCGAAGATGTTTCGTAGGCCATTTCAATAGCTAAATCTTCGTTCAAAAACATAAACCAAAATTCCATAGTTAATACGAAATATAAAGTTCTTAAACCCAATCAGAAGATGTAAATTTTTAAGTGGAATTAAAAAGAATCAGCAGCAAATCAAGGCATCATTCCATTTCAGATTCTTTCGAATCAACTCAAACCTAGGCACCAAACCCTTTCAGATTCTTTCGAATCACAGTGAGTCATCTTCTACTGCATTCACTTCAGCTAGATCTTTCATCTCAAATCTTTTCGGATCTTAAAATGCGGCTTATTGTTGTAAAATTTCTTTGATCTTAAATAAGAATTTACCAAAAAAATGCAAATTGAACAGAAAGCTATATAAGTTCTTATAAAAGTGACGAATGACATAGTTCTGGTGCAGGCAGGACTCTTGGTTACAAGGTTGAGTTCATGGTTCGTTTCAAAAATCTCAAAAACCCAAACCGAAAAACTATTTGAAGGGCTCCAAAACCCAAAACGAAGCTGTTCTACGGGGTATGGTCTTGAATCTGTTTCTAGCTTTGCTTTTTAAGTTTTTGAAATGGTTTCGGGAAAAATCTAAAAGTCTTAAGGTTCGGATAGCTGACTAGTTCCCGAGGTAGTGGTTTGATCTTTGATTCATATATTTTTCCTTTAGTTTCGGTGATTAAAAGCGGCTTTAACAAGTAAATGACCTTTTGTATGGCTCAGTTTATAAGTCTCGAAAGATCGATACATCCGGCTCGAAGGGTTCAAAATAATTGCAAGCTTTGTAAACTCAAACTTTGATGAACAGTTTATAATTATTAAATAATATTCAAATTGTCTTACCTAGACTCCTTTCTTATAACACAAACTAAAGAGTAAAAAGTCGTAAAAAGTTCAAAAAAATGCTGAATTTTGACTCTGAGATACAAATTTCTCATCTTATGTTTAAAAATTAGTAAACAATTAGCCCATTCCCATTTCAAATATACGCTGTCGAAAATAGTCCTTAGGTAACTGCAAACCCTGTGTTTCGAAATGCAAATTCTTTAATTTAAAATAATTGTTGAAAAATGTTTAAAAACTTTTTTTTATAATGAACATTTCTTTTATTTTTTTTACAATGTCATAAATATTAAATAGAATCATGAAGAACGTAAAAAAATGCTGCATTTAAATTATGGTACAAAATCAAATTTTGTTTTAAATTAAAGAATTTATGTTTTATTTTATAATTTTTTTAAAGCTACTGCAAAAGAAGAAGCAAAATGTAGAATTTTGTGTGTGCCTTTTTTCAATTATGATGCATCTAAGTGAAAGGCAAAACAAATAAGCAACACATTATGAAATTATTCTGCAAAGGTAGAGAAACATACTCAAACAACAAATCAATAAAATTAACCACTATTATTATTATTTTATTAACGGCAATCGTGCAATCGTAGCAACGAGCAGCGAGCGAGCAGCTCAATTTTGATCGATGGATCGATGTATGAGAAAAAATTCTATTGATGATTGTGAGTAACTTAACTACCAAGCATATATCAAATAGTTAATAATCTTAAGCGCATTACAAAACTGCATGTTGTGTGTTTTTTAACAAATTGGAAACAAAATATTCACTCATTTCAACATCATATTAATATATTGGAAATATAACCCATATGTTCAAACAATTTATATATATATATATAGATATATACTATGTAAACTACGCAAATGTAACAGAATCAAATTAAATCACATATGTACGGAGTATGTATAGTTTTTTGCATAAATAAATGTTTATAAAAAATTCACAGGATGCGTTTGTGTTTTTACTTGGCTTCCCTCTGACGGTGGTTAGCAAGCGGAAGCTTTTAAATACCTCGGGGCTTTAATGCAAGACATTTTAGGACAAAGCTGATGATGTTTGCTGTTCCTGCTGTTGAAGCTTCCCTAGTGTCTGCGCCCTCCAGTAATTGATGCCTTGAAGAGTACTCGTCATCCTCTTGTGCTTACCGGCCATAGCTAAGGCATGTCCTGTGCTCTGCCAATTTGAAATTTCAGTGTTGTGGCTCTCTTTTGTATTTGGAATGTAAGCTGGTTCTGAACCGAACCATAACTAAACTGCTTATTCCACCTGATAAACCGGTTCGGTTCATTTACTGTTCACTAGGGGGCTCTTTTTAAGGGCAACATGGAAATTTAGAAAATTATGCCAGTTACCAAATCCATAAAATTTTTAAGCTTTTTCCTCGATTGCTTAAATCAAAATACCCTTTTGAAACCAACTTCAAAATAATATAAAGTAAAAAGCCAACACTGCGTATGAGTAATATCGTCAAGTCCATTAAAACGTCCAGATTTTGGGAAATCATCTAGAAAAAGTATCTTAAATTTAAGGAAAAATTAATCCGAATTTCGAAATTTTCAGAAATATTTTTCAAAAAATTAATTTTTCGGCTTTTCCTTTTAAGTACTAGAAAAAACTGTCAAAAAAACGAGAAATTGTTTTCTGAAGTGATAAAATAAATTCATTTTAAGTCGAAGTTCTAAAAACTAGAAAATTCTTTATTTGAGTGTAGTTGAGGTGCTCACCCAGGGCGGCTGGAGACGTTAATACCAAGCAATCTCAGGGAACACCCAATTGGGCTAGCAAGGCAACTGCTGCGAAGACGTAAAATAAAACAAACAAACAAGACTTTAAAGAACATTTCCCTCCCAGTTTTTATTTGCATTAATTTACACTCCAGAAACCTGTTTATAATGCATACTAACATACTATCAATCCGAACATTTATAATAATAGGCGAATCTCCAACTTAAACACTATATCGTAAGTTGCAATAATAAAGTAACAAAATAGATGAACTTAATCCAACAATAGAAATAAGTATAATGTATATATATTCTTGATCAGCATCAACAGCCGAGTCGATATAGCCAAGTCCGTCTGTCTGTGCACAGATCTCAGAGATGTATGGTACAAAAACTTCTGATATCTGCATGCAGATCAAGTTTGGGTGGAAATTGTAACACAGTTCGACAAAATCAAATTTTTGGAAAAAACCCTAAAATTCTGATAAAATGCACTTCTGTAAGCTTCGCCTCATACCCAGTTTCTCAACTGTACATTAGAATCGCGATCTATGGGTACTTTTGTACAAGCAACACACTGCGACAACAATTTTAACTTGGTAGTCAATGGTATAAGATAAAACAAGATAGACAATTGGTTAAGGTAGCTCCAGAAGGCGTCAAACCTAAATTATTGCATATCTTTAAAAGCGCACGGTAGAGTTTTCTTAAAAACTAAATTTATGATGGCACAATGGGCTTTTTCGTGGACCTAAGAGATGTTACTACTACGGCAACATTGACCATTTAGGGTATTTACAGGTTCCAAAAATTATGCAGTTAATCTAATGAGTAAGTATCTTCATTACCAGCGGAAAAACAGATATCATCATTAAAAAACTTTAGTTCGATGCATCTTAGTGTATCGCGGTTAGTCCATTAAAGGCATTTTATAGTGAATTGGTTCTATTTTCTTGCTTGCAATGAAGCAGGTTACCTATAAGATTAATTGCATAATTTTGGTGAAGCTGCTAATACCCTTAATGGTCAATGTTGTTCTAAGGCAGTTGCTTGTACAAAAATTCCCATTGCCCGCGAACCAAGGCTATGTTGGAGAAACCGAAATCGCAGTTTGGTCTATTTTTGGATCTACTTTATGATTTACATGGAAATGTTCGTGGGTGTATCTTAAAACGATATTCCATCTCGCGGTTTTTTGGAGGACGAGTACCATCTTTTAGGGACGAGCAATAGCCCATTGTGCCATCATAAATTTAGTTTATAATAAAAATCTACCGTGCAGTTATAAAGATATTCAAGAATTTAGGTTCGATCTCTTCTGGAGGTACCTCAAACAATTGTACGAATAACGCAATCTTTTGATATAATGTTCCCAATGACCGTCTGTGTTTGCTGAATTTTGTAGATTTTTATCTTGTACCATTAACAACTAAGTTAAAATTGTTGTCGCTTTGTGTTGCTACTACAAACGTACCCATAAAACGCGAACCTAGGGTATAGTTGAAAAACTGGGTAAGAGGCGATGCTTACAGAGGTCTCATCCTGGGTTTTTTTTAGTGTCGTACTGTGTAATAATTGAATTGAACAACGTACCTCATTTTATTACCATGATCAGCAGTTATTTTCCAAACTTGATTGTTAAAAACTCATATCTTCCTCATACAATTACATGAATAAGTCAACTTTTCAAGCGCAATTTCTCAATAATCCCCTTTACCAGCTACAATTATTCAAGTAATTAAAAAAGTAATTACAATTTGAAATAGTAAGTTAATAATCGAAATACCAAGTTATAAGAAAATATTATGAGATAATGATGTTAGCTATAGTTTAGACTGAAAATCAATTTGAACTTGTGGGCTGCAACTATTCTCGGCATTGTAAATTGTTCCTATACAGCCAAATGTAAACGGGATAGCCAACACATAGGAAACGTCAGCGCATGTTGAACCCATTGTGTCACTGAGGCTTCATGGAAAATGTGTACTCATTGAGCTCAATTGTTCTCGGTCAACTGAGGTGTTGCAGCGTGGCCACATTTACTGACCAAACCCGTTGCCTACTTGTTGGGGCCACCAAATCGGATTAGTGCCTGTTGCATATGTAATATGTGCTGGCTGATACGTGTACTGTATGCATTAGCGGCAAAAAAAAACAGCACAGCGTATACGGATTGTTAATCGTGTTTGCATTCACCATTGGCATGAGACCTTTCATTGAGTTGATGAAAATTTGTGGGTAAAATTACAAATGAACCAAAGCAAGTGGCAAATTTACAGGTCCACAATCGGATTACTGCGTGATGCATATAAAAAAATGTAAAATTCTATAAAATTGTGTGAAAAAAATGTACTACTGTGGGGTGAACCTTACTAAAGTAAGGTGAATTTGTTTGTAGAATAAAAAATCTTTATTTATTCTTCTAAATCAATTTCATCCCCTTTAAAGTAATCCCCTCCCGATAAAATACACTTATGCCAACGTTTTTTCCAATCCTCGAAACATGCCAAATAGTCCCTTTCCGGTATAGCCATCAGCGCTTTCTTCGATTTTGCTTTTATCTCCTCAAACGACTCGAAACGCGTTCCCCGAAGTGGTCTCTTGAGTTTTGGGAATAGCCAGAAGTCACACGGAGCCAAATCAGGCGAATACGGTGGTTGCGGAACGATATCCGTCGAATTTTTGATGACTTTTTTGCAAAAAATTGAGAACTTTCGGTACCAAACGAGATTTGACTTTTCGTAGGCCCAAATGGTCTTTCAAAATGGTTTTCACAGATCCTTCTGATATTCCGATCATATCAGTAAGGTCTCTAACAGTCAACCGACGATTTTCGCGCACTAATTCCTACACTTCATTGACGTGTTGGTCATCTGTTGACGTCGATGGTCGTCCGGAGCGCTCCAAGTCATCCACACGTTCTCGACCCTCTTTGAAGTCTTTGTACCACTTATAAACATTTTTTTGTGACATGGTAGAATCACCAAAGGCCTTCCGCAACATCCTCAACGTTTCCGCAGCCGAAATTTCATTCCGCAAACAAAATTTGATGGCACTTCTCTGCTCAGACATTGTAAAAATCGAAAAATGCACTCTTGGTCGTTTGGAAAACACAAGCGTAAATATATTAGTGATAATGACATTCACATGAAATTTGGCACAGATGTCATCAACAGTCCTGCCAACTCAAGAAAAAAAGAACTAGCCCGAATTGTTAGGCCCGCGAAGCTTAAATTGAAAATGTACCTTACTTTTTGCTCACAGTAGTATGCTTAACTCACAACAAGAAATTGCAAAATTTAATTGCAATGAGTTGGCTTTTTTCCTTTGCCAACACATAAATAAATAAATCATACATCATGTAGTGCCCCATCTGCAATGGTAATCAATAAGCACACATTCTGTTTCTAGTTTCAAATGTCACACCGTTCAATTATCTCGGGTTCACTTTCATTTCAATTTTCACATCAATGGACTTTCTTTGGTCTGGTTTTTAATCAATAAGAACTTAATGATAACCCAGTTCCATGCACAGTGTGCATGGGTTTAGGGTAAATATAAGAAAGTAAAACTGAAAAACAAATTAAAAAAAAAATATTTACGTGGGACTCGAATTTATAACCTCCACTTTCCTACATCTGAGCAATGCGGCTTTTTGATCCTTGTCCATTTTTGTTCAAAATATAGGAATATTATTATTAAAATCTAAATTGCTTGTAAGACTTTCAAAAATTGTTTGCTTAACTCATGTAGCACAGATCTTATAATTGAAATTTTGATGTAGATAACGGGGCGTATGGGTTATTTTTTGAGAAAAACTTTTTGGCCTCATCGCGCCCTTTTACTGAGTTTAAACCCTTTCAGAGGGTATATTGAAATTGTCCAGGCGTTTGTAACGCATAGAAGGAAGTATTTCCGAACACATAAAGTATTTATATACTTGATCAGCATGACGAGCTGAGTCGATATAGCCATGTCCGTCTGACCGTCTGTCTGTCAGCTATCGCCACCAAAGCTATTTTAAAGCTATTGCACGAAGTCTTCTGGTACAAATGCGCTGCACATCTGTCGAAACCGGCCGGATCGGATGACTATAACATATAGCTGCCGTAGGAACGATCGGTCGAAAACTAGTTTTTTACTAGTATCTATTAGTTTTATATGCTTCTCCATAATTCTGGCAAGTTTGGTAGAAATCTTTTTTGTTTTCAAAGAAAACGCCTCCAAACATTGAATTTCTTAGATTGCTATGCTTTTCCATGATTCCAGTAAGTTTGGTCGAAACAGGACATCTATATAGTATAGCTGTCATACAAAAGTACATAGAGTCAGAAAATTAGTCTTATTGAGAAAAACTTGTTTGTTTTCAGTGGATTTGTCCTTTAAATTAGTTAAAAACGTGCTGCAAACTTCGGCCGAGCCGAAGTTAACTTTCCTCTACTTTTTTTTTTTAACTTGTATTATTAATGATGCCAAAGGAATCTATTAAGGGGGCGCCCTTTCAACATTTCAATTTTGGCCTTAAAAAGAGCACCTTAGTGTACATATACCGTTTTAGCAGTGCTTAACAGGATAACTTCCTCTTTTTAACTACAGTTGAACATGAGAATATCATAAAACAAATTTATGACATCGTAGCTTCGAATACAATAAAATATTTTTAGTTGTACGGTATTGGGATCTTAAGATAGGAATACAACCCGAATTTCAGCTTAATACACCTGAGAAACCAAGAAACTATTGCAAAACTATTGAGAAATTTGGTCACAATAGCTTAAATAGCCTGTTCGGTGGGTCGATTATGATGACCATAAAATTAACATAATTTACGAAACACATTCCTCACAGAGCCCGAATTTTGATAACAAAACTCAATGATTTGTTAACGCTGTTCGTTCGTTAGCCTATTCATGCTGAAATGGCTAACCTTACAGAGCATTTTTGGCCTTGCCACATGTTACAAATCTGAGGTCTCTAAGAGTTGACACTGAAAACCCAAGTACAGTCGAACTTCTCGTCTCTATTACAGAAGTACAACGAAGCTATTGTTTGATAGCGAATCAATTTCCAGAACACTGCAATTTTGTTCAATATTAGAACAATCCTATTTTACGAATTTTCTATTTATCAAAGTCTATTTTGTCCGCTTGAGATTCGCTACATAGAAGTTCGACTGTAGCTGAAAAATCACACTTTGAAATTTAATTTTAGTTTATAAACGGGAATTTAATTTTGCCAACCATAACTTTTACAGCTATATAACATGCAATCGTTGTGGTACTTTCAGTGTCCAGCTCAATTTAATATTACATTTTGTTTACCATAATGTTTTGTTTTTGCCAAAAACGTGACGAGTATAATTTTGATTTGACAAATAATAATTGAAACTGAGGAGAATAACACACAGTGAACAGCACAAAACATGTTTTTCACAGCGGGTTCGTGTCACAGATGCTTTATGTAAGAGTGGAGTGAGAGTGAGATTGATTGTCCACATTGGGCACATGTTTCATGCAATCCACCACCACAACACAGTTGAACACCAGATCTAACTTAATTAGGTGCACCGTGAGTGGTAGTTTTAGCTGGATGTGAAAGGTTCGCATTGCTAACAAACAATGCGAACAATGACTTTTTGCAAGAGCATAACCACATTTTGGGTCAGGACTCACGTATCAATCAAAGACAAGCTACCCCGGACAGTGAAATTTTTAATTGCGCACTGCTGGACATGGCTACGGTTTGCATATGGTCATCGTTTCACTATTGTGGCAACAATTATTTTCAAAAGAATTTACAATACAGTTGACCCCCTGTTGCTGTGAAGGTGACAATTGAATAAAAAATGGAAACTTTAAAATTTCACCAAAAATACATACACTCATAAACATAAACATAAACAAGTCCCAAATTAGCCCTGAAAACTAGAAATTATCTCAAAAAAAACTTCTCGCTATTCATATTCTAAATATTATTGAAAGGTTTTCTTAAGCAAATGTCTTTTTTTTTAAAGAAATTTGTATACCCTTGGAAGCCTCTCTGACCACAAAAGTATATATATTACGGCGGGTCAATTTTTTTTCTCCAAAGGCGGCCACCAGAATCTGAATCTACGAAGAATTCTAAGAAAATTGAACTCAATCTGAAATCTTTATGGCTCTCAGCGGGAGCTAAGAATTGATTTTTCTGTTCTGCTCGACATCGACATCGAACACAATCTGTCTGTCTGCCAAGGCAGCCAGCACAAATTCATTTTATTATTTGTCATATTAATATTTGAATGTGATAATATCTAAGCATGTTTAGATCCGAGTTTTTGAAGAAAAATTAATTTGGGTACTAGCGGATTGGGTCCCTGGTAGGGGACGATGAGTGCCTTCTCCTCCGTCTTCTAGTTGTCATCCAGCTATATTTTTGTTGTGTTCTTGTGTGTTGTAGTCGCCAATCAGACCAGCTTCGATCAAGGCGAAACTTTCTTAGAATTCTTCGTAGATTCCGATTCTGGTGCACGCTTTTCACTTTTTTTTTATGACTCGAACAAATTGACCTGGCCTAATATATATTCTTGATCAGCATGACGAGCTGAGTTGATTTAGCCTTGTCCGTCCGTCTCTTTCTATGCTATCTCCTCCGTCAGTTTTAAAGCAATCGCGACCAAACTTTGCATGAAGTCTAGTTCTGTTACAAAAACCCTGCACATTTGTCGGAACCGGTCGGATCGGGTGACTATAACATATAGCTGCCATAGGGACGATCGATTGAAAAACTAGTTCTAGTAAAAAAAACTTTTTTGTTTTTAATGTAAACATTTCCAAACTCCGCAATTACTATTTTTTAACGTTTGCCAAGTTTGGTCAAAATCGGACATCTATATAAAATAGCTGTCATGGAAAAGTAAGGTTAGAAAAATAGTCTAAGTAAGAAAAACTTTTTTGTTTTCAATGTGAACCTCTTTAAAATTAGCATATATTTATTTTGTAAGCTTTCACACAACTCTTAGAAGTTTTGTTAAAATCGGATGACTATTTGTTATAGCTGACATAGGAATGATCGGTCGATAAGCTAGTTTTAGTGAGAGAATCTTTTTTGTTCTGAAAGAAAATGCCTCCAAACTTTGTATTGCTTAGTTGGCTTTTCTTTCCAATGATTCCACTAAGTTTGGTCGAAATCGGACATCTATATAGTATAGCTGTCATAGAAAAGTAGATTCTGAAAAGTAGTCTTATTGAGAAAAACTTGTTTGTTTTCAATGGATATGTCCTTTAAATTAGTTAGAAAATCATGCTGCAAGTGTATACAAACTTCGGCCTAACTTTCCTCTTTTTGTTTTTTTATTCTTATCTAATTGCCAAACATTTCAAGAGAATATATTCCCAAAACTCTTGAAGTTATTGACTAATTAGTTTTCGGTCCTTCATAGCTCCGACAGCTGCGGTCGTTCGGGAAGTCAGTGCAGTTGTCGATTAGCTTGTGAATTTATAATTTTGACAAGAAATTTTCTGTAAAAAATATGAAAAAAGACAACGAAGCTGATATACATAGGTAGTCTACTCAATGGAGCTGGAATCGATAATTCTGTGTAAGTTGAAAACCCAATTTTTATACTCTGTACCGTAGGTACACAGAGTATTATAAGCTTGTGCAAAAGTATGTAACATCCAGAAGGAAGCATCTCCGACCCCATAAAGCATATATATTCTTGATCAGCATCAGTAGCCGAGTCGATATAGCCCCGTCCGTCCGTCCGTCCGTCCGTCCGTCTGTCCGTCTGTCCGTCTGTCTGTCCGTATGAACTCACAGATCTCAGAGATGGTAAGAGATAGAGGTTTGACATGTAAGGCACATATGCTTCTTATGTCTGCAGACAGATCAAGTTTATTTTCAATTTTGGCCACGCCTCCTCCCGCCCCCGCAATTTAGAAAAAACGTCATATCTCCCACAGTTTTGAAGATAGATGGCTTGTTCCTTTTGGACATATTTAGTTATTAGGATAACTTATCGATCCGCCAAAGGAATGAAGAAGATCGGATGAACGGTTTTCGAGTTATGATCAAAAGACAGATTTTCTTGGTACAGAGTATGTTATAGTCGGGCTTGACCGACTTTCTTTCTTGTTTAGCTCATAAACTTTAAAACGTGTTTGTCTGAAAACTACATTTTTAAAGTCCGTGTTCACTGCCATTTAAAAACTACTTGTCCAAGTCATTACAAACTTGGTACACATTTTATTCCCTCCAACGTTTAGGTATGCTTAAGTTTAAGTTTACGGATTTCTCCTTTCTATCCACAAATAAGTACACAAATCAGCTTACTCCACCAGACACTCCTGTTCAGCATTGTCTGCTCCTGTCCCTCTCCATGCCCTTCCACACACCAACTACGAGTTGTAAACAAACCGCAACTAACACGTGCAGAGAGGGGTCAGGCGCATGCGTTGCACATTTGATTAGCCTAACAGAGAGTTAACAGCGACCTCTTCGGCCACATTGACGAATGTGCCTGCTAGGAACAGTTCTTTGTTGGCGTTTGTGGGGAAAGGAACGTGCAGCAACAAGTGGTGTCCCCAAATGGTGCCAGATGATAATGCTATTGCACTGGCATGGCCATTCAGCGAAAAAAGTCCAACCGTTGGCTTATACATGCGGTAGCACTTTTAAAAAGCTTGAACTGAGCTTCAAGGATTTCCCATTACAGCTAATGGCTTTTCTACAAAATGCCAATACCGTTATAAGCCGAGAGAGAGATTATGTCCAAGTGCAGGGATGCATATTGTTTGCCTGTGCTTTTGGGCTTAAATACTTGAATAGCATTATGCATAATTAGGACGTTCGAGGAAAAAGGGTTTAACTCAAAAGCCAAATTAATATCAACTGCATTATTGATTACCACATAAGTTTAGTATAATGCATATTGTTGCATGCCAAGAAATAAAAGGCTTTAATTAGGCCAAGTCAATACACTGAGAGAAATACTATTGAATTTCATACCTGGATCAAGAATGTTTGATGTCAGAAGTTTGATAGGGCGTCAATACTTTAACCAAGTTCTAAACATTCCCAAATTTAGTATACAACTTTTCGAATCAAGTGCTCATTCTTGAGTCAAGAGCATACTGCATTGTCAAAAAACGTAAAATGTTCTTTCTAGTATCAAAAGCTCATCAGGTTCAAGTGTAAGATCGTTTTCACTTGAATCCAAACATACAAAAATTTAAAATCAGTTGATTTCCATTTTGTTAAAGTTTATTTCACAGAAAATTACTTGTTAAGCAAGTTTTAGGCGGCTCGAGGAATTTCCCTGTCAACTGTCAGTCGAACAGTTGTCTCTCCATGACAGCCATAACTGCTTGGGAATTCAAAAGCAACATAAGTGTAGACGGGGTGCCCAAATCCTGCATTACCAGTAATAAAAGATGTATGCTAGAGCCGAACTGCCATCGAATTCCCATTACAATTGCTCATAGCTTGTTTTAAAATGTAACGCGGATTGTTCGCAGTCTGTTTACTATCCCTTTACAGAAAAGCAGGAGTCGTAGCTCATTACTTTTTTGTCAGGCGTCGACTCTCAATTGTGCTGGCTCTCCTCTCTCAGTTTCTTTACCCCACTCCCTTCGCCCAAAAACACTAAACTTAGAACGAATTTAACAAATTTTCAACACACATCACCCATTTTAAACTTTGGCATTTGCTTTGACTTTCATTTTATTTTCCCTTCTGCAAATGAATTGCTTTCCCATATCGAAAAGGATTGGCTAAACTGCACCGCACAATTCGAAATAATTTTAATTAACGAGCTGCTTCCAGCGACAAATAATGCAAGAGAAAACTTAATCGATATTTGTTGCAGAGATTCATATTGCCAATATCAATTATTATACTCTATACTGTACCTGTACTCACTTAGTTTGTGCAAAATTATGTAACAGCCAGAAGGAAGCATCTCCGACCCCATAAAGTTTATATATTCTGGATCAGCATCAACAGTCGAGTTGATATGGCCATGTCCCTTTGATCGTCTGTCTGTCCGCTTGAATACACAGTTCACAGAGATGGTAAAGACAGACAAAAATTTCTTATACTTGCAGGCATATAAAGTTTATTTTAAATTTTGGCCACGCCCCTCCCGCCACCGCAATTTGGAATAAACGTCATATCTCTCACAGTTTTAAAGATAAATGGTGCGTACCTTCTAGACATATTAAGTAATTTGGATTACTTATCGCTCCGCCGAAGGAATAATGAAAATCGGCTGAACAAATGTTGAGCTATAAACAAAAGACTGGTTGTTCCATCAAAATTTATGCTGAGCGTATAATTTCGTTGTTTCAGAGTATGTTATAGTCGGGCTTGACCGATTTTCATGCAGCATGCGTTACGCTTTCAAAAACTTCACAACACAACGAAAACTTTACAAGAACCTATATAAATGGTAAAACGATTCGGCCAACATAGCAGGGGAAAGGTCATCTTAAGAGAAACAACCAAGAAACTTGTGCACAACCTTCACGTTTTGTCCGGCTTTGCTTTGGTTTTCACCTGTCGTTGATACATTGGTAAAACAATTCGCCCTGAAAACTAGAAATTCTCCTATGAAATCCGTCTTAAGGCGATTCACCATAAAATTAAGAAAACTTTTTCTCATTTATGGAAAATTTTTCTGAAACTTTGAAAGTTTTCTATAAATGAGAAAAATTTTTTTTAATTTTAGGGTGAATCGCCTTAGGACGGATTTCATAGGAGAATTTCTAGTTTTCATGGCGAATGTTTTATGAGTGTACTTGTTCTGCTTGTGGTGAAGCTTTAGCAGAAAATAAAGCAGTTGATCCATGATCTGAGAGTCCTTAAAAATAGAGATAACTAGAAAAGTTTTTGTCAGTAGAACTTCTTTTTCGAGCGCTCATTCGTACAGCTGCTATATGCTATAGTCATCCGATTCTGAAAAGACCTGGTAGAATTGTGTAAAAGCACATCAAATAATCAAATGACAGTTTTAAGGACATATCAATTGAAAACAAAAAGTTTTCCTCACTAGGACTACTTTTCGGACTCTACTTTTGTATGACAGCTATGTCCGATTTTGAGCAAACTTAGTGGTATCATGGGAAAGCATTGCAAACTCAGATATACAAGGTTTGGAGGTGTTTCCATTGAAAACAAACAAGTTTTTCTCACTAAAACCGATCGTTCCTATGACAGCTAAGAGGTATAGTCATCCGTTACGGCAGGTTCCGGCAAATGTATGCTTCCTTCTCTGCCTTACAAACATCTGCATAATTCCTTTACACCCTCTGCAAGGGTATGAAAATAATCGGGCTGAGACTTTAAATAGAATAAGAAAATAATTATTAATAGCAACAAAATATTTTCTTAATTGAAGAAAAACATTTTCTAGTTTTATATTCAATCCTTATACCTTGATACGGCTAACAACCACTTTGACTAATATTTTATTATTCTGGTACTTACGAAAACTTGATTAATATATTTTGATGAATAACAATCATTGCCAGAATGAAATAAGTGTTACCATTTAGTTCTCAGCGTGTCTCAGGTGAGTCGTTGTGACGCCGGTGCATTCAACAAGAACCAAAGAAAATCGTACTTAGACAACCAAAAAGGGCTTAAAGGTCTTACAACAAAATTGTTGTCCGCAATAGATCGGCCTAATATGGCGTGAGCTGCAATTAGTAGTCAAAGTTGGGCAGCCGTTGTTAAGTACACTTTAATGGGGATGAATTTTTATACTTTCGTGAATCGTGCGTGACATGAAAGAAAATTCTAATAAGCGCATAGCTACAATTTAAAGTTCAATTAAATGCAAGTTTTTTATAAGACGAAGTGTCTGAAAAGGAAATTTTCTATTCTAGCTATTAACACTCGTCGGATTTTTCCGACTGCGAAGAATTCCCGAAAGCACTTTGAGCCGCATAGTAGTAGTTGTTGTCTTTATTTGACATTTTTTAATAAAAGATACATTGATTAGAAAATAAAAGACACGTTTGTATGTCCACTAAAGGCTTGGTATATATACCGTCAGCCAGATCCTCTCTCCAAGCTCGTTGCATGATACCGCATCGTTCCTTGCATAAAGATGGATTAAAGATCCCAATCCAATTCATTTCATACTTTCCTAAATTTAGTTTGTTTAACAAATACAAATATTTCTTAAAAATCATCCGAAACAATTCTGTTTCTGAACTTTAACGCTGCTTTGCTCCATTTAAAAGATCCAAGATCTCCTCTCTTCCAATGGCAGTTCTTCCAAAGTATAATCGCCTGGTCTCTGCTAAAACGGGGCAGTCAACAAGAAAGTGAATTATGTCCTCACGTACCCTCATATTACAAAGAGTACAGTTTCCCGCTCTGATATGTGGTATGAAACTTAGTGCAAGTTTCTCACCTCCGAGAAATAGTTTACTGGACCGAGCTCATAATTAAGTTATCCTGCTAGCACGCGAACCGAGCTGCACTCCGCTTCCCTTATAAATTCGTCTCTGTAGTTCTCTCCCGTTTTAAGTACTATTTGATCTGACCAAAGACATTTTAACTATAGTTAAAAGGTCTTTGATCTGACAAAAGTGCCCGTTCCATGGAGTCGTCCAAACGTAAAGGTACGCATAGCTTCTCTGTCAGGTTATCCCACTCTTGTTGCAATTTTTCACGCAGTACATATAAAGACACAATCTTTGGGAGTCGATCAGGCATACGCCTTACCTTTTGCATAAATTTAAAGTGGATGTCGGCTGTGTGTACGTGAAGGGGCGAGAGTTCGGTTTCCAGGTAAATCATTCTGTTTGGTGTGTACTGTGACAGGCGGAACAATACCTTAATACCTCTTTACTTTGTCAAAGTGATAAAGCCTGATAGTTATGACCTATGGCTACTTTGGAGTCTGCAAGTTTGTTTTTCAAATGTAAGTTGAATCTGGCGCTGTGGTTCAAATATACTCCCAGATATCTTTGAGCCGTATATTCTGTATATATAAATACTTAAATTAATTCGACTCTAAATATCAAGATAACTTTCCTTTAAAGTATGCTATGATTATGTATAAATATAAACTAAAACAGTCCTGTTGCATTTGCAATTGTTCACATTGCTTTCAAGTGTGCTTTCAGTTCTTAAACAAAAAATCATCTTTGTTTTCCGTATGTCACTAAATCAGGATACATGTGATTTACTTCCATCAGGGTGGATTTCGCCACTTCGGTAGTGCCATTAATCTTCTTCTCATCGGGGGCGCCTAGACATTCTATTTATGTTGTAAACAAATCGTAAAAAACACGTGCACTGCACGATCAAACGCATGCGTTGTTCGTTTCTGTTCGTTCAACAGCGAGTTAACAGCGACCACTTCGGGAGCCTTAAAAAGGAAACCGTTCCCGTCCGGCGGGCATAGTTGCTTTGCAGCGGTTGCGGTGAAAGGTTGCTCAAAAGCCTGCGGTAAATTACGTTCTCTAACCCCGGCGCTTTTCGACAACAAGTGTCTGCCTGTCGGTGAAAATGTTGCGGCTGCTTTTAACCTATACCATTGCGCTTTGTCTGGGCATGGTGGTATCTCAAAATGAATCCAGCTTGCAGGAGCCAGCACCGTTGGCTCATACAGAAAAATGCGGTAGTACCCAGAAAATGGTGGATGAGTGCTTCAAAGATTTGCCGCCACATTTAATGGAGTTTCTTCAAAATACGAAAATCGTTATAAGCAAGCAGGAAATTATGGCCAAGTGCAAGTAAGCATCCAGTTTAACTGTGAGTTTGGTCCTAAGTGCGTCCCACGCTAGCATTATGAATAAATAAATTGCGCGACAAAGGGTTTTCAGCTTAAGTGGTAACTTGAAGTGGAATACATTATTGATTGGCTGGCGTGTGACGGACTGCGCCGCTGCGACGCGAGAAAATTAATTTACTTTTGACGAGATGTTTGAATAGGTCTTAAGTATATGTAGATAGCTTTAAGTGTTATCACCAAGAGAAGAAAAATTGTACGCTTGTTGAGTTTAAAAACTTTCTGGAGAACTTAGTTCGCTTTAATTTGGAATTTCTTAAATTTCTCATAAAACATGATTTCTCTTCTCTTATATTCCTGTTTAATATAAGGCATTGAAATAGATGCCGTTTGAGCTTCCAAGCTGATAGTAAGACAGTTTATTTTAAGTGGAAAATGAAATGAAAAAAAAACCAATATTTATTTTGAAGAGCACAATTGTGTGTACGCTATATCTAGTTCGTCTGTCTTTAGCCAACACAAATAAACTCGATGGTTTGTCCACCCGAGAACATGCCATTTATAACATGATGTACCCAAATTTAAGAAGCAAGCGCACATTTTTTGATCTGACGATCTATTGATTGTCATTCCGAATGCAAATCGAATATGAAAATAAAATCGTTCGAATGCAAAACATTTTCGGTTCGGGGTTTGCCATTCAATGTGATGGCTGCGATTACACCGTGCTACAGTAAGTTAAAGCGTACGCAGTAGAGAATTTCGCGGGGATCTCCAAAATCTGAAGATATGGCCCAGTTTGCTCACTTTACTTGGAAAACTCGCCAATAGACCTTCCGGTTTTTATAAACTGCTAGCGAAGAAGCAGGATCAAAATATTAAAATTAATGTCTTCGGAAATGTTACACGAGGTCCAATAAATGGGAGCTACAGATATGTTATTTTGTATTTATTTTCGGAAATTTGTCCCTTAACCACAACTGGCTTAACAGTATTACAGAAAGCTATTTTTTTATAGTTTATAACATTAGTTCAATAAATTCTTCGTTATGCTGATGCTGACTTGATGAATTTGGTTACTGTTTGTCGATGTTACTAGCGTATTTCTGAGCAAACATCGGCTATGTATTCTTTTTTAATGTGCTTATATTTACGAACATGTTTCACGATTTCTGGATCAATATGTTCTCTTTCTGAATATTAGGACCAGATTAAGGTCTAATGAATAAGCATTCCTTTCATTGGGTACACGTGGAAATGGAAAGCCTGACGGTACTTTCTTTGGATTTTTAAAAGATTTGGTCCTCTTTGGTATTTGTTTTTTTTTTTTTGCGATTTAATGATTCGTCAGTCGCGTTCAAGGCTTTTATTTTTTTTACATGGAATTTTTCGGCCTTAAAATATGATTGCCATCATGTATTCGCAGTAAGGTGTTCTTAAATATGGTCTTAAAAAGCAACTTCCCAAGTGTTTTGCGTATGCATTAAATTTGTCATGATACCAGGGATACAAACCGGTTCCGAACCGAACCGGTCTTGAACCGTACCGAACCGAACTGCTTATTTCAGCTGGCGAATCGAACCGCGAACCGACCCAATTTTTATTCAAAAATGCTGAACCAAACCATAAACCACAAATAAAAACGGTTCGGTTTGGTTCAGTTCTCTGACGAGTTTTAGTGGGAATCGCTTTGCTCTAACCAATGATATTTTGGGAATTTGAATCGTTTCCCTAATATAATTTTTTTACATTTCATTCGACCCTCTAAATACTTAGCTATGTCGCCGAACTTCTCATTTACCTGTCATCAATCTGAATTTTTTGTTAACTTTGGACATTATTCTAAGGGTTTTATAGATATTCAAATGGTGTATAATGTATTCAATATCAATTTGGATATTCAATACTAATTGAATTTCTTAGTTTTCAATGCTTTCCCATGATTCCACTAAGTTTGGTCGAAATCGGACCTCAATATAGTATAGCTGCCATACAAAAGTCAGTCAGAAAGTTGTCTTAGTGAGAAAAACTTGTTTGTTTTCGGTGTAAGTGTCGTTCAAATTAGTTAGAAAAACGTGCTGCAAGGGTATACAAACTTCGGCCAAGCAGCAGTTAACTTTCCTTTACTTTTTGTATCCCCATTTGATGATACAAAAAGTAAAGGAAAGTTAATCAAAAAAGACTCATCATGCTGATTTTAGTTACACCGTTTAAACTGGGTGGGATGGATATAATATCAAATCCACTCACAAGTTATTCTTAATACTAAAAATCGAAAAGGTTGAAAATATTTTCCACTATGCATTAGGACTATCAATATCAAATACAATTTTGTTTTTGCCTCTCATCATAAGGGACCACAAGTTCAATCTTTTAAGAACAGTCCGTCCACACTTCCAGATTCCTAGCTAGTCTGGTGTACAAATGCCCGAGTTTTGGCCAAAAGAAATTTGATTTCTGGCACACAGTGTTTATACATGCACATGCATTATCTTATGTTAAAATAAAAAAATATATATAAATTAAATACAGACTTATTAAAAAATCTCATTTGCTTTCTAATAATTAAATTGTTTTTTTATTTTCAATATTGCTTTCGTTTCCTCCTACATTTGTGAGATTTAAGCCAACGCAAATGTTATTAAATATGCTAAGCCTGTTTAATGGGTTTCAAACAGTAAGCCAAAGTGTTTGGCGGCAAATTGATTGAAAATGTTTTAAATGATATGTATTGTTGTGTTGTTTTGTTTATTTGTTGCTAGTATTTTCAACCGCGGTATGAAATGCTTCGATGCCTATTCTGCGCGTTGTCTACAGAATCGTAAGCTGGACACATTTAAAAACAATGTTGAGGGAGCTCGCAGGTTTTTCTACAAATTCTGCGGCGATGCGGATTTTCAGAGAGGTAAGGACTTCAAGCTGATCAACAAGGTTTACACAAAAGATTTTCCCTTCACTTTGTTCACACATTAACCCTGATTGACATTTGTAGATTACCTGCGGCACAAGGATTGCTTTGCCTACATCCAAATGGACTGGGTGAGCTGCACGGCTGACTTTGAGAACATACTGAGTACTGAGGTGCACGATGAGACTCGTAATGTCAGCGACAAATTCATGGAGTTTTGTTGGTAAGCAGCTGTGGCTTTTCGTCCCCCCAACCAACCGACATGAATCAAATCAATCATTTGGTTGCAGCGCACGCTACGCATATGAGAATTGTATCTACAACAGCGCCCGATATAAATGCTACAAGAACTCAGCTGAGTTTGCACGAGAAACGGCCAAAATGCTATCAGACGAGAAACACTTTAGGAACTGTGCCATCCTCGAGGATATTTGTGGACAAGCCTCGCGATTTGACCCACACTGGCTTGGCTTTCAGCTGACGCTGTTGATGACTCTGTTTGCGGTGAAGCTGGTGCCGTAGTCGGTGCACGGAGAGTGGGGGAGTGTGCGTGTGTGTTGGATTTGTTTGGGTAGTCTTATCTAAAATGCATAGCATTTGATCAATATGTTACTGCGGGCGCTTGATTGCCTAGGGCGGGTTACTGGGTCGGACAGCGGCACTGGTTAGTCTTAAATCTGGATTTAAAATGAAACAAAAAATTTATCAAATAAATCAAAGTTTGAGTTGGACACATTTTATTTGCTTATGTTTTTAATTTCCCCAAAGCCTGTGCAAATAAAAGCTGACGGAAGCGCGCTCAGTGTGCGCTTTTTGGTTTAATCTCGGCGGATGTCACTTTACCTACGGCTGTTGAAACGCTTCCAGTGGCAAGTCAAAATTTCACCACACCGCTAATGTCATCTTATCCAGCCACAAAGGACCTGCACAATCTACAAACAGCTTTAAAAGGTTTTGAGTTTCTTGGGTATGTAAATAGAAATGCTTTTTCAATCAACCATTTTGTCAGGCAAAGGAATTTACGTCAGCTGTTGGGGGATTCAAATAGAGCAGAGATGGTGGGCCACAAGGATAAGTAGACGCTGTGGGAGTTGTTGTTGTTGTTGGTGTCGGTATCTTTCACTTATACTTTCAGAGTTGTAGCTTTAAGGACTTTGTAAGATGCCGATTACCTGAGCTGATAAATAGAATAATAAACGTTTGTTATGATTTGTCAAATGGTTTATGACATATTTACACAAACAGCCACTGACTATGACTGTCCACTACTTCGAGGATTTTCAGTCTATTAGACCATTTTATTGCTCTAGATTTATCACACAAATAACCAAGAAACAGGAATAACAAACAGATTGGAAATAAGAGTAGGTTGAGTGCAGTGGTTCACATAGTTTAAGATCCACTGGTTCGGTTTCTTACATGATTATACCTGTTACACGAAGGGTAGAATGGGTACAGTAAAGTCTTGCAAATGTATGTAACAGGCAGAAGAAAGCATCTCCGACCCCATAAACTGTATATATTCTTGATCGGCATCAATAGTCGAGTCATTATAGCCATGTCCGTCAGTCCGTCCGTCGATTTGAACACCTAGATCTCAGAGACTAGAAGCCACCAAATTTGAAATGTAGACTAGACCGATATAAAACGAGGAAGCCAAGCTAACTTCGTCTGTGCCGAAGTTTTTATACCCTTGCAAGTGCTCGCTTAAATATTTTCAAATAATACTTTTTTCCCATTTTCCGACTAATCGTTCGTATGGGAGCTATATGATATATTCATCCGATTTGGACAAAAACTTGTAGAATTGTGTAAAAGCCCGAGAAACACACAAATTCAAAATTACAGGATGCTACCATTAAAAACAAAAAAGTTTTTCTAAGACTGTTTTTCAGACCTATCTTTTGTATGGCAGCTATGCCATATAGTTGTCCGATTTTAATAAAACTTGGTAGAACTATAAAAAACCATAGAAAACCTTCGATTACAAAGTCTGGAGTCGTTTCCATTTAAAAGAAAAAAGTTTTTCATACTAAAACTAGTTTTCCGACCGATTGTTCCTATGGGAGCTATGAGATATAGTCATCCGATCCGGTCGGTTTCGACATATTAGTAGTGTGCAGCAAAATAAAGACTTTGTGCAAAATTTCAGCTCGATAGCTTTAAAACTGAGAGACTAGTTCGCGTAGAAACAGACAGACAGACAGACGGACAGACGGACGGACAAAGCTCAATCGACTCAGCTCGTCACCCTGATCAAGAATATATATAGTTTATGGGGTCGGAAATGAATATTTCTATGCGTTGCAAACTTCTGGGCAAAATTATAATACCCTTTGCAAGGGTATAAAAAGTAAAAGTGAATATCTAGAGCTCAGATTTTGCAGCGAAGTTTATGTAGCCAATATCTACAATCTAACAAATTTTCATAAAGATCGGATTATAAATGGCCGAGTTAAAAAAACGTTGCATACTTATCTGAGCCGCTTGAGGTTATTAAACACTAATTGCCCTGAGTAACGGATATTTCGAAGTTGGGCAGGGTCGACTTTAACTTACGCTCTTGTTTACGTAGTCAACGCGGTTACACTTTTTAGTTTTAATATATTCATAGAAGCCCCATTAGCGTTTTCCCAATCTTCCCTTAAATCAGCAGGGAATGGAAACTTTCTCTCAACTTTTGGAGGAAAGCCTGTCCAAAATACAAGAAAAATTTAATTTATATACTTGAATCAGCACAAATTCTGCCAAATATTAACATTTAACAATTTTTAAGTTCCGGCAAACTTTCAAACATTATAAGAACTCATTTCTGTTCAAGGATTGTCCATAATTCTGCCGAATCTCAACCCCTGAACTTAAGAAAAGCTTCTTGAGACGTAACGATAACAAAAACGCGCAAAGCTGAAAAAATCTCAACCTAAGAATGTAATCTAGATTTAAATTTTAGTTCTTTAATACTCGAATTTGAGTTAGTTTTAGTTAGATTTTTAGTTCGTTAAATATCACTTGAGATATGTAGAAAGACAAAAATAAAACTTTAAAGAAATAAAGAAAGTTGAAAAGTTAAACGCTGCGTGGCCAAAGACAAAGGGTACACAATATAGGAAAATAAGCGTAGTTCCAAATAACTTCCACATATTTCATACAGCAATCTGAATACCACACGAAAATTAGGGTTTTCTACGTTAAAGCTTAGAAAGTGAAATTCTAAACGAACATTGTAGCTCAAAATCAGTGCAGAATAGCTATGATTTTCATTTAGAAAGTGGTTATTCATACGCAGTCTCTAGGTTTTCTAAATAAAAGGTTAGGTTTTTAAATGATAAATGCTTCGAATAGAAGATCTACACGAAACGTATTGTTGATCAATTTCGCTAATTGTCGCGACCCGTCGCTTATCGATGCTGTTTATTACTGTGATTTGCGGTAGTGCCGCGCCAGTGCTTGGCAGTCGTATGGGCTGAGATGCCGGCATTTGTTCTTAAATTAAATTGCAGAGACAAGGTAAGTGAATTATGAGTTCGAGTCCCCCAGACAAGGCGAGTCAAAAGAATAAGTTTAAAATGTAAGCTTTTCAGACGGAAGAATGTTTGGACCTGACGTCCCCTTCCACCACTCCTCCTCCACACACTCCCATGTATAAATAATGAAGTGCGAATAGTTGTATTTTTTATTTTTGTTTCGGACTGGGGTCCAAACTTGGCATGCAGAAAAGCTACACAAAAGTAGTGGGTGGAAGGAATATTCCTGTCAAAAGTGAAGAGAACCCTACATATCTATATAGTGTTTTTACCAATTTTGTTTTCTCTACGTATGAAATAGATAAGGCAAAAATTATAATTGATTTGCTCTTTTCCATATTTACTACTGGGGTTTGAGTTCGGTACCTTGGGGGACTGAACACTAACTTGCATGGCAACTTAACCGGCTGGGCTATCAGGTTGAGTTAAACATTTCAGCCCGATGTTAAAGATGCTGAAGCCGTTGCCTTAGAACGGTGAGGTCGTAAATAAACAGATAGTGGCCGGGTGTGGAGCAGCGGGTAGTGTGTGTGCCTGCTGTGCAAGGGTTCGATTCCGCCTTGGAACTTGAAAAGTTTTTCTACAATCTGATTGTGAGAATTGGTTTTAATACCCTAGCAGAGGGTATATTGAAATTTTCCAGATTTTTGTAACGCATAGAAGGAAGCATTTCCGATCACATAAAGTATATATATTCTTGATCAGCATGACGAGCTGAGTTGATTTAGCCTTGTCCGTCTGTCCGTCTGTTTCTATGCTATCTTCTGCGTCAGTTTTAAAGCTATCGCAACCAAACTTTGCACGAAGTCTTCTGGTACAAATACGCTGCACATTTGTCGGAACCGGCCGGATCGGATGACTATAACATATAGCTGCCATAGGAACGATCGGTCGAAAAACTAGTTCTAGTGAGAAAAACTTTTTTGTTTTTAATGCAAACGTCTCTAAACTCCGTTTTAACTAGTTTTCAACGTTTCTCCTTGATTATGCAAAGTTTGGTCGAAATCGAACATCTATGTATATAGTTTATCTGCCATAGAAAAGTTAGGTTAGAAAAGTAGTCTAAGTAGGAATAACTTTTTTGTTTTCAATGTAAACTTCTTTAAAATTGGCATATATTTATTTTATAAGCTTTCACAGAATTCTTAAAAGTTTTGTCAAAATCGGATGACTATAGATTATAACTGCCCTAGGAATGATCGGTCGAGAAACTTGTTTTATTAAGAAAAACTTTTTTGTTTTCAAAGAAAACGCCTCCAAACTTTGTACTTCTTAGGTTGCTACGCTTTCCCATGATTCTGCCAAGTTTGGTCGAAATCGAACATCTATATAGTATAGCTGCGATAGAAAAGTAGAGTCAGAAAAGTAGTCTTAGTGAGAAAAACTTGTAGGTTTTCAGTGGAAATGTCCTTCAAATTAGTGAGAAAAACGTGCTGCAAGAGTAATCAAACTTCTGCAGGGATTAAGTTAACTTTTCCTATATTTTTATAATCTGTACCGTAGGTACACAGAGTATTATAAGATTGTGCAAAAGTATGTAACAGGCAGAAGGAAGCATCTCTGACCCCATAAAGTATATATATTCTTGATCAGCATCAACAGCCGAGTCGATATAGCCATGTCCGTCTGTCCGTCTGACAGTCCGTCCGTCCGTCTGTCCGTCTGTCTGTCCGTATGAACGCACAGATCTCAGAGATGGTAAGAGATAGAGGTTTGACATGTATGGGACATATGCTTCTTATGTCTGCAGGCAGATCAAGTTTATTTTCAATTTTGGCCACGCCTCCTCCCGCCCCCGCAATTTAGAAAAAACGTCATATCTCCCACAGTTTTAAAGATAGATGGTTCGTTCCTTCTGGACATATTTAGTTATTAGTATACCTTATCGATCCGCCAAAGAAATGAAGAAGATCGGATGAACGGTTTTCGAGTTATGATCAAAAGACAAATTTTCTTGGTACAGAGTATGTTATAGTCGGGCTTGACCGACTTTCTTTGTTGTTTCAATTGTGAAGATATTGATTAATGTTGATAATCCAATGTTTCGAATAAGATTGCGGGAAAAACTTTAAAGTCTATATGCTTATTTTTCTACAGTTTAAGCGAAGTTCATGTCCGGCCGCGAATGGAAATGTATGTAAAAGCTCTGATGAGCAAGCCAAATAAAAAGAGCTTTGGACTAATGGCTTCTGCCGGCCTCGCAGTTTTCGTATTCCGACACTCCAGCCACAGAACAGGATGCTCGTCATTGGTCCATGTCATTAGCCTTCATTACGAGGCGAAAATTCCGTGAATGAAGTGCCTGAAATTAACGTTCACCAAGCGGCTTTGCAATGCACACAAGTGCACAATTCGATGGCTGGCCAGAAACGTAATTTCAATACTCTTTACTATAAGGTTTATTCCAATGATTATTCATTTATTTATAATCTGTTCGAGGACAATGAAAAAATGAATGTGTGTCATCCAAGCTTTGTACTTATTTATGCTGCTGCCCTTAAGCTGGCTCTTGATTCTCTGTTAATAAGAGTGTTGCATACTTTGGCGCTGCTATGTTTAAATACTAGAAATACCCCCAGGAAAGGAAATCAGACTTTTCGAGTGGTATTTAAAGTGAACGTGTAATTTCCGCATTTGTCTCTCGTTATGAATGGCCTGCGGTTATGTCACCAATAGAGTCTTATTTGGATTCATTAAGCTCTTTCACGTTCTTCGCTTAAGCCCCCCCCCCCACACGCACATCCACTTTAATGATGGGGTCCTTGCCTTATAGAAAGTATAAGTCAGCCACTCCAACTTATTACAAATATGCCAAATGACTACAAAACTAAAGTGACGAGCTAATGAAACTGTTTTTCCGCTTTTATCGTTTTGTCGCTATCCAACACCATAACAAGTCAATATAAAAGTATGGCACTGCCCTTGACATGGTAATGGAATGTGGTGGCTGACCCATTATCGTTAACTTTCCGTACCATGGAAAAGCAAAGGGCAACGAAATAAGTTTTGACTCTCGTGCAATGCACCAAAGTGGAAAAACTCTTATGCTGCTCAATTAACCAACTTGTCAACTCTTCGGCGTGTGGCGGCAAACTTCATAAACCAAAACTTTTAGCTTCTTTAATTCGAGTGTCAGTTCAGATGAAGAGTTTCACCAGCTTGGGCCATAGGCGGAATGTATGTTTGTAAAATAAGTTGTGTGTTTCTATTGGCAGGTGTGAATCGCTAGATTCAGACTTGGGAATACCCTGTGGTATATCAAAATGGCACTGACTCGCTTTTTAATCTCCTTTCAACAACTGTTTTTAGTGTTCCGTTTTGTTTTTTAGTCCGAAAGGATTCAATCTAATTCTATTTGTTTTTGTTAATATGATTCGTGGTCTTTGCGAAATGCTTAGAATTTATACTATGTAATACTATGGATCAGCCAGAGGGAAGCTTTTCCGACACTATAAAATATAAATGTTTTTGATCAGCATCAACAGCCTTGTCGATATGGCCATGAACAGGTCTTAGAAATGGTAAGAAATAGAGGTTCGTTACGAATGGGCCAAGAACTTGTTATACAGTCGAACTTTTACACAACGAAGTTTTCTTTAGAGCGAATTAGTTTCCAGAACACTGGAAATTCTTTCATTATTCAGAATGTTTTGCTTTCCTTGTAACGAATTTCCTTATTGCATATTTTTCTATACAACGATCGCTAAAGCGTTTTCAATCTCCCTATAAAATATTTTTCTTTGGATTTTTTGCTGTTGCTGCCAAAACAAACGTAAAAATGTATTTGAGGGAATTCCCTAATTATAAATTTGCTGACAAGACTCATTAAAGAAAACGTCATCGCTAGAAGTGTAGAGAGCGTAAAGACGTAGCAAGCAACATGTCGTGCATTTCGTTGTAGCAAAATCGCTTATCAGAGAGAAAGTGAATAGGTTCGCTGAAGCATTGGGACCATTTCAGTTAATGGAGTTTGAGGCGAGAATGGCTCATCTACTATCTATTGTCAGCAGTTTAACCTTAACCTTAACCTGCACAGTCACCAGATATGAGCCCAATAGAGCATGTGTGTTAGATACTGGAAAATCAAATACGAGGGCACCATATTACGATAAATATTCTTTGGAAAATGACACTAATCTAGTGGAATGGAAGTCCAACTAATTACTAGACGTCCAAAAATTGGATCCTTCTTGAATTTTTCGCATTTCTGCCAATTCTTTTTTGATGTTAGTTTACGCACTTTTTCCATTTTTTTTTACAATAACATAAACAAACGTGAAATTTGAAAATATATAACAAAATGTTTCACAATAAAAAAAAAAAGGATTTACCGTCAATGTTTTAAAACAGCTTTGTGCCAATACTCTAATACTCAATACTCTTGGTTGGCAAAAGATCTTCCGAATTTGGTACAAAAATATGACAAGAAAGACATCTTTAATGCCGTTGAGGCTGGTCTATTCTTCAAGTGCATAACAAAACATTTGCATTGGAAAATACAAAAATGCTTTGGTGGAAAATAATGCAAAGAACCAATAACTGTCATGGTGGCTTCTTATACGACATGACCGGATAAGCTTAAATTATAGAATCAAGAAGACTATTACTGTTTTTATACACAACTATGCTATGCTTAATAAATTTACTAATTCAGGAAAACCAATATCTTATAGTTGGCCTTCTACTAACTCATTTTGAATACCCATTTTGAATAGTCTGTCAATCTTAGATAATGCAAAGCTTGGATTATGTATGACGCAGGCATAACTGACTCCCAGTTATTTATTTAAATTTAGAATTATTTGAGGAAATCAAAATGGCATACTTTTTGGGGCATTTATCATGATATTCTTTTTGTGTATAAACGATGCTTATTACGTCATCCTACAGGGCAAAAACAAATATCGAAGCATCATTTGAAGATTTCGTGTCCTTCCGACGTAGATATTCTGCATAGTTTTCTTGAAAATGCAGGATTTCAAGATATCTTAGGTCAGCTTTGAAATCTTTGCCAATGAATGTCTTCTTAACATTATTTATCACTTCCAGATGAGGATGACCAAATCTTTTCTGCAGTTGTTAAGGAGGTCATTCCAACTAAATACATCAGCAGTTGAAGATATCGTTCCTAAAAATGTGTTTGCCTCTCTTGACGCGCTTCAAGTCTTTATTGAGTAGGATAGTTTAAAAATCAAACAAATTACCAACTATTTTATATATAACGGTACTAACAACATGTACACTTAATTATCTAGAGCACTTTAAACAATACGCCTGTAAAGCTCAGCTGAATTGCAAAACCAGAGCCAGCACTTGCAGACTGTACTTTAACTTTAGGTTAGGTAAGGTTGAGATGGCTAGGGACAATAAATTGCCCCTTCACTTAGGGAAAGATAGGCCCATTGCGATACCATATATATTCCCTATTTAAGCCATTTGAGGTTCCTCCCTATTGAACCATTGTGAAATCAGTAAAATTTTTAGTAGAGACTGAATCTCTATCTCAGATAGTTCCGAGAGGTTGTGTTGAAAGCAGATGTCGAAAATAACCCACAGCACTTAATGTTAATGTGTTGCTCACTGACGGAAACACAAAAATCAGAAAAATTACTGTTTCTCACTGTGCTTTATTTTTTTGAGAAATGCTTTTGTGTTTTCTCTTGACTGTTAATTTTTGAGACATCAAATTATCTATCCTTAAAAAACACTTTGAAAAGACACATAAGCTCAAAGTGTTTTTTGTTAACAGTTAAAAGATAACAGAAAAACAAAAGAGGATGTCAATAAGTGGAATTATTCTATGAGTTACCATTTACTTGGTGGATTTGATTGGACAATGATACATACAAATTTTTCATTTACCAGTTTTTACATATTCACTGTACCAAAGGCAAACCACCAAGTATATTAACCTTGTTCAAACGCATGTGACAGCCAAAAGGATGCATTTCTGACCAATAAATTCTTGATCAGCATCGACAGCCGAGTCGATGTAGCCATGTCCCCCAGTCCGCATGTCTGTGTATCGGTAAAACAATCACATCTCTGAGGTAGAAAGAGCTAGAAGACAACTCATATATCCCACAGTTTTGCAGATAGATGATTTGAACACTCTAGAGATATATAGTAATCTGCATTATTTCTTAATCCGTCAAAGAGTTGGGGAAGATCGGATGAACAATAGGCAAGTTATGAGCAAAAGACACTTATTTCTTTTGTCTCAAAAATATGTGTCTTTGATCAACAGAAACACAAAAAAAACGAAAATATGTGATTCCCACTGAGCGAGACATTAAAACTCAAAAACGAGGCATTCTCTCTGTTGTGTGAGATATTTCATATGGTCCCAACATAACTGTTGTTTTTGTAACACTTCAACAGTTGAGTGGGTTATTTTCGACCTCGACCAAGTGTTTTGAGTCTCCTCCTAATAGGTGCTGGGCAGTGTCATATAAGATGCAGTAATTTTTCCTGCTCTTTCTCACACTTGCAGCTTCTACAGAAGTCGTTGTGTGTGTCGCCCAAGCCTGTTGAATGTCTACCGATGAGGCAATGACCCGTTGGGGGTCCGACTAGAAGTGAGATGTTTTCTCCACTGTGGCGTTAACAGCTACTGGTCCGTTTTGGGTCGAAAGTGGGCCACGTGACCCTAGCTACAGCGCAAGCCGGGAAGGTTGTCTTGTTTCATTTCTTGTGATTAGTTTATTTGAACATCGAGTTGCTTAATTTCGTTACATACAAATTTTTCTATATAGCGAAGCTTATTCTTGTCCCCTTGAGATGTGCTATATAGAAGTTTGATTGTATTTGCAGATTGCAGATCTGTGACTAGATTTCAGTGCTCGACCTTGCATAGTAAGACTCCGGGCTTAAAACCTTCGGTTAGCCGCCAAACATTTTGGTATAATTTTCGAGACTCACTCATGTCAAACAACTTTTCGAATTTCTCGGGTAATTACTTTTACAATTACTAGAATAATTGGACCTTTAAGCGGAGACTATTGGGTCATTATTCTTAAAAAGTTAAATTAATTAGATTATTCTAGCTGGAGATTATGAGATTTTTACAATCAAGTACAAATCCATGATTAATTTAGCATTTCAAGCACAACTAATCAATAATCCATTTTTATACTCAGTATCAGAGTTCGAAAATATCCCACTCAACTGTTGAAGTGTTACAAAAACAACTGTTATTTTGGGACCATATGAAATATCTCACACAATAGAGAGAATGCCTTGATTTTTGAGTATCATGTCTCGCTCAGTGGGAAACACATATTTTCGTTTTTTTTGTGTTTCTGTTGATCAAAGACACATATAAGTGAGAGAATAAAAATAAGTCTCTTTAAGAATTAAAGTCCCGATCCCTAATTGTTTTTTGTTGTCTTCTTGTGCTGTGAACGGTGCTGAATTTTAACAACCTTTTTTAAAATTGGTAGAATTGGCGATAAAGGAGTTCGAATGTTTTACGATTCGGCAGCCAACTCTTCCAAGTGCAACATATGTGATACGGTGCTATCGGGAAATCATACTACTAATTTACGACGTCATTTATTGAAGAAGCATGCAGAATTATACAATTCTGGAAGAATTTGCACATTTGCAAGCGAGGTGAAAAAAAAAATTTTAAATTCATATGAAATAAATGCAGATGATTTCATAGCGTCGGTAATAAAAATTATTACAAAGGGTGGCAGACCATTTTTGCATTTGGAAGGAATTCAGGGAAATTGTTAACCCTATCTACAACGCGCTCTCAGTGGTGTCTATATCTTCGCACAATGTAGTGAACTATGTAAACAAAGAGGCTGAATCAATTAAATCTGGAATAAAAAAACTGGTGAAGGGAAAACTTGTGGCCTTGAAAATAGATGTTGCCAGTCGCATGGATAAGTCCATTTTGGGAGTCAATCTTCAAATAATTGATTCGCAATCAGATAAAGCTGATATTATTATAAAATCTTTGGGAATGGTGCAGCTTTTGCAGTCACATACAGGACTTTATATAAAAGAAAAAATTATTGAAACCGTTAATCAATACGACATAGGACTTGATCAGATTTACAGGTAAGAATTAAGAATTAAGTATCTTTCCATAAGTAGAAAATTGAACTCGATTTCAAGAATTTTGATGTCACCTTTATTTTGCTATATATATGTTGCTTTCAGCATACCATCTGACAATGGCAGAAATATGATCTTTAATAATTGTAAAACTGAACTAATAATAAAGTAACTTTAATATTTTTTTGATTTCTGTTTTTCAAAGACACTTATTTTCAAAAAAAAAAGGTGTCTTTTCCTCATAACTTGACCAACGTTCATGCGTTCTTCCCCAACTCTTTGACGGATTAATGAATAATGCTGATTACTATATATCTCTAGAGTGTTCGAACCATCTATCTGCAAAACTGTGGGAGATATGAGGTTGCTTCTAGCTCTTTCTACCTCAGAGATTTGATTGTTCGTACCGACAGACAGACAGACGGACACGAGGACATGGCTATATCGACTCGGCTGTCGATGCTGATCAAGAATATATATACTTTATTGGGTCGGAAATGCGTTTGAACAAGATTAATATACTGTGAATATGTGGAAACTGGTAAATGAAACAAGAAAGAAAGTCGGTCAAGCCCGACTATAACATACTCTGTACCAAGGAAATTTGTCTTTAGATCATAACTCGAAAACCGTTCATCCGATCTTCTTCATTCCTTTGGCTTATCGATAAGTTATCCTAATAACTAAATATGTCCAGAAGGAACAAGCCATCTATCTTCAAAACTGTGGGAGATATTACGTTTTTTCTAAATTGCGGGGGCGGGAGGGGACGTGGCCAAAATTGAAAATAAACTTGATCTGACTGCAGACATAAGAAGCATATGTCCCATACATGTCAAACCTCTATCTCTTACCATCTCTGAGATCTGTGCGTTCATACGGACAGACAGACAGACGGACGGACAGACGAACATGGCTATATCGACTCGGCTGTTGATGCTGATCAAGAATATATATACTTTATGGGGTCGGAGATGCTTCCTTCTGCCTGTTACATACTTTTGCACAAACTTATAATACTCTATGTACCTTCGGTACAGAGTATAAAAATTGTATAAATCATTGTCCAATCATATCCACTAAGTAAATGGTCATAGCATAATCAATAGAATAATTCCACTTATTGACATCCACTTTTGTTTTTCTGTTATACTTTAACTGTTAACAGAAAACACTTTGAACTTATGTGTTTTTTCAAAGTGTTTTTTAACGACAGATAATTTGTTCTCTCAAAAATTAACAGTCAACAGAAAACACAAAAGCATTTCTCAAAAAAAAAAGCACTGTGAGAAACAGTAATTGCTGATGATTTTTGTGTTTCCGTCAGTGAGAAGCACATTGAAAATAAGTGTTAACTGTTTTTTTCG